>CM067498.1:1889078-1900843 GCA_034552555.1 Semaprochilodus insignis
CAGGAGGATGAACCAGCTTTCTTAACCTGCAGTGGAGGCTGATAGAACAAGGTTTATTTCTAAGCAGGTTTGGAGCAATTCTATTGGTCGGTCCATCATGAATATTCACTAAACTGAAAGGAGAACTAGAGCTTTTACACTGTGCAGAAAAAGAGATCACAGCTTTTACACCAATAAATATATATTAGAGGTGGAGATATGGAGAAATACAATATGTCTTTGGGCTGTGGGAGGAAACCGGAGCACCCGGAGGAAACCCACACAGACACAGGGAGAACATGCAAACTCCAGACAGAAAGGACTCCAGGTGCCCTGGCCAGGAATCGAATACAGGCCCTTCCTGCTGTGAGGCGACAGCGCTAACCACCGTGTCACCTTTATCAAATGTGTCATAACACATAATATTTTTGCCATATCGCCCCCCTTTATTTGAGAGAAAGAAAAGCAGATGAAGACGCTTACCTTCTAAACGATAATGTTCATCACTAATACCCTCAGCGCAAGCCTCTTCCAGTGGGTCCTACAACAAAGGGAGAGAGAGAGAGAGAGAGAGAGAGAGATAAATGGTAGTCAAAGGCACTCCGAGGAACACTTCAGAAGAACTTCAGAACAGCAATGATACATAGGCAGTGATGGCATGGATACCAAAGACACACACCCACGTATTCTTTCTGTAGACCACCGTAGACGTTTGGATGAAAGGATGAAAAAGAGAGAAGCGCAGTGAGTGTACTAGAGCTTCTCTACCATATCCTATTATAGAGGAAGAGGATCGGCTATAGTTAACATGGACAGAGACACAGTATAGGGTTGAGCATGTGTTTTCACATTTCTGTGATGCTGTGTACTGTAATGTAATATGTAATCTGGACCATTAAAAGCATTCACAGCACTAATATGATTCACAGCGTCTTCAGAACAGCAGCAACAGGCTTCCAAAATATAAAGCAGTCTGCAAACTGCTGCGGGTTTGATCATGTAATTTTGTGTGTTCACTCCCTGTTATGACCTAAGCCATGCCACATTTAGTCATACGGGTCTACCAGCAGTGGCTAAAATCCCAGTCTAGAGGGAATTCTCCTCGGAATTGTGTCAGGGAAGGCATCCACCAAATCTGGACCAATTCTATGATGTAAGAGCGTCTGAACATTGATGTGGTCTACATCCAGAAACTTGTCCAGTCCATGCCAAACCCAATCACAGCTGTTATTGGTGCTGGCGGAGGTATTACATGCTATTGGGTATGTTTCAGTCACAGGCATATAAGCCCAAAAAAGAGGACATCCCACCCCCAAAAGGAGGACGTCATAAAGAGTGGGGGGCATAAATGATGCTTTACTCACCTAATCGGGTGGAAAGGTTGACAGTCGTGAGTCAGACGGGAGCTTACTAATAGACTAGCATTTAGTGGGCTGACCTGCGGTTAGCCGGTATATGAGTCACAATGTCACATAACCTTGTTATTGCGCTGGATGGAGGACTGGGAGTTGAAAAAATGGATGGTCCGTCCTAAAACTGCATGTGTGGCCACCCTAGTCACAGGTGACTTTATTACCTACTGAAGTTAGCATGCTAACCAGCTAGCCCCGGCCTGTCCTGTCTTGTAATACCACTTAGTACCTGTAGTGAGTCACTGTAGTGCTGTAGGAGTGGAATCAGTCTAACATAAGAGGATGAAGAAGTAGTGCTGCTGCCCCGACGGTGTGTTCTAACCTCTTATCAGTCATGCTGAAGGCGCAGCTCCCGGTTAAATCATTTAAGGGCCATTTCATGATTTTATATTTCAATAGTGACGATGTAAGCAAAGTGTAAGCACTCAGAGTGGCTTAATGTGAAAATGCTCTACTCTAGAAAAACGGACCCAGACAGAACTGTTCACGGTGGTCTGGATAGGAATCAGACGTCTGCAGACTCTTGTGCCACTAATAGTTTAAATGCAGAGGAATGTGTAAAGCCAAAAATCTACTTTTTATTATCTATACTCATATAAAAATTAGATATAGGTTCGCTCGTGGTTCCGGATAGCAAATAAAATGGCTGTATTTATGTTGCAGACATGCATTCAGACTCTGCTGACTCATACTTGATGCTCCAGCACACACACAACAAGCCATCATGTGCACCTTAACACGCAGAGTCTCCTTTCCTTGTCCTTCTGACAAGCTCTCGTCTCTTCTTAAACACACACATAAACACACAGCAAAGAGGTTAGAGCGGAGCATGCGATTCAGGCAGAGCGGAATGTGCTAATTGCTTGTTGTCCGGATGATGGATGGAGGTTTATTATTAGCATGCGTCTCTCTCTCTCTCTCTCTCTCTCTCTCTCTCTTGCTCTCTCTCTCTCTCTCTCTCTCTGTCTATCTATCTGTCCTCTTCTTCATACTAGCCCTGATATAGGCTGGTCAGTCTGAGAACATTCTTATGCAGGATTCTCATGCACATCAAGCTCCTGCTGACCTTATTACCTCATCGCTCTTTCTTCTTGTCCAGCATGACTATATTAAGGGTCTTGCACAACCACTACTGCTTTGTCAGGCGTTGTTGACATCAGCTTGGACGCACAAAACTTTGACAGTCCAGTAGACCACTCTGAGGTACACTGATATCTATGCTCTTGAGCCCAGAGACACCAAGCCGAAGTCAATAAGCTAGTGCCATCTAAGGCCGACTGATGACCGCTTTCCGTAAGCACAGATGGAAATGGGCGCCATTTAAACATTCCCCAAACTGAAGGCATGCATGTACGTAATGTGGTTAAAATGGCTGTCCCTACTGATAAAACCTTGAATTAGTGATGAAGCTACTCTCTGTTGGAAGCGCCGTTTGCTGGCTTTGCTCGCTTTTGCTTCCCATCTTGTGTGCTGATTCATTAGACTCAACAGCCAATCAAAGTTCTGTCCCTGCTGACACTGATTCACATGGTCAATCAGCCAAACCAGTGTTGACAAGGACCAACTACAGCCAACAGTGCGTAATGCACCACAGGCAAACAGTCTGCCCCCCGGCGCTCAACGACAGCCTGGTGCTGTCCAACGGCCAACAGCCAGCTTGGTGCGTCAGGGCCCTGAGATTTGATCTTTGCGAGGTCCGGATGCCTGTCTCAAGGGTCGTCATAAAGAGAGCAAAAACGTCCATACCACCCACACCCACTTCACATCACACCCTTTCCCCCGTGACCCAATACATGATACTTCAAACAGCTCCTGCATTCTCAGGCCCCACTGACGCAACCATGACTCTTATTTCTGAGGGCCACGGCTTGGTTTAGTTTAGCCATTGCCTAGCTTTGTGTAGCTAAGTTTAGCCCGGACCACCCAGCCTCACAGAGACAAACTTGACCATACAGACTAAACCGAGTTAAACACACACACACACAATGCGGCCAGCTCGAAGCCTCCAAACGTTTCCTGAAGTTGTATGCGGTTGGACTTGTATGTTTATAGAACCGTATGGCATATTTTTAGCATTTGCCGTATTTTTGGGATCCAGGAAAGGGTCTGCTAAACAGAGTGCAGGCTGCAGTTGCACTTTATGTAATTCCCCCCTGTAGCTGGATAATAAGAGGGCTAAAGACAGTTGTATACACAAAGCCCTGTGCCGCTCTATTCAGCGGCGGAGTACAGAGTTTGTGAACGCTGACTCCAGACTGTTCCCATGTACTTTTATCTTAGACTGAAGTACGCTTCGGGGCGACCTCTAAGCACAATGACCCCCCCCTTTCTAGTGCACTTGAGGGCTTTGTGGCGTCCCAACTCCACTGAGTGGGCCCTTAAGGGCGCCAAGTGTATACTCATCAACTGGCCTCAACATATTTATCCGTGCTGACCCGTTGTGTGAGAGCAATGGGCCAATTCACTGACCCCTGAAGGTCAGAGGTCAATACAAATGCACATCAAGACAGACCCAAGAGGGAGGGAGGCAGGCAGCAGGAGGGGGTGAGAGAGTGTGTTACAGAGGAAGAGTGGTCAGGATGCTCATTACGGAGCTGAATTTAATTAAATTTAGTTTCGTTTCAGTCAAACAATTCCTTTGATATGTTGTTGGTGTGGAGGAAAACCTGGCGTCTCATTACAGGAGAACAAAACAAACTTTCTTAACTTACAATACAAGTTGTGGTGAATCTGGCAGTTAGAAGGGGCCACCGTTTCTGTTCAGGGGCCAAACAAATGCCTTAAAACTCCAAGAGCTCCATAATTATATTGCAATGTCTATAACACATTTATTATAAATAGAATATTTTATGCGGCATCAACCACGTTACCACAGACACTACATTTCACAAGTAGCACATTCAGACACTCATGAGCTGTGAAAAAGGTGAGAAGTTCAGAAAACTGTTTTTAGGCTTTTTAAAAAAACATTCAGTGATTTGTGATACACTCTGAGACAGAAAGGAAACAGGTTAAAGATATGTACCTGCTATAGAACCACTCAGCTTGTTAAGTTGTTGGTTTTCGTTGTATCTTGCCTCGTATGTACGTTACTTTGCTGACGGTCTCTTAGTTCTCAGTGGTTACGACAGTCCACAGAAATAAGTGGGTTCTACATGAATTTCAGGCAAAAACTTACTGGTGTCTGCTCATACTGGTGTCTGCTCATACTGGTGTCTTCCCATACCGGTGTCTTCCCATACCGGTGTCTTCCCATACTGGTGTCTGCTCATACCGGTGTCTTCCCATACTGGTGTCTGCTCATACCGGTGTCTTCCCATACTGGTGTCTTCCCATACCGGTGTCTTCCCATACCGGTGTCTTCCCATACTGGTGTCTGCTCATACCGGTGTCTTCTCATACCAGTGTCCTCCCATACCGTTGTCTGCTCATACTGGGGTGTACTCATATTGGTGTCTTCCCATACCGGTGTCTTCCCATACCGGTGTATGCTCATACTGGTGTCTGCTCATACTGGGGTCTGCTCATACTGGTGTCTTCCCATACCGGTGTCTGCCCATACCGGTGTCTGCTCATACCGGTGTCTGCCCATACCGGTGTCTGCTCATACCGGTGTCTGCTCATACCGGTGTCTGCTCATACCGGTGTATCTTCATACTGGTGTATGCTCATACTGGTGTATGCTCATACTGGTGTATGCTCATACTGGTGTCTGCCCATACTGGTGTCTGCCCATACTGGTGTATGCTCATACTGGTGTCTGCCCATACTGGTGTATGCCCATACTGGGGTCTGCTCATACTGGTGTCTGCCCATACTGGTGTATGCCCATACTGGTGTCTGCCCATACTGGTGTATGCTCATACTGGTGGCAAACAACGATTTACAAAGTTTTAAAAAGGTTATGGAAGAAAGAAATAGTATATGTGAAACTTTTCATGCATCTACATGTCATTGCTGTCCAAAGAAAAACTCAAATCTCCAAAATGGCATCTTTACAGGAGAGGCCAAAAACCTGATTTAATTCTAATGTAAGTCAATGGAACCAGACCTTTTCTCTCCAACCAGTCTTGGGCCACTTCTGTTGGTCCATTCATCATGAAATCTGATGTGTTCGAATGATGCACACTGTAAAAAGTACTACGCCTAAAATAACTGTAGTTAAATAGTCCGATGTGTGGCAAGCAAATGAATTAGGTTTATTCAACCTAAAAAAAAGGACTTTAAACAAGCGACTCTTTCAATCAAAGTGATTTTTGAGGTAAAACTAGGTAAAACTAATTCAACTTTTAGATTGCACTTTTTACAATGCATAACAGTGAAATTCAAAAAAAATGGAGATGCGTGTTCTTCTTTGGACAGCAATGATCTACTATATCCTTATATATGACCAGGATCTGCTCGGGAGTGTGATTTTTCACCTTCAGAATTTTCTTTGTTGGCAACACGGATCTACATGAAAAACTCCTCTATACATGAGCGACATATTCAGCAATTAAAGCAATGCATGTAACTGACATGTTTGCAAACTGATCAATTTCTATTGGTCTGTTTCTCATGAAATTTCGACACACTGTAATCAGCCACTGGGACTTTCAAGTTATGCCAAAAACGAATATTTTTTTAATGGAGGTTTTGTTCTGATGTAGTATATGGTACGCAACAGACCTAAAGTACCATCTGTTCAGGAAAGTAATCAAAACAAGCTTTTTCACTTCTACATTCATTTCTGATGGTTGACCAGTCCAAGGCAATTAGCACCAGAGGCTACTCTGAGCTGAAATATGTCTTTGCAGCTCATTTCAGAGTAAAGTGATATGACCCCAGAGCTGAAACACAGGGTGAGATTCAGTGATGAGTAATCCAGATGAGAACATCTTGGACAGGCGTTTCGCCATCTGCAAAAGAAGTGACTATCCGCGGCGGTCCCGTGAAATCAAAGTATGGAAGTGTTCTTTGTTCCTATTTGTTTATGGCTGCCACTATGAAGTGTTTACGAAGGCTTAACACAGGCGGTGGAGAGGTGTCGCGGGCGCCGGCTCTCCGCTCAGGGCCTTTTTTGTGCCGTCAGAACACCATGAAAAAGTCTCCAACACATAAACAAGCCTTTTCCCCTTAACTCACGCCAACGAGGCAAACCGCTTTTCCAGACGTGATGTTTCACACGCCACAGAAAAAAAAGAAGAAGAAATGAACGACAAGACGTTTTCCTTTAGACAGGTGCCAGAGGAGAGGGGAGGGGAATGGAAGAGGAGAAGGAGAGAAGAGAGGAGTTACTGCATCCCTGTGAGCATCAAAGCTGTTAAAGAGCCTTTCGCACAGATTTATGCCTGCAGAACACAGTGTACGGCATTACGGCATCGGCGAAACACACGCACACGCTGTGCTGACTCCAGCTCTGTTTTAGTTGGCGCTGAGCGGAAAGGGAGCCCAGGCGAGAGACTGACATGTCTAAATGTTGAATTCAAATAAAGAGAAAACTGAAAGAGATTCTGGATTCATGGTTTAGCAGACTGACTCAATACAATTTAAGGTAGACTGGGACTGAACACAGTCACTTTGTTCACGATGGGCTTGACACTAATTCAGTCCGGCTTTTGTAGGGCCCTCCCGATTAAGGGTTTAATAATATACATATTTCCAGTACTTTATTATTCAGTGAATATGTATTAATTGTACAGAGCTCTAATTTTAGACAGACTGGTTTAGCACATAAACAAAAATCTTATTCTCCAAACCAAACATCTTAAAGTTGGACGTCCTCCTACAGGATAGCCCTGGGCTGCGTTCAGACTGCAGGCAGATTGGTTTCTCAATTCAGATTTTCGAGATGAGTGATCAGATCAGAGTGACCACCAATCTGTCTGCGATCTATCTACATAGTCATGCTGGTGACGTGGCTATATGCAGAGGCAGGGGAGACGGAGGTGCATCATTTCACCCTCCAAACTCTGTCAAGCTTCACCCTCAGTGCCTATACTGACCGCATAAGACCGTGCTTGGACCCCGATGATTGCCACTTGCTATGTAACATGTGGGTGGTTGCTTAGTTCTCAGTGGATACGACAGTCCACAGAAATCAGTGGGTCAAGTCAAGACAAGTCAACATTTATTTATATGCGCCTTTTACAACAGATGTCGTCACAAAGCAGCTTTACAAAGAATCTGGGGTCCGTGCCCCCAGTGAGCAAGCCAAGGGCGACAGAGGCAAGGAGAAACTCCCTCAGTTCAAAAGGAAGAAACCTCGAGAGGAACCAACACTCAAAAGGGGAACCCATCCTCCTCGGGTCAACGCCAGATAACAAGATAAGCAGGGGAAAGGAGCGTTCAGTGTTTGTAAGGTAAAGGAATAAAAAACATTTCCTTTGATCCCTTCATCGTGAAATTTTCACACAGTGTAAACGACAGCTGTCTGAATGGGTTGCTATGGTAGTGATGTAGGATTCAGTAACAATGTAGCCATGCTGGTGACATGGCTTCCACTCGTAGAGGCAGGAGAGACGGAGGTGCATCATTTCACCCTCCAAACTCTGTCAAGTTTCACCCTCATCGCTCTGACTGACTCACTGACTGACTGACTCACTCACTGACTCACTCACTCACTGACTCACTCACTGACTCACTGACTCACTTCTTTACTCACTCACTTATTTACTCACTCACTCACTGATTCACTCACTCACTGACTCACTCACTGATTCACTCACTCAACTCACTCATTGACTCACTCACTGACTCACTGACTGACTGACTCACTCACTCATTTACTCACTCACTCACTGACTCACTCACTGATTCACTCACTCACTATCGAATACATTTTTTCTCTCACTCATTCTCTTGGTGCACATGGAGTGAGATGTTCTTTGTGAATGCAGCACACATGTTGGCTGGGAAGGTTTTTTTGCTAATGTATTTAAGTCATATAGTGCTTTGTTGGTATGTCTCCTGGTATGTTAAACATGTTCAGTGTTTTTTTCTTTGAAAACTGAGAAAAACATTTAACCTATTTAATATATGTAATGGTGAAAAAAATGGCAAAATTAATAAAGCTCGGTAACGTGCTCGGTATTCAGCCTTCGGCCAAACGTTTCATTTTGTTCGGTTTCAGTTTCGGCCAAAAATGTTCTTATCGGTGCATCCCTAACGATATTGTGACTTCAGTATTGTGATATTATTGTATCGTGAGTCCATTCATGAGGTAAACACCTGCATTTTGCTATGGTTTGCATGAAACAAAACAATTATACAACTTTTTTTTTCTCAAGTTTTCACCATCACTAGGAACTGTTAGGCCTGTTATTACTGTGATAATGACTGGACACATTCAAGGAATTCCCTTTATATAACACCGGTCGTTTAACAGTATGTCATGGTTAAGACATGCCTGCATTACACTGATCACATTAACACCTTAATTCATCAGAACCCTCTCCGAAGCTTTCGCGCAGGGCTGGGATTGGTCAGGATACTCATATCACACAGCAACACCTTTGTGATTGGTTAGAGAGTTCCTACTGCAAGCCATCTCAGTACTGCCAAAGCCAAAACAACAATAGGAATGTACAAGCTATACACGGTGTAGCCCCCAGTTTCATGGAAAAGTGGCATAACAACATCATTCATAACCATCACTGGGGGATGTGGACTGTCGGGTCCAGGTCTACTGTAATGAAATCTTGCTCTCTTTAATTTTAATAGATTGAGTATTTATGGGTAACAAAGCAAGGTCAAATACAAGAGAAAGACAATGAAAAAGAGAGAGAGAGAGAGAGAGGGGGGGGGGGGGGGACCTAAACGAGTCTGGCAGACAAAGAGAGAGAAAGAGAGAGCACTACAGAGGGATGATAAGTACATCTTTCTCTTTGACTTGAAATTGGCACTGCGCGACACTTATGAGGTTTTGCCAGCTCTGACCTGGCAACACATGCAAAGACAGTGCCAAGTGTGTGTGTATGTGTGTGTGTGTGTGTGTGTGTGTGAGTGATACAGCCCCCTGGTGTCTGGCACATTAAGATGTTAGCACCGCGAAGAAAAAAGGGCAGGGGAAAAATTCCAGAGCCGACTGAGGAGCATGCGTGTGTTCAGCAGAGCACGTGTGCATGCTTGTCACTACGGCAAGCATGTGTCTCTGTGTGTGTCTGTGTGTGTGGAAGAGAGAGGTGTGTGTTCATGTGTATGCATCCAATACTGCTGTTTGTCTTCCCGCCAAACCGCACGTCCTGACAGACGATTTTACGCAGCCAATGACAGCCCAGCATTATCTTAGGCCAGACACGCACGCACCCCGTGAAGTCTCGCCAGCCCTCTGCTAGGCCGCAGCACTGAAGCTTCATCAAAACCCAGCGAGAACCTCATTTAGACACTCTCTCGTTCTCCCTCCCTCCCTCTCTCACCCTTTCTCTCTCTCTCCAGGCCACTGAGCTAAAAGGATCATTAAGGGAATGACGAAAGTGGGGGATGAAAGACGAAGAGAAAAAGGAAGGGGGGAAAAGACAGCATTTACAGCGATGCCACTGGGAGACAAACATGAAATTAAGAGGTTTAGGAAGGGGGGGTGTGGGGGGTGTGGGGGAGACGGAAGGAGGGATAATTCGAAAAGAAAAGGAGCATATGAGAAAGAAAGAAAGAAAGAAAGAAGGGACTTTCAGAGACTCTGTCTCGTTTCTGCAACAGTGCTCCACAATATGGGCCACATATTAGGGCTGTGGTTATGCTGCCACATTCCGGTAGGCCTTTAATACACTGAAGGGCAATTCCACCAATATTTAGAATTCACTGAGATGCAAATAACATCAGCCAGAAGGGTTTAATATGAAATGCTCAATTCTACAGAAGCTTCATGGCTGAGAATTGTTCACGGTGGTGATGATAAGAACCACAGATGAAACTATTTTGCCCTATAGACCCCTATAAGTTCTGTAGAACTGGTTCCATCACCACCCCTGTAAAGAAATTACTGCTGGTAAGTTTCTGTACACACTGAACCATTTCACATCAAACTACGTGGTATACCTTTGTTTAAAAATGGGTAAAATATGGCAGAGCTTCCGGGCCTGTTGTATGATGACACAAAAACCTTTGCTGGATCATTAAAATGCCTTGAATACCCACGGAAACACTCACCTGGAGCTGTTTGGATCTTCACACCACACAGTAAAAACCTTCTATATTGTCGCCAGTTTAACAATAAGGATTTATACTGTGCAGCCCACTTGTATACAAACAGCACGAGGGAGGTCCACAAACAGAATCAACAGCCATAGCAGAGCATGACCTCAAACTAAAGCTTCTTTTAAACTGCTGGCTAGGTTATCTTGCTAACAGGTGTAGTGTTACCTCCTAGAATGCTCCAGAGAGGGAGGTGCACACTCCCCCAGTTCCCTCATGGGGAAAAAACTGAGACTGCCTGAGGATGAAAAAAAAAGGACCTGGTCTCAAAATCACACCCTGCACATTTCCTCAATAACCTATTTATCCTTCCCCTTAATCCTGCTTACACTGGCAAGAGGATGCGCGTAGTCCTGAATCGCAGCCTATACACTTAATCTAAGTCCCTCCCCCGGCGCACGCTGCACCCTCAAACAAATTCGCGCAGCTAAAGCACCTCCTTTACGCCAGAGAGCGTTTCTACAGCAGTTGCTCATACGAGATTAACATTGCAAACATTTCATTCCACATTACCTCATCCACATCAAAGCGTCCGGCCGGCTAAATCCTCCACACAACTTCGCTGCAGATTTAGGACTGCCTACAACACAGCTCTTAAACATACTCGCGCGCACACACACACACACACATCTGCACTAATCTCCCACCCTCTCTCTCTCTCTCTCTCTCTCTCTCACACACACACACACACACACACACTTAATTCTAAAACATAATAGTGTTTATACTGCATTGTGTAAAAGTCATAGACCACTATTCACTTATTTCATGTTCAGTAAAAATGGATATTAGGTACAATTAATTTTAGGAGCTATTTCTGAGATCATCAGTTTTTCTAAAACTATATTTATTCAAAAGATACTGAGATCATGGGATGCAACAGCCGTGCGAGACCTGGTAGACCACCAAAACTGGTACCATCAGGTAAATGGTAGATAAATGGCACTATAGATTAACGTGTCATCTACAGGTGTGTCTGTCTATTCCTCCACTATGAGTCTAAAAGAACGTGTAGTTGTCAGGAAGCTGTTAGTAAGACACGTAAAATAAGCTCACCAGACAAAAAACGAGTCCCCTGTGACTGAAACGTACCTAATAGCATGTAAAACCTCCACAAGCACCAATAACAGCTGTGATTGGATTTGGCATGGCCTGGACACGTTTCTGGATGTAGGCCACATCAATGTTCAGACACTCTTGCAT
>CM067498.1:1906978-1923508 GCA_034552555.1 Semaprochilodus insignis
CTTCTAGTGATCTGGAAGATATCATGACCAAGATTTTAAAGAGGTAGAAATGGTCAAATATGGTCAAAAATAAGACACAGAAAGTTTTTGCCTTACAGACAGATATCATGGGGCCTCATTCACCAATATCATCTTCATTTGTTCTTGGGAAAGGTCCTAAGATAAAGTGTGTGCCAGGTCTGTGATTGCATTCTTGTTCACACCTTGGTGCTCCTCAATGTGCATAGATTCTGTTCTTACCTAAGGACAAATTCCTGATCAGAGAACACTTCTGAAAAAGAACACTTCAGAGAACACTTCTGAAAAAGTGGGTTTTAAGAAGAAATGTCTTCTTCTTAGAAATAGCTGGTGAATGAGGCTTATAGAGACTTATAGCAGCTTATACACATGAAACTAACAAAATCTTGAACAGTTTAATATTATTAATATGTTTCAGACACAGGAGCTTTCCACCAATCTTGGAGACTTTGTTGGTGTTTGTTAATAATAGGGTTATACTTGGGGTGCTTTCATACCTACCTTGTTTGGTCTGGACATACAGACTTTTCAGGTTGGTCCAAACCGAGATATCAGGTGTGAAAGGTACTGAAGGAACAAACAAAAAAAACATAATTCACTTCTTTTTCAGTATGAAAACTTTTTGGGTGGTTCGTATTTTGTCAGTCAATGAGATGTGGCCCATGTAGGTGATGAAAACAGAACGTGCGTGTCAAGCAAAGTTCTTCAGCGTGCTCCCTAAACTGCAGCAGGAAAACCAAAACTCATCGGATGGATATCATGTAACAAAAACGTCAACCTTGGTCCAGTCCAAACCTTCAGGTGTGAAAACACGCTTGGCGTACTCAAGTATTCGTTCGGTATGTTGGTGTTTGTTTCATTATTTAGTTTGCGGGCGCTCGTCTTTTACTAACACTGTAGACCCCACCAGAATTCTACTTGTTCATTCCTGACAGTTTCCTGAGGCTGTTTTCACAAAACAAGTCCTCATAAATCAAGGAAAATGTGTCAAATACTGAACAAGTGATGCAATATGAAGCTATTAAAGAAGTCATGTCATTTACCTTACAGACAATTTCAAAACACTCTTTGCGAGATAAATTGGTGAAAGACTGTTTTGACTGTTGAGCGACATTCAGCTGAAGAAGCTGAGTGCGTCCTCAGTCCTCCCGGAGCTGAGAACCAGAGACCAATAGCAGACTAGCTAATCATTTCAGCTGATCCCTAAATTGTCAACTGATGTAAATGTGTACAAACATGTGAAATAACTCCTCAAATAAGTCCTCGATCCTGAATGAGATCTATGTTCATCTATTGTATTTATTTCACTAGTGACTGAATGTCTTGGACCACTAAGTTAAAAGTGGAATATGAACTTGGGAATCCACTGAGTAGACCATCTAAGGTGACTATGAGAACAGATCGTTAAACAAGTGTTCTTGAGCTAAACCGTATCATCACTGCTATCCAAGTAAGAAAAAAACCCAGTGGGACTCATCTCCTTATCTGATACAGCACTTCCATCTCTTGGCATCTTTGGTTTGTCTCTATTAAAAAGTGATGTATACCTGCATAATTATTTGTTACAAATCCAAAACTGGAATATTAAGAACATGAAACAAAAGAACTTTTAAAATGAAGCTTTATTACAACATGTAAGTAGTACTGTTTTAAGGCTAGTCCTGGGGTCATGTGTTCAAAAACACTCATTTAGAAACATATTTAGTATATTTTAGTAGAATATTTAGCTTGTAGAACGTTGTTTTAGACCTCCTGTTAATAAGATTTGGTTGATTGGTTCAGTCTGTATTTTGGCAATAAGCAGTGAACTGCTGAACTGGTGAGGGCTTTCTGGTCCTCACTGTTTGTATCAGTATAAAAGGCGTATATTTCAGTACTTTATCATCGGGATTTTTAATCATACCTATAAATCTGTGGGAGCTCAAAGTCTGTGAGCATTATCACTGTATATATCTATCAAGCCCTGCTGTCATGATAGTAGCTGGTGTTGTCATTCGAGACGACGTCTGTGCGTAACCGTGCCAGACAGGGAAAATGGGGAGACATCTGAAGAGGATGACTGGAAGCGAGTGATGGAGTGATGAGCGGTTGAAGAGGATTGATTTTGTGTGTGTTTGTGTGTAGAGCCGTCTGACGATGAATGGGAGGAGATGTCGAGCAGTGATGAGAGCGAGATGTGTGCTGATGGCTCTGACGGCAACAACAGTCTGCTCTCACCTCTCTGCCTTTCTGCTGAGCTGCACACAACGCTGCTAAACCACAGTGTACCCCAACAGGTAACACACACGCACACACTCTTATACACCCTGCACCCCACCGGTCTTCGTTTTCAGTCCTGCATAAAGACCGTATTAACAGGTTACATGCAGACGTGCTGCTTTGGGTTCAAGTCTCTCACAGTTATTGGATCTGCTGATCACAATTATGTGAGCTGACTACAGTTGTTTGATCAGTTGTGTTGAGGAAATCTCTTTGAGGAATGTCATTTGTCTGACAAAACACAACTAACTTCTGGGTTCTATGTTTGTTTACTTGAGCTTTGTGTTTCTGTCTTCATTTGGGAGCTTCTAAGTAGGTGTAGGATTTGATACGTCACAGTGGTGTCCTGATTCGATACAGCAAAAAGAAGAGGTTGCGGAATAAGTGCCATAAGTTACAATAAGTTAGTAGTTTATCTGGACATTAGCAATATACAAGTGTAGTAGATGAAAGTAAGAAACTACGACTAGTAATTGTCTCTTTTAATTTTTTATTTTGTACCATAATAGAATGTAATTATCTGGCAATTGGGCCGTACTAACACGATGACGATCTTATTCTCTATTCAGCCGAATGTTTCAGGTGCTTAACTGTTGACTTTTATACTGTTTTGACTTTAAAACGTCATGCACTGCAGATAAGTACAAAATGCTCCTTGTGTCACCTGTGACTGAACCGTACCTAACAGCGTGTAACACCTCCGCCAGCACCAATAACAGCTGTGATTGGATTTGGCCTGTACTGGACAAGTTTCTGGATGTAGGCCACATCAATGTTCAGACACTCTTAAATCAAAGAATTGGTCAGTTGGGCCAGATTTGGTGGATGCTTTCCCTGGCTCAATTCCGAGGAGAATTCCCTGTAGGCTGGGATTTTAGCCACTGCTGGTAGACCCGTATGACCGTATGCTTCCATACACCTGCAGATTCAGCAGCTTCCTTGACACACCCAAATGCAGTCACTCCTTTTAGCCAGTCATTAACATCTGCTATGGAGCCATTTTCCACACATGGAACGAGACATTCACTGCACTGTAGCACCTCTTCTCAATCTATGGATCCCGACACTCACACTCCGCAGGTATTTATAGCTTCATCATCCTCATGCAGCGCCATCTGCAGCAGCCTGAAGTTACTACCACCTTAAACACACAAGGGGACAGGTGTTTTGATTTTGTGCTGGTGAGCTTGGAGACAACGTTGCACATTTAAATTGCCTTTGGAGGTGCACTGATGAATTTTTATGCCTGATTACATTTTTAGAGCCAAATTGGCATGTGGCCTAATGCAGTTTTGTAAGCCAAATATTATACTGGTCGCTGGCTGGATGCATGTTATGAGCAAAAATTGGCTAATAAGATTCATGCATCTCTAATTATCATGGTTCAGGAAGAATAATGATAAAAACATTCATCAGTAGACAAATAGTTTGTCAAATAGGACTTAATATTTAATAATAGTTATAATGTTATGCCTATATTATTTTCTCCATGAGAATAATACATGGGTCTGTTGCAGTTAATGCATGTGTTTATAGCAATGCCGGATCCAATTGCCGGTAATGCATGTCTTCTGGAGTTCCAGGGAATCCATGGCTCGGCCTTTTTTGGTTTCATGATTTCTCCCACTGTTTATGTTGTTCTTGAGGGCATGTCTTTCTGAGCTGCAGATACAAGCCACAGTCCATTGTGGGAGACCAGCTTTAATTTAACTTAGAACAGTTTGTACTTGGAAAGAAGGTTCGTCTGGACTTTTGACAGACCAGCGATGGCCAAAGAGAGTTTTTCCGTTTTACATGATCGGAAGTGACATGCAGAGTCTCGTTCACTTGTAGTGGTGACATTGACAGTGGAACAGTCTGTGCAGTTACTTGATGTCTGGACCTGAGCTGTAATGACCAAGGTATTTCATTAATGGTCTGATTTTCCTTTTCTTCACCTTTTCAGGTCCTGAAGAAGGCAGAGTTTCCTAGCCGTGTCGCACTGGAGATCTGTAACAAAGACCCAGCATGGAGATGCCTCATCAAAAAGTAGTGTTACTTAATCAGTTACCTCACATATGATTTATACTTTGCAGTCTTAAGCCTTGACTTAGGTTTATAGGCTCATTTAACAAGTGCCTTAATCAGTTAGCCGAACTTATTAAATAAGAAAAACAGAAGTTACAGAACATCCCATTATATTCCTAGAATGCAGCGGGTGCAGTGCCGGGCATTAACGTGTCTCCATAACATCCTGGCTGTGATGGACGCGGAGTGTCTGGGTGGGGCTACAGGGCTTCAGGTCGTCGCTCAGCATCTCTCCTCTCTGGTCTTCAGCTCAGAAGGTTAGAACAACCATGAATGCCGTATGCATGGTCGAGAAAGTGCCAACAGGCTATGTCTCACTCTTCGGTCCACTCACAGTTTATAGGGATAAGGAAACTTGTCATGCTGTTTAGATTTATCGAGTGTGTGATTTGATGTTTCAGAAGTTGTGAAGGATGAAGAGTTCTTGGAGGCAGTGACCAGTGCCATGCGGTCTCTGCTCCAAATAATGGCTTCCAAAAACATCCCTCAGGTTAGAACACACACCTCCTCTGCAAATCTATGAATATTTAAATGTATATACTTATATAATAGGGGCTTTTGTAGTTTGATGCCTGCAACACGTTCCTAACAAAGTTACGGGAGTGTGTTTTTACGGCTGTGTTACATAACGTTACTGAAGACACAGCTGCACAACCGTATGGTTCTATTTTGCGCTTCATAATGACCCCATGTTTTCAGGGGGTACGCCAGTGTAGGCTGTCGCGATCGTGAAATTTTGTGATTAATTGTCATATGAACAATTGTGATTACTGATTGAATTGTCTTTGTTGTTTATTGTTTACAACCTATAAAATACCTAAGCCTAAAGTGGATAAACAGGCTGATTTGCCACCTTACTTGCGAGCTGTTGGTACTGAATAGCTAACGTGTTGTACTGACAGTGTAATACTGAGCCCGCACTCACACAAATGTCTAGAATTATGTGTAGAATCGAGCTAATCCAAGTTAACAAATAAACAAACATTATTAATTCTCCCTGTCAGAGCACCAAGTTTTTCATAAGTCTCTTGATGCGTTGAATTCATTTCTTGCTTTCTCTTATTTTCAATTAATGGCCACCCAATTCACATTTTGTTTATTGCAGCATAATGTGACTGAAATGTAAAGACTGTGGAAATTGACTGCAGGCGCCGTAAATAATTGCTATCAACTCAGTTAACTGTGATAACCTGAAGTAATTGTGATTAGGCGATTATGTAATAATTGTGAAAGGCCTAGGCCAGTGTACTACCTGCACTTTCTGATTATGTTGTTGTTGTAACACATGCAGATTGTGGCTTGGTGTCATGTTGAAAGAGGTTGTGTAGAACGCAGCAAACAAGGATCTGTTTGCAGGAGACGGTAGAACCGTTCTGTACTTTTAATGAAAGTTCATGTAAAGTGATTTTATTAGAATCAGTTTTGGAGCATGTCTTTTGATGCATTTATAGTGACATTTTCACCCAGTGTAAATTATAGCCGCTGTGCTCAAAAGATGTAGAAAAGTTAAAATAAAAAAAATAATAAATCAGATTTTTTAAAAAAATGAAAAAACAGATGATTTTCTTCAGACAGTGACGATATCTAACGATATAAAAATGTATTGATGTATTCCATTATTAATGGTGCTTTCACATATGCGCAAGTTACTGGTACCATGGGCACTAAACACATCTCCATACCATGGCAGACCCTGGGTTTAGAACTTCACACTTGTTGCAGTCTGGAGTGTCTTTTTTTTAATTTTTTTTAAAAAAAATTTTCCTTTGGCTCAGAGAAGTCAACAGCGTTTCTGTACATTGTTTAAGTGCCGTATAATCCTATATTGCCATGTTGGGTTTGGCAATGCCCAGTGCTTTTTGTCATTGAGAGATTTACTGAAGAAGTCCTGAGCCCATGTGGTGATATCCATCGTAGAAGCATGCCGGTTTTGATAGCAGTGTTATCCGAGAGATTGAAGGTCATGGGCTGTCGGTGTTTCTGTTTTTGCCCTTTACGCTTGTTGAAGAAGATATTCTTAACTGTTGGATTATTCGCTGCTGTGTTTTTATCCTTGCTCATAAAGAACTAGGCCTTACCTGCAAACTCCTAAACATTACTGTGTCACTTTCTTAAGACGTTTTTGAACATTTCACAGCATCAGCTACCTGGAGACGCTTCCGAGGAAGTGATAGTGTGACTGCGGTCTTCCCTGTGCATGGAACTTTAAGCCTGTGTGCTCCTGCGCTTGGAGTTACGGTTTCTTAGACTCAGGCTAGGGCTAGTGGACCATGATGTCTCATTTTAGAACCACACTTGTACATCTCTGGAAATAAATAAGAGCCCACTCCAGTTTCTTCTTAAATCAGCATCTCCACATGTACAGCAGGTTCTTAGTGAGGAACAGAAGGTTAGGTTCTAGCTTTACTGGCAGATACAGTGAGCGTCTGGTTCATAAGAACAAGGTCAAGCAGCAAACACACAGGACAACACAGCTNCACATGTACAGCAGGTTCTTAGTGAGGAACAGAAGGTTGGGTTCTAGCTTTACTGGCACATACAGTGAGCGTCTGGTTCATAAGAACAAGGTCAAGCAGCAAACACACAGGACAACACAGCTACAGACCGGCAGAGGGCGAAACCACTCTCTACTGACCGTGATGAGCGCCACCTCATTCCAATGTCACTTTATTGCTTTACCAGACAATATTTTTGATATTAGACAGGTTTTTGTTTAAAGTCAGGCCAGATTAATGGTCATTAGAGGGCAGTAGGGAGAAATGAAAAAGAAGAGAGGAAACATGGAAAACAAACTTGGGTAGTTGCTTTAAACAAGGAGAAGTCTGCTGTGAAATTATTAGAGTAATATTTTTGGGGTTTAATATCAGCTGTATTTGGATTCATTGATCTTATCATTTCAGATCAATGGACCCAAATCATCTTAACTTCTCAACTTTTTTTATTTAACTCAGAATATGTATATATTTAATTTGCACCCATCTTTGCTCTTAAAGGATTATGCCTTACCTGCATATTTGATGATAAGACATTCTGGAGCAGCTTCCCTAGTCTTAAATTCCCCCGTCCTTCTATTGTATTTATGAGTTCTAGAACAGTTGTTCATTTCCTAAGTTGATGAGGTGGGTAGGTGGACATATGTTAACTGTGTGTGTGTCTCATTGCTCTACAGTGTATGAGCCCTCAGCAGCTGATGAGTTTGTGTGAGGCAGCAACACAGTGTGATCTGGTCAGTGTGAAAGTGAACGCGCTGGCCATTCTGGGCATCACGGGAAGCACACTAGCCAAAGAGAAGGGCTCTGCTGACACACTGCAGGTAATGACAGCGCAGATAACACCGCAGTTAGCCTTGATTCCAGTTGTCATGTTGGGTCGTTTTCATCGGGGAATACGTTTGTAACTGATTACATACACTAGTCTAAGTCTACCATAGCAATTGAACAAACGTGGTAGTTGTCAGAATGGTTAAAACCAGGCAGTTGAAAAAAAGTCATGCAAATGTTCTTTATGTTTGTTATTTATTAAAATGAGTACATGTTATTAATCTGTTTGTAATGTCCCTGTTTCAGCTGATAGGAAACGCATTATTGAATGTAGCATCGAAGGACACTAACCTGGTGGTTTGTGGAGAGGCACTGGACGCTCTGTTTGATGTTTTTGCTGATGGAGAGGAGGCAGAGAGGGCAGCGCAGAACATCAACCTGTTCTCAGCTCTCAAAGCCCTACAGCCTGTGTTCAAAGCCAAGGTAGCCTCAGGGAGGGATACGCACATGTACACCTAGGAGCCTCAGTGTTCTAATTCAATTTGGATGTTAGAGTTGATGAGTAGGGGTCTCCTGATTACTTTTCTTTAGCATGCAAAGCACCTCATGGGCCTAGCTCGTCACTCACTCAGTCATGTTATCAGGCTATAATTTCTCCAAAAGAGGACGCTGTTAGCACTCAAATAGCATTTTGCAGCTTCGTAAGTGCTGTCATTATTTTACTAATCAGTCTGGATACTTTAAAGGGGACCTACTATTATGCTTTTCCAGTTTTTCCCTCTTTCCTTAAGTGTGTTGTGGTGTTTATGCATGTAAATCTGCATAAAGTTATAAAGCCCGAAGTGCATGCCAGAAAGAGAAACTCTCTGATAAAGCCTGTATGGAATTCCAGCCCTTTTCTCTGTTACAAGGTGATGTCATCTCTTAACACAGTTCTTACTGCCCACCTACCAGCAGACATGTCATTCTCTCACTCAACTCACAGAGAGCCAGTGAAACCGTGAAAAACTGATCACTCTGAAATGTACTGCTCCAGTCCAACTTGTTCTACAGGACTCTCAGGGTCGGACTCAAACTGATATGACGGGATTCACACCGTTGTAAGATCAGCTACAGTAGTTGACAAGTCAGGAGAGAGTAGGCAAGCTGACCAGTCAGAGCACATTGCTAATAAGGAGGTAGGGCTTAAAGACACAGGAGCTCTAACAAAGCATTTCAGACGGTTGGTGAATGCTGATGTTGGAAGATTATTGTGGTTTGTGAAGATTGAAGCATGTAAATCTACTCTAGCAGACCACAAAAATCAAATTATGAAGATTGAAAATGAGCAAAAAGGATACAGCTAAATAATTTAAGTGAGGTTTGCTTTTTTAATGCTGATCTGATTTTTTTTGACTCTCAGCTGCTTTAAAATCATTTTATTTTTCATCACAATTCATAATCACTTCATTTTGCATAAGTAGTCAAATGTTTGGGTCTGATTTCGGCCCACCGGATAGGGTCAGGACATCCTGGTAATTACAACATTCAGTAAAGTATGCCTTAATGTTTGTCAAAATTGGACAAAGTAAATTTCACAGGAGGTTTTAAATGTAGGAGAAGCTCCATTGAGTAAAGAAGTTGAGTAATTGGTTCCTGTAGTCACATATCATAATTATTATTTTTAATAAATTCTTAACTTTATCAGACTAATCGAATTGGTGAATTGTTGACAGAATAATTTCCTGAAGAATCATAACCACACTGAATTGTTAAGAGGTCAATAGATTTACACCCCTAACTCATTCACTCTCGCTGTGTGACAGATTCGGAAGGAAGGCCGAGGGAAGTACTCTCCGGATCAGCTTTGTGTCCTGGACAACATCAGAATTAACCTGCGGAGGTTCATCGGCTACCTGGAGACCCTGCAGAAGAAATGAGTGTGACTGACGTCGTTCCTCTGCACGGGGGCCTGTGCACTCCAGCACTTGCGGTTTCTTGGACTCAGACTAGGACTAGTCTGGACCTTCAGTTTAAATGTTTATAATTTAAGCACCAATCAGGAATCACTGAAACTGGCAGGCCAGGTTTTGTTACTGCAACAGAGGCTTTTAATCTGCACAACTAAATACACTTTGTAGCCATGTCCAAAACAGCTAGGTGAATGACGGCTCCACCGCACATGTGTTGGGTATGAGTCCGGGGCTGCAATTCAGTGTAGTACAAATAATATAGTGATTATTATTTTGTAATATTAATGCAGGTATAATGCATTTGTGTATAATACTTATTTATCATACTTTTTTGATATCACTTTCAGTCAGTATTTTGGATATTAAGACATGTTGCTTACAGTCAGGCCAGATTAATCATCACTAGAGGGCAGTAGAGAGTGGGGAGAGCAAAATGAAGAGACAAAACATAGAAAACAAACTCAAATAGCTGTAAGCTGCTTTAAACCAGTAGACGCAACCGTGAAATTAGTTGAGTAATATTTTGGGCTTTGCTTTTAATATCAGTTGTATATGGGTCTGTTGATCTAACCATTTCACCTCAATGGACACACATCATCTTAAGTCCTCATAACTATTTTTAACAGATTTTTGTTCTTTTTAAATTTGAAAGGCTGGGCTTAAAGTGTGTATTGAATGGAAACGAAATGGTCCAAAATGACTTACAAAAATGTTAAATTACATTCAAAAATTGAAAGTTAATATTTTTCTTTCCTCTAAAATCATTACATTTTGGAGATATAATATTTAGTTTTGATAGCAAGGATTTGTGTAAAAAACAAAAACATTTGTCACTTTGTTTCTTCCAAGTTTTTGCGGTCTGGCCTGACTCGGAACTTGAAGTACTGTTTAGCAGCCCTGGTACACCTGTGACACTGTTTTGGCAGTTCCTGATTGGAGCTTGAAGGACAAACACCAATATTGAAACAACACATGAAAGTGAATCTTCCACCATGCTAATGGTGAATTTCAGGATGAGTCTTGTCTCGACTAGAGACGTCTGTGTACTCCAAGGTCGGGGAAAGTGCTGCTGTGGGGCTCAGTGACTTGCGTGTTGGGCTTTGAAATGCCTGATAGGAATGTCTGAGATATATTTATAAGACATGGGTTCAGAGAGAAATATAAGACCCTCCTCCTCCTTTTTTAGGGTTTTTTGTTGACCACTTGGAAAAAAAACCTAATGTTTCTATGGGAGGGTCTACCATTGTGTTGTGGTTAAAGATTCAGGTTGAAGACAAAAGAAGCCGCATTTATTAGAAAGTGACTGCACACCCATGCACCATAGCTTTCTCCCTGTGGAGTCGTTACGGAAAGAAAGTGAGGTAGGACTGGTTTTGTGTGTGTAGTCTTATTCTCGAAAGCATCGTGTTTTAATTTTAAAGCTCTGTTTTTTGCCTAAGTGTTCTCACTCAGAGAGGACTTGTATGTATAAATGTGAATATTGAGTGGGAGAGCATATAACGGGGATGAAGATGGAGCGAGAATTATTCGGATTTGTTTCCTCCATAACCTCTTTAATTTCTGAAAGCTTTATGTTGTGACACTTTTGGAGTGAAAATGCTTCTTTCAGTCAATTTCTGATGCTTTAAATGATTAAAGCAGGAGTTTTTGGTGTTGATTGTCTGAGATGGTGAATTGATTGTTGCGAGTCTTGAACCCTAAAACAGCCATGTCATTATATGTGTACCTATACACATTACATAGGGGACAACTGGAATGGTTTACATGTTTTGTACAGCAAAAAAAAAAAAACAGGTGAGCCAAAACATGACTGCCTTCAGACACGATTAACACTGGATCTCTCATAACTGTGCATAGTCCGGAATATGTACAGTTTACGATATACAGTAATCGATCCGTCACTTCTCCTAGTGTTTGATGAGGTACAAATTGGCACACGTGAAGACCTAAATGTCTGTGACAGTCAGGCGACTGGGTCAGATCACCTATGAAACAGCAAGGCTTGTAGTCTACTCACGGTCAGCAGTAGTGAGCACCCACCGGCAATGGGTCTAGAAGGAACAAATCTTGAAGCAATGGTAGAATGTTGCCGGTCCAGTATTCCCATTTTTGTGGTTTATGTCAAATGGACGGCTGGGTATGTGGGCATCATATACGTTTGTCTGGGGAAGTGATGGCACCAATATGTACTGTGTGTTCTACATCTAACCCATTCACACCCATATACACAAACACTAGTGAACACACAATAGAGGACAGTGAGCACCTGTACCTAGAGTGCTGGGCTGCCCTATCCGCAGCACCCAGGGCATATCAAGTCATGGCCTTGTGCCTTGCTCAAGGGCACTTCAGTCGTGGAGTGGAACCGGCAACCCTCTGATCACAGGGCTGGTTTCCTAACCTCCAACCCATGACTGAGCCTGTAGCTGGTGTGTGATGCTCTGAGCAGTGTTCTACTAGGAAGCTCTGGGTCCAGACATTCATGTAGTCGTCAATCTGACACATGCTACCTAAACTTAATATACCTCTTCATGGTACTGTTATCCCCTGCTGGCAGGATAATGTGCCCCACCATACTGCACACGCTGGTCCATATTTATCAGACTTCTTTGCGTGAGTTCTTAGGTTGGAACAAGGAGTTGGATCTGTGGTGGCTCCACCTCACAGCTTTCAGGAACTGCTGCTAATGTCTCAGTGCCAAATGCCATAGTGCACTTTCAGAGCTCTTGTAGAGTCTATGCCTCGGCAGGGTGGAGCACATGTGTAAAGATAAACAGCATATTAGGCAGGTCAGTGTTTTGGATCATCAGTGTGTCTCCACCTCAAGTAAGTGTACAAGCTCTTGTACTGACTTTTGGTTTTATCTAATGTTTTCTGTTTATTTCAGGTCTTTTTTGTGTGGTATGTGACATCTATGTGGATGGAAACCTGGCTTGTGAGGACAGAGTGCTAAAGTGAGCTCTAAGGGCAGTCGTATAAAGTGAGTGAAGCGTGTAGCAGTTACACCTCTAGTCCCTCTATTTCAGGGGACCATTGGCTCATCATTAGTTCATACATAAGAATTCTAGGTGTGCTATTTTCATCTGCACACTGTTTTCTCCCATCAAAGGAGCATCTGAGTAGGCTGTCAGGGGGCTGAAATATCAGAATGAAGTGTTCAGACAAATAGCCGATACTTTAGGTATGTCATCATCAGTTGTTGACAAGAAGCAGGAGGTCCTTGTGAGCTTAGCATTTGTCAACAACCAGACAGATCATGGAAGGCCACAGTAGTGGACAACTGGGGTGGCAGAGGTAGAACAGCCTAAACCCTCCAGATAAGTAACGACTAAAAGTAAGAACAGTAGAAGTATAGTACATCAAATGTAGGACCTGAAGCTTGTTAGTACAGATGCTGTTACCAGTTTAAGATAATGAAATACAGAAATGGAAACTACATTGTAAAGGAACCTCTGATATGAAGCTGCCCATTTCAACAGGTCTCAACAATCTAAACCCGAGGTGGACAATGTATACAAACCATGCAGTTGAGTTAAAGTAGAGATCCCCAAGGTAAAATACTCCCACAGTGTCAGTAGAAGTTTAGACCTCCATTGGAGTAAATTATCGAGCACAGAACACTGAAGGAGAACCGTTTACATTAGCTAGAACCAAGCTCTGTCCAGCAGGTCAAAACAAAGTGATCGCTGTCCCCTGATTGGTGGGCTTACTTCACACTTCTGTCGCTTGGACATGTTACGTCTTTATCCAGACATGAGCCAAAAGGAAGGACAGATACACCAACACACTACTTACAGCACACTAACGCATTACACTTACTGAGTTACTGTACACCAACACGCTACTTACAGCGCACTAACGCATTACACTTACCGAGTTACCGTACACCGACACACTACTTACAGCACACTAACGCATTACACTTACCGAGTTACCGCACACTGACACTCTACTCACAGCGCACTAACGCATTACACTTACCGAGTTACCGTACACCGACACACTACTCACAGCGCACTAGTGCATTACACTTACCGAGTTACCGTACACCAACACACTACTTACAGAGCACCAACACATTACACTTACTGAGTTACCGTACACCAACACACTACTTACAGTACACCAACACATTACACTTACTGTCGAGCCTAATTTACTAGCCTATATGTAGTCCCCAGAGGCCCTGCTTGCCACCAGGCAAGTGAAGGGGCCCCTCCAAAGATATATATAAAAAAAAATTAAGTTGTTTATATTTTAAAATTAATGTGAACTTTTGTAATAAAACATAAATGTTTGCAGTTTGCAGAATATTTATAACATACTGGTGATGAATGATGGTTTGGAAAGTTCCTCTGAATCGGCTCTAGAATTGGCACTGATATTCTCCATTGTGGCAACATTAGACTGGAATTCAGCTGTTGTGGCTGTCAAACGTCAGTTATTTCAAGTAATTTCACAATCAGGAGGGCATATCCCGAGGGCAGTTCAGAGGGCCTATGTAATTACACTCTCAAGGCCGTTTAACTAGGTGAAGACTGATTTCAGTGGTGGGGTAAGACACAGGAGTGTGTGGTTACAGAGGTGAAAGTTTTCCTTCAGGGCTGATAACCTTAAAGTGAATGAAAGGTCAGAAAGGTGATAGCTGGTCAGTTGAGCAATCTTGTTTGAGTCATGTGCAAGTATGCATTCCACATGCACATGCAGTTTCTTGGACATGACAGTCTTTCCAGAGTTCTATTACATCAGCAGTGTGTTTAACCCTTTAATAATACTGAACTGATCATATTTTAACATACACAAAAATAAAACCATGCAAAGTTATACGGTATTATTACCGTAATAAAACAACCGCAGAAAAAAACAACTTTAACTTTGTTCTTATGTACTGAGCTACAGACAGACAGACAGACAGACAAATACATAGATAGACAGATACATAGATGGACTGATAGATAGACAAATAGATCTACTGATCTATAGATAGACAGAGACAGATCTATAGATTGATCGATAGACAGACAGATAGATGGATAGACAGACGGACAAATAGACAGACACAGATGAACAGACAAATAAATAAACAGATACATAGGCAAATAGATCTACTGATCTATAGATAGACAGACAGATCTATAGATATATAGACAAATAGATAGATCTATAGATAGACAGACAGACAAATAGATAGATTGACGGATAGATAGATAGATAGATAGATAGATAGATAGATATACGGATAGATAGAACTTAATTAATCCTGAAGAAAAGCCTGAAATTCAATCTACAATAATAGAAATAAAATTCTGATACCTTAATTTACATAGGCAAATATACAGATCTGTTGTATTTACATGAGAGCAGGGATTGCACTAAAATGGGGTAGATATTAATACCCAATGAGTATAAACATAACCAGGACTAGCAGCAGTATCTACAGTGTAAAGTGCACAGGGAGCGTGTCATTACAGTAGCAGGTTATTATATATCGCTCTGCGTGTATTAACAACAGTCTATATATAGTGATGAGCTGTGATTGTGAACTGCAGCACCTCAGCATCAGGATAGGAACTCGCTGGTAGACATTGTTTACACTGTTCTTCTCTTCTGGGATCCCTTCAGTCTAAAATAAGCTGGAATTACAGCACTGTGCTACAGTTAGAGACCACCCCTCACTTATTGTCAATTTCCAATTAAAACATCAATTAAATACAAGCCATATGGTGCAGCAAAAACAGACATTGTTTATGTTAACTGTATTAGTGATATAAAAGCTCAACACAGAAATATGTCAGTGATTTCAGTAACTACTATGCCCACTGTTTTACAGCTGTATTACAGCTTCCACTCATTTTGAGGGGACTTTCAGTTTCCACACCTCCAGAGGTCTTAGACATTCTCATGATTCCAGTCATCCAAAACACATTCAGTGATGTTGAGGTCATCAGTGTGTCTCCACCTCAAGTATGTGTACCTTAAGAACTTTCATGCTGATTTTGGCTGTTTTTTCTTTTTTATTTGAGTTATAAACATCTGTGGATGGACATCTGACTTATGCAAAGTGTATCCTAAACAGTCCAATAATGACTAAAAGTAAAACCTCCACCGAGTAACTTGCAGAACTGCAGTGAAAGTTCATTCAGCATCCAGCTGTATAGGAACTGAAGCTTGTTAGTACAGATGCTGTTACCAGAAATTAAATGCAACAAATGGAAACTCAATTCTAAAGGAACCTCTGATTTCAATCTGCCCATTTCAACAAATAGCAGTTACATATTGTCACACTATACACATGTACCTATTAGAATGAAAATTAGGCTGAAATTCTGCTGCTGTGTCCAAATCACTTCCTCTGCTGTGCTCCCTTCACTGGCTTCCTGTAGCTGCCTGCATCAGATTTAAAACTCTCATACTTGCCTACAAAGCCAGGAATGGAAAAGCCTGCACCCCCCCCACCCCAAGCCCTTTGCCATTCAAGTACAGCTCTGCTTGACCCGCCATCCGTCAAGATGCATGGAAAACAAGCATCCAGACTCTTCTCTGTCCTGGAGCCCAGATGGTGGAATGAACTTCCACTGGCTGTCCGAACAGCAGACTCTCTCACGGTCTTCAAACGCAGAGTGAAGACCCATCTCTTTGTAAAGCACTTACGTAAGTAAGTACTAATAGATGTATATATTGAAATGCTTTGTATCGGCACATGTACTGAGCATAACCTTTCTTCTCTCTAGGTATGAGCGCTGCCTTGGGGTTGCTAGGTAATGCACTTATGCCGTATATAACTGTATTCACCTTTCTAGGTATCAGCACTGGCCCTTGTTTGGGCAGCGTCTGAGCTCAAGGCAAGTTTTAGACTCTAACCTTCTTGTACTAGCTAGGAAACACTCTCTGATGGAACACTAAGCACAGTTGTAAGTCGCTCTGGATAACAGTGTCTGCTAAATGCCATAAATGTAAATGTAATAAATGTAAAT
>CM067498.1:1924008-1953352 GCA_034552555.1 Semaprochilodus insignis
AGGAAACAAATGCAAATCACAGACTGTGTAATTAGTTACAGGTGCAGTCCGAGTGGCTTCCAGTCCCACAGTGTACACTATACAGAGCCATAAACAGGTAGCAGTAAATAAACACAGGCATAGTAGAACGAGCAGGGCTGTAATGATTAGCTGACAAAACTGATCTGCTGCACACGGTAACTCTGTTATGGTCTATGATCACATGATTCACGGGGAATTCTGACAAACGTACTACAGGAAGAGCTTGGGGCAATACAATGTCTACCTTTCGTTGCATCACAAAGGAAGAAACCGCATGTGCGACACAAAATTTTGAATAACTGACTGAGTGACAGAATAAAAACAAAAGCTGATTAATCAAAAAAAGAGTTGACAGATTTCCTTTCATGACGGGGATATTTGTCCTGGTGTAAAAGTTTTCACTGGTTAGCTTTCTTTGCTCTGAGGTGACAAAATTAAGGAAGTAATTAAATAATTAAGTAATTAAGCAGAAAGTAAGTATGGCTACCCACAGAGGACATACTTAATCTGGATTTAAGTAATTAAGTAAGTAATTAAGCAGAAAGTAATTAAGGGTACTCACAGAGGACATACTTAATCTGGCTTTAAGTAATTAAGTAAGTAATTAAGCAGAAAGTAAGTAAGGGTACTCACAGAGGACATACTTAATCTCATTTTAAACCACCGCATCTGGTAGGAACGGTGTGAAAACGCGATATCACATTTGACTGACACAATCAGTAAACAAGTGAGGTGGCTGATGTTGGGGTACATCCATCATTCTAGTGGTCTAATTGTCTAATTAAAGTAAACAAAAACATCATCATATGCAATATATTTTAATGTATATTTATAAGTCTTGGGCATTACACATACACCTCTAACGAAAACCCTTAATTGGATTGAGTAAGGTGCTTCCATTTATTTACAGTTATCTTAGATTTCTGATGTTTTGTTTTGAGGTGGGTGATAATAGGGGTATTTACACTAGCTACGGGTGAGATCAGCTAAGGCTTAGGCTAGCTATCTTTACTTTAGCTGGGCAGCACAAATACAGCTAACAAGCGGAGCACAAAGGTGTGGGTTCATAGTAAGAAACACCCTATAAAACACACAGCAGAATGACAACCGAGTAGCTTTTAACTCAAACAACAAGGAACACAGAACCTCTGCATGCCGAGAGCCTCAGTCGGTACATCACACTACCCTGATGTGCACATATAGGCCCAAACATACAGCACTCTTCTGGAGTTCAGTAGTTTACCTGTTTAGTCTCCTGTCCAGGTGTTCCGCTAAGCCCAGCAGCCGCCATGTAGGTGCTGCCAATAGTTTTAATCTTCTCTACTCCACTGAACTTGGGCTTAGACAGCAGCTGCAGCACAACGAGAGGAAGGGAAGAGAAAAAGGAAAAACATTTTTATACAAATCAAGAAATAAATAAAGCCTTGACATTTAGATGCTGTTCTGAACCAGGAAGACAGAAAGATGACTCACAAAGTACATATCATGCCCCCAAGCTGCTAACTCACCTCATCAAAGTCAGCAATGATCTCATTGAGAAGCCTCAGACACTCCAGTCCCTCTTTATTGATGTCACACTCTGTGTAGAACTCCTTGAAGTCAGGAACGGAGGCGAACATCACGCACACACGGTCGTAGGATTTGTAGTACAGGTCCTGGAGAGGAAACACACATGCAGAAGTAGCTATTGGACCAATACAGACAGCTTACCTTCACATCCACAAACAAGGGGCTCAGAATACATTCATTCAAACAAGTACAATCACAATACGACTACTAGGGTGTGGACAGGTGAGAGACTGATGGATGAATGACATGCAGGCAATGGTCAGGGAATTTGGGAACATTAGAAGACAGAGTCCGATCACTCTTATATTTCACAGGCCTATGGTTGATATTGAAGTGTGAATAAGGGAATAAAATGTGTTAAGAATTTATGTATAGAATTATGTAGAAACCCAAAATTGAAATGTCTATGTTTTGGTTTTCAAGTCCTGCTCTAACAAGCCTCTTCAAATCACATGAACTGGATTTTTTTAAATTACAAGCTACATTGTATAAATAAATAAATGAATAATTATTATAAATAAATAAATAAATAAATACATAACTAAAGAAAGAAAAATAATAATAAAATTAATAATATTTTTTATTTATAGAACACTTTTTATACCGGTGGCAGCTCAAAGTGCTTTACAGACACTCAAAGCCAGGTTTAGTAATTCTATTCCTGTCCATGTGGTGTAGTCACTGTACTGTTACTACACTGTCACTATAGAGTCTATGATGTTTTAGTCCCTATTCTGAGAAAATGAGTACAGCATTTCTTGTAATAAACACAGACAACACTGCCAACATTGTCCTTACAGTCAAGAAGAAAAATAAATCCACAGGCTACAGATGAGTAACAGTGAATAGCGTCTAAAAGCTATTGAGAAACTCACTGAAAACACAGTCAGGACAGGACCACAAAATCCTACAGGAAGTGCCCAAGCACTGCTCTAACACACCTGACGCACCTAATACCTCATTAGAAGTTACCAAATATTAGAGCCAGGAGTGCTAGTTTAAGTAGCCAGTCTATGCAGCGTTTAGGCTATATTTGGGTGCCCACTGAAGTATACACACAGCCACCTATGTATATTTTGGCCCATCTTAAGGTCTAATTTCCATTTCCTCTCAGTTATTTACAGTTGAAATTACTGCTTTAACACATCTGTATTTATACTGCTATGTATACCCCTGGTTAGTCCTGGATATACTGTATTTTAAACGCTCTAACAAATTCTCCAAAGTTCTAGAACATTCTGGACAGTTCTGTAAGGTTCTGGAGAGCTCTCACAGTTCCAGAAGCTACTTGAAGTCTACTCAGCCCTGATGTACTGCAACTGTAATGAAGAGAATAGAGAACTTCTAGAAACATCATTGTCCTGACCACAAAAGCAAACTTTATGGGGACCAGCACACATTTTCTGCCTGAGGAATGAGGGAAACACACTTAGTGCCCAGAAACAAGGAAAAAAATAATCAATCTAAAACCTGAACCTCCATTACAATCTGGAGAGAGAGTCTAACAAAGATAGAGCTGTAAAAAATGCATTTTTTAAATCTTCATTTTCATTATTTGACCATGTCAGAGGTTTAAGCAAGCACAGAGTTAACAATTAACAAGTATTAAATGTACCTGCTCTGTTCACAAGTAAGACATAAATGCACAGTATGTTACTTCTTATTCTGCAAGGGTTCTCTGCACTAGACATGCTGCCATGACTGAGTACGGCACGGTATGGCATGGTATGAAAGGCTGGGGCAGGTGAAATGGATGACTGGATTGAGAGTCATCGTAAACACACCTGCTTGTGGTTCCTACCTTGTACTTCTGGTTTAGTAAAGTGTTAGTGGAGAGCAGCCCCACCTCGTTCTTTTTGTTCTCCCCCACGAAGAGCGCGGCCACATGCGCCGGGAGAACGTTCTCCAGCAGGAGCCGTGTGAGGTTCTCACACAGCTCGATCTCATCCTTATCTGTACGGTTCTTGTTCTTCAATAGGAAGTCCTGGCGGCAACAAAACTCATCCTGCGCAGAAAAGGAAGGATTCGGTTACAGTGGGTCGCTCTTAATGAGAGGAGAAGAAATGTTCTTAACTTTAAGTGATGTATTTTATTGCAATTCATTTTTGGATCCTGTCTATCAGTCCATCATTACCATGTTCACATAATGTAAATCTGGACATTTCAAATGGTGTTAAACAACACTTTCAGTTACTTGCTGAATTAAAATCACTATCTTTTACAGGAGCAGTATACAGTTCTGACTAATGTACACCATCTATGGCCAAGTATGTGGACACGCCTCCAAATTATTGAGCTCAGGAGTTTTAGTCACATCCATTGCTAACTCCTCTGACAAACATTAGCGACTGAGCAATTGGTACTGTCACAGAATGCCACTTTTCCTGGTTCTGTCCTGACAGACCTGGCCTGATCATATAACAGTAACACCCACAAGCAACAACAAAGCCCCGCCACAAAGCAGGAGATCATGCAAATACAACAAGGTAATGTAGTTTTACTACATGATGTCAGTAAAATTTATGACTGATTCGCATGGGATAAGAAAATTCAGCATAAATGACTGAGACGGAAGTGGCTACTCGATTTATGCACTGCCATCACCTCAGAAAAACATGTTGGTGGAGTTTTTAAACACCTCAGTGTCACTGCTGGACTGAGAATCGTCCACCAACCAAGACTACCCAGCCAACTGCGTCCTGTGGGCAGCGTCCTGGGACCACTAATAAAGTAGCGGATGATAATCTTATAATCCACTATTAATATTACATTAATGACGACATTTCAGTTTGAAAATTAGCAGCTACGTATTTGTAACCCGTATGTAGGCTGCCATCTACCCTATATAATTACTTGCCTAAAGCTACCAGAAGCGTTGTGCCTCTGAGAAGGCCTTTGGCTTGTGTTCTGGATGTGAGCGTTCGCCCAGACTTGAGGTATGCATGGCAAAACTAAATGCCTCCTCGAGCGCCTCCATGCTTTGGGGGGGGGGGGGCTGTACACATCTCGTTTTCCACAGGATATGACGGAATATTCACCCACATGTCTATCCGCATGGGATTAATATAACCTGATGTTAATTTTGTGGCTCTGGAACGTGGAGTCGGTAAAAATGACTGACATAGCGCATATGGATGGGACTAAAAATCACTGAGGAACTCCGGTAATAATTACATTACCCCACCTCCCCATGTAAAACTAATCCTGTTTGAATAGGGCTATAGTGTCCCAGAGATAGATTCTATATTCATATGGCCTCCACTAATGCCACGTGTAATATTTCTCCATACATTATATAAACAGGGTGTACAATGTGTTGCTTGTTAAAGGGAAATAGTGTGGAGCGAGTACCTGACGTGATATAAGCAGCATGGTAAACAAAAACAGAGTGATGTAGATGCAGCTCATCATCTGTAGGTGTTTCATCAGTCCTAATTCCCCAATCTCCTCAAGACTGCTAGATACATATACAAAAGATACATAGTTAGCACTGCGACTACGTACGCTACGTACATCAGTTACACCTACACAGCTCAAAATGTTGTTCTGCAGCATGCGTGTGCGCCTGTACCTGTTTGAGTTTCTGCAAGCAATGAACAGGTCCTTCTTGGTATAGCAGATGATGATATAATAAGTTGCACAGGCGATGAAAAGGAAGGCCGCTTTCAGCTCGAAACTCACTCTCAAAAACACCCCGCACACTAGTAATGCCAGGATACAGCTGTACACCGAATACTGAGAGAAAAGGAAAGACAAGGAAAGTACAATTAAGGAAATTATGATAATAAGAGGGAGATAGAACTTTCAGAGTGGTTTACTTGTGCTAGTTGTGTGTGTGTGTGTGTGTGTGTGTGTGTGTGTGTGTGTGTGTGTGTGTGTGTGTGTGTGCGCGTGTACAGTAGATAAAGTCAAAGTCAGAAATTACCCTTCAGTGCTGTGTATCTGATGGTGACAGTTTAGTTCAGTCTTGCTATCTCAAAGAGAAAATTGATTTGCGCTAACATTCATTACCATGCTAACACTGCTAACATTCATTACCACAAAAAACAATAAAACAACTATTCTAAACAAATTCTAAAACAATACTAAAACAATAAGAAACAAACATTCCACAGGACAAAGAGCGTATGGATTAGCAAACAAAAAAATAAAACATTCATTTATTCCTCAACACCAAGACTGCATAAGGGATAAGAGGGTTTTTTACACTCATCATCAAAAAAATAGTTGCACAAATAGTTGCACCTAGAAGGAATCAATCGACAGGAATGAAACTTGGGAATGGGTAGGTTTGACATCGTAAGACATGCTAACGATTCAAGTTTCACGCACATATGGCATAAGCAAGGACGGGTCTTATCGCTGTACCTGACTGACCCAAACAGTCACAATTGCAGGCAATCAGCAAGTAGTGATGCCTCCATGAGTCATCCTGTTAGTGCCAGCACCATTGGTAGACGGCTGCACCACGCAGGACTACATGCACACAGACCGTTACAACAACTGTCCTTAACACCACTTGTCTTGGTGGAGACGACCAACGAATCCGTGTGTGGAGGCACCGTGGTCAGCACCAAGATGAACGGTTTGTTGTCACACGTCACACGTCCAGAAGGCCTGGTGTCACTCCACCTCCACCCCTACCGCACCATCTGCAGGAACTGTGTGAGGATATTCAAGCTGCATGGGATGGATTATCACAGGACACCATTAGGAACCTCTACAACTCCATGCCGAGACATCTGGCGTGTTGGGTTAGCAAACATGGTGGCCCGACGCCATACTGAGAGACACTACTTATGTATGTGCATCTCACTAAAATATTGATCATATCAGTCTAAATTTATCATCAGTTATTGTTCCTGGTAACCTTTATCTTCCTTCCAAATAGAACTGCAATCCCACACCACCTTCTGGGTGCAACTATTCTTTTGATGATGAGTGTAAATCTAATGCATTGAATTTTTGGAAGTCTATCGCGAGAGCCTGTGGAAGAAGCTGAAACTTTCCATTCAGAGGATGATCTGGTACAATGATTACTGCAGCCTTGTTTACGGTTTGTTTTGTTAAGTTTTGGTCTTGCGCCCCATTTTAAACATGAGACTTTCCTCTTATTTATGAAGTTTATGACCTTACAGCTCAGAAATATCTCCTGTAAAATGAATAATTTAATGACAGTTTCCTCCAGGAATGGAATAAAGGGTGGTCTCTGACAGCTTTGCATGTGTAAGCTGGTGTTCATGCATACACAGGCTACTCACAGGCAAGTAGGAGAATTGTTCAGTGGTGCTTCCGTTTTTTGGGCAGTCATCTGTTGGCTTTACGTCTTGAATAACCTGCAGGGAAGAAAACACATGAGGAAAGATACAACAGAGTGACTAACCTGCTGGACTACTTTCCACTACATAACCATGTTATTTACCAGGTTAAACAAGGCAATGATGACAATAACTGCCGTAGTGATGGCTACCAGGGGGAAACGCACAAAAGGCCTTTTAACCACAGCCTCTGATATGGCTGTTAACCACTGGCAGGATTCAAACTTCTCTGGGAACAGTTTCTGTGGGAAAACAGAAGAAAACAGTATGTGTTGAGATTTATACATGTTTTAATATACATGGATTACATTTATTAATATGAATATACAACCACATGCCACTTCATTAGGTACACCTTCTTTTATCAACACTCACTGTCCATGTTTTTCAGCTCTACTGACCATATAGGACACTCTGTAGTTCTACAGGTACAGACTGTAGTCCATCTGTTTCTCTGTATACTTTATTACCCTGTCCTTCAAGGGTCAGGACCCCCACAGGACCCCCACAGCTCAGGTATTATGTGGGTGGTGGATCCTTCTCAGCACTACAGTGATACTAACATGGTGGTGGTGTGTTAGTGTGTGTTTTGCTGATGTAAGTGGATCAGACACAGCAGTACCATCAATCTGTTCAAGCCTACTATATACTGTAAACCTCTGCATTACACAGCTAGCAGAGAAGCCCCATCCACAAGTATCTACTCCAGAGCAGATGTAGTATCCAACATTCCTTCTACCTTCAAGATACAGCATGTGTAGTAATGGTTACATTTTTCATTTTGTCCTAAGAGCACCTTTAAATTGTAGGACACAGGTGAAGCTATAGATATACTGGACCATGTATGTGTATGCACGTGTACATGAGAGAGAGAGAGAGAGAGAGAGAGAGAGAGAGAGAGAGAGAGAGAGAGAGAGAGAGACACACACACACACACACACACACACACACACACACACACACAGGCAAATGTCAGTCTGTTTTTAGTGGCCACAGACATTCCAGACAGTCCTCAGCCAATCAGAGACAAGTATAGTCACGTCACATGACATTCTCCACATATTGTACAGTCTAGTAGAATATATGTTGCCATCTATGAAACCTCCAAGTGATGACTACACAAACACACACAAAAGCATTCATTATGAAGAAAGTACAGTCATTATGTATATACACCACTGCAGCTATAGACTGTATGCTGTGCATACTGCCATCATTATGAATGTACTACTATAACTTCTGCTGAATTACACCCATTAAATTTGTTTACCTGTATGGAAAGTATAAAAATCTCCCCAAAACAGCAGATTTCATATTTTGCTCCATTCAGAAAGAAAAACAGGACAAACACACACACCAACCACATGACATGCAAACCATAATGAGCGTGTGTAAAAATGGCAAGTGCCAGCAGCGGCAGTCTAACCTGAATGTGACCTGCAAAACAGATGGTGAGGGTCAGCAGCAACACACATGCTAACCCCGCAAACGTCACTCCCAGTTGCTTCTGCCTGAGGAGCAGAGAAAACAGACAGACAGTGATGTACTAACACGTATTCAGAGCCTGACACATCTCTGCTACGTCTTTGCTTGAGCGTATGTTTAATCACTCACTGCTCGGTGACAAACATCTGAATGATGAAGATGCAAAAGAAGATGAAGCTGGCACATCCCACGTAGTACTTAAAACTGGGCATTTCGATGGTCCTGTACTGAGAGAGACAAGAAAATACTTTCAATGCATTTTCACATCCAACTCCAGGTGACGTTTCTGCGAAGGTCACAGCCCTGATATGCAGTAATGAGAGAATAAAGACTTGCGTTTTAAAAAAGTAGTTAGACCCAGAAGGAATCAACCGACAGGAATGAAACTTGGTGGGTAGGTCTGACATTGTGAGACATGCTAATGATTCAAGTTTCACGTTCATGAGACATAAGCAAGGATGGGCCTTATTGCAGTACCATCATTTGATAAAATGACTTATCATCATTTATTGTTCCTGGTAACCTTTATCTTCCTTCCCAACAGCACTGCAATCCCTCACTTCCCTCTGGGTGCAGCTATTCTTTTGATGATGAGTATTAAGTGAAAAAACTTTAAACACATCCTCTACAGGGAATAAATTAAATATGGCAATTTTTCTTAACATTTTAACATATAGTATGAGTCATAGTTTATTCAGAGCTTTTTTTGTTTTTCTTTAATTTTTTAAATTGGAAAATTAACATCTGACCAGTGGTGCCCAAATGTTTGCATACAACTGTATATCATCACTGTCACAAGGAAACCTCGTAAATCCATCCATATGAAAACACCAGCTGCATTGTGTCAACAGTTATTTACACCGTGTCAGCAAATTGTTCAGAATGAACTAAAGCCTCCCTAAAGGATTTTAGCCTCCCTGTGATGTTCTGGGGTTTTTAATTATGTGGAAATGGGTTCTTTGGTTGAGGTGACAGTACATGTGAACCACAGTGTCTACATTAAGCTGCTGGACAACCAGGTTTTGCCTTTTGGCCATCATCTTAGTGAGGAACATAACATTCCTATCCCGGTATTCCAAGATGAGAGTTCAATCATTCACAGGGCTACAGATGTGACTGATTGGCATTATGAACATTCAGGAGCATTCACACATCTGGACTGGCCTACACAATCCCTAGATTTGAATCCTCTTGAACATCTGTGGGACTACCTGGAACAACCAGTAAAACACCAGGGAAGGTATCCACCAAATCTGGACCAGATGACCAAGAGTGTCTGAACATTGATGTGGCCTACATCCAGAAACTTGTCCCGTACATACCAAATCCAATCACAGCTGTTATTGGTGCTCATGGAAGTATTACACATAGTTAGGTATGTTTGAGTCACAGGGGACTCTTTTTTTTTGTCCGGTGAGTTTTTTAGTACACTAGCGCCAAAAGAACAACAATAAATAACGGAAATAGTAATTATGGTATACTATAAATAACAATTACTGAAAACAAAATTAAACAGTCAGGTAAAACTGCACAAGTCCCAGAGATGTTAGTAAACACGCACACACACACACAAACACACAGGTATATTAAAAAACAAAACAAAAAAAAAAAAAAAAAAGGAAAAAGCAAGGTGCTAATCCAGCACTGTAAACGCACAGGTTTTATATGAGATGCTTACCTGTTTCTCCAGCTCTCTCTTAGTGAACCACAAAGTGAGACCTGAGATTTCCTCTGATGTCACCCACTGCCTGCAGACAGGAAATGAACATGGGTGAAGGCCAATACGTATTTTTGTTGAAATGACTAATCCAAAGCATTCTCATAACAAAGAAGCAAGATTTTAATGTTTCCTTTCAAGGAAAAGAAATATCTTCCTCAATCCCCATGGGATTCGACGGTACACGTCAGGTTTGGTTGATTATAAAGGACGTCATTTCTCTGACATCTGTCCGGCTCAGTTCTGCCCGACAATTAACATTTGAGTTCTCATAACCTACAACAGGCTTTATGCATTTACTGCTGCTACAGATTGTAAACTGACTTCCTGGCCAAAAATGCAGCCTGTTGTAAACATGCCTACTTCTCGTCTACAGCAGTTCTACAGTAGTTTGTAGATGTGAGTTTTTCTAGCTTAATGACGAACAAGCCCAATTTCAGATGATTTACACTACATGATCAAATGTTTGTGGGCACCACACCAGTGGAAACTTGTTAGATGTCCTACTCAAAAGACCATCTGTGAGGTCAGGCCTGAAGGAATTTGTACCTGAAGACTTGGCTCGCAGTGTTTGGTGGGGTTAAGATCACGGCTATGTATAGGACCAGGGAAGGGTTCTACCCCAAACTTCTGGCACCAAGTTATAAGCATATAATTCCATCACTAGAACCAAGTCATCACTGGAACTAAGGGTCAGAGGCCAAACCCTAGAAAAACAGCCCCAGCCCATAATCCCTCCTCCACCTGTTGGCACTATGCATTCTGGTGAGTAGCGTTCTCTTGGCATCCGTCCAACCCAGACTCATCCATCAGACTTCACACCACTCAATTTGCCAATTCTTGTTCTGGCTAATGCAAAACTAAGCCGAGTAGATAGTGGCACTGCTAGGAAGCCGAATATCACAGTATTATATAGTGTAGTAAGCTCACCGGACCAAAAAATGAGTCACCTTGTGTGTCTAAGGTGGCAGTAACTTCAGGCTCCTTCAGATGGCTCTACACGAGGATGATGGAGCTATAAGCACCTGCAGGTAGTGCAACGGGATTCATAGATTGGGAAGAGGTGGTACAGTGCAGTGAATGTCTCGTTCCATGTGTGGAAAATGGCTCCAAAGCAGATGTTAATGATTGGCTAAAAGGAGTGACTGCATTTGGGCGTGCCAAAGACCCTGGTGTGAAGGAAGTAGCTGAATCTGCAGGTGTATGGAAGCGTACGGTCATACGGGGCTAAAATCCCAGTCTACAGTGAATTCTCCTCAGAATTGTGCCAGGGAAGGCCTCCACCAAATCTGGACCAACAATTCTTTGATGCAAAAGTGTCTAAACATTGATGTGGCCTACATACAGAAACTTGTCCAGTCCATGCCAAATCCAATCACAACTGCTATTGGTGCTTTTTAGGAACTTCTTTTCTTAATTACCAAACTGCTGTAATCGTTGGGTTCATTTCGGGTTTGGACCAAATATGGCTGAGCTGCCGTCAGGTCTGTATCTAAATTCAGGCCTGTTAAAAGCTCAACTTCACAGATTAAGCCTGGTTTAGATTTTACTGTTGACAATACATACACCGATGAGCCAAAACCATTCTGCTGGTCCTCCGCATGCTGCTAAAACAGCTCAGGCCCGCCAAGGCATAGTCTCGGCAAGACTCTACAAGAACTCTGAAGGTGCCAAGTGGTATCTGGCACTAAAGAGTAAGCACCAGATCCTTTAAGTCCTGTCAGGTGGAGCTGCCGAGGATTGGATTTCTTGTTCCAGCACATCCCACAGACACTCGACTGCGAAAAATCTGGGAAATTTGGAGGCCAGGACAACACCTTCATGTTCCTCAAACGATTCCAGAACAATGTGTATCGTGTGGCAGGGAGAGGTATAATGTTGGAAGTGGAGGAATAGCATAGCAGTGACGGGGTGTACCTTTCAGCAGTGGACAGAAGTCAGCATGTGCCATTTGGAGCCACATTACCAAAAATATTCACTCACCCATCCAAATAATTGAATTCAGCTGTTCCAATCACTTCCATGACCACAGGTGTATAAAACTGAGTACCTAGACATGTAGACTGCTTCTACACACATTAGTGAAAGAACGGGTCACTCTCAGGAGATCAGTGAATTCCAGCATGGTACCGTGATAGGATGCCGCCTGTCAGATGCCACAAGGCCAGTCGTGAAATTTCCTCACTACTAAATATTCCACAGTCGACTTTCAGTGGGCTTATAACAAAGTGGAAGCGATTGGGAATGACAGCAACTCCGCCACGAAGTGGTAGGCCACATAAAATGACAGATCGAGGTCAGCGGATGCTGAGACACATAGTGCGCAGTGCCCACCAACTTTCTGCAGAGTCAATCACTACAGACCTCCAAACTTCATGTGGCCTTCAGATCAGCTCAAGAACAGTGTGTAGAGAGCTTCATGGAATGGGTTTCCATGTCCAAGCAGCTGCATCCAAGCCTTACATCACCAAGCACAATGCAGAGCATCGAATGCAGTGGTGTAAAGCGCCGTCACTGGACTCTAGAGCAGTGGAGACGTGTTCTCTGGAGTGACCCATCACGCTTCACCATCTGGCAATCCGATGGACGAGTCTGGGTTTGGCGGTTGCCAGGAGAACGGTACTTGTCTGACTGCATTGTGCCAAGTGTAAAGTATGGTCAAAAAATTCCCATAAACACATTCCTAAACCTTGTGGAAAGCATTCCCATAAGAGTTGAAGCTGTTCTAGTTGCAAATGGTGGGCCGACATCATATGAAACCCTATGGATTAAGAATGAGAAGTTCATATGCGTGTGAAGGCAGACGAGCGAATACAGTGTATGTAGCAGGGTGTGATGCACTGTGTTTTGGGACATTCTGTGAACAGCCAAAATGTTTAGGCTCTTGGCTGTATGAGGGAAAGAGAGGCAGACTCACTTGCTGGAGCTCAGCTCATCTATGGTGGTGATCATCTCATTGTGCAGTTCTTCATCAAACTTGCTCTTCTGGGACTTATTCCTGCAGGAGGCATCAGTACAGTTAGATATACACTCACTCACACACACAGAAAGAGTGAGATAGAGAGAAGGGGTGGGGGGTGCGTGCTGTGGAGAGGGCGTGAGTGGTGGGACAGGGCGAGGGGTCACAGCTATCATCATGCTTGTTATGGAACTCTTTAGGCCAAACTGCAAGTGTGAGGAGAGTACTGGGTGGGTTTTTTGTATGTGCGTGTGTATATAGGTGTGGCATGCAGGATGCCATGTGTTAGTTTGAACCCCTGAGGAAAAAAAGCAATGTGTGCCGATACAGCGTAGGAAGGAAAAGAACCATTTCCTTACTCATACACTCACACACTCCCTCACACACTCACTTGCTCATTCTCTCTGTCTCTCTCTCTCTCACACACAGTCACTCACTCGCTCATTCTCTCTCTCTCTCACACACACTCACACACACACTTTCTCGCAGTCTTAACTAGCGATGTGCAGTATTTTGTGGGGGGCTAGGATGCACACTCTCCAGGGTGGGAGTGGCTGTTAGGGGTCATGCTGTGAGCCCAGCAGCAGAAGCTCAGTGAGAGATTGGACTGTTAGTGAAACTGTGGCCCAGGAATACTGGCCGAGCCAACACGGATCCACACTCACTTATTGGTGCTGAATGGAGGGGCGGGCAATGAAAACGGCTCCTCAAGAGATTCATCAAAACTGCCAGGGACCAACAGCGAGAGAGACAACTTTAAGTTCTTAACTTTATATTGAGAGAGAGAGAGAGAGAGAGAGAGAGAGAGAGAAAGGGAGAGGGAAGTGGGGTAGAGGGAGCGGGAGCGAGAGTGAGAGCGAGAGCGAGAGAGAGAGAGAAAATGCGTGGGGGGAGTAGAAGGAGAGAGACACCAAGTAGGCGAGAGAGAGAGCATGAGAGCAGACAGCAGGACGAGAGAGACAGAGGGAAACAGAGAAACAGGGAGAGGTAGAGAGACATAGATGGAGAGCGCAAGAGGCAGCTCAGTCAAGGGTCAAACTGGATTTCTGGTGTTAGTTATCCCCTCCCCCAGGCGCACGGACACACACACACGTCCTGAGTATCCTACTCACCTATCTGTGATATGTGAAGGTGCAGATCTCAAAGGAATGTCCTGAGGAATAAACACAAACCACACAAATTCTCATTAACTCTCATAAATTACTATAACAAAACACCATACGAATCCTGAACTACTATCTGGCAGCTATGACTGTGTACATAAATCATATGCTCATCTACAGTGTGTGTGTGTGTGTGTGTGTGTGTGTGTGTGTGTGTGTGTGTGTGTGTGTGTGCATGCACACCTTGCAACGGTTTTTGCCGTTGACCATTGCGTCAGTGAGGAAGCCCTCTCTGCTCTGTAGGTGGGCGAAAGGTTTAACTGCACCCCAGGACTCCAGATAACGTGTCATCCTGACAGACGCCCTCATCTTCAGACCGTCGCTCACGCGCTGCTTCGGAACACTGCGGGTGCTCTGCGACGGGTCCTTAGACTGCACACACATATAGAAGGAGTTTTAGATTCATGATCAAGAGAGTAAGTCAACAGTCAGTAGTGTTTAACTGTTTAACCTAAGCTACTGTTGTCCAATAAAACAGATGGACTACAGTCTGTAACTGTAGAACTACAAAGTGCTCCTATACGGTCAGTGGAGCACATCAAACATTAACAGCTTCTACAATATAAGTGTTTCTAATAAATCAGCCTTTGAGGGTATATGTCTCCGATTCATTCATTTCAGACACAAACACAGTCACACACATGAGCGCAGACAGTAATTGAGGGAACTTACCCGCGGGTCTATGACCAGGTAGGTCTTGATGTTGAGCTCTTTCAGGTAGGAGTCTCTAATGTGACCGTTTCCCTCCTCCACTTCATACGCCTTATTGAGGTGCTTCAGGGTGGCCTCGGTGATATGTACCCGTCTACACCGCACCAGAAGGAGCCAAAAGGAACGAGAACACAACTTATACTTTACAGAGTGGATATAAAACTCAAATCAGAACAATGCAGTAGGGCTGCAACAAAAAATATTTTGATAATCAAATAATCCACAGAGTATTGAAAGAAGTAAATGATTTGGATTATGAATTACACTTAAGCAGCGATCAACTTTTAAATTTAGCTTGAGGCATTAGTTTTAGGCATTTGCTAATTCAGAATGAAGACAAAGATAAATAGCTTATTCAAAAATGTCACTGTTTTAATGAACTTTCCTGCTGATACAAGAGAGAAATAACTCTATTTTCCTGTCAAGATTTAAAACCAAGGATGCGCAAACCAACAGCAATAAAATATAAAACTAAATCAGTTTATATTTAATCAAGCAAATAAAGAAAGATCAATCTAAATGTATATTATAGATTTATAAACAGTGCTTTGTGGATTCTGCTGTCTGTGCTCATTTGCACTATGTTAGTTTTACCTGACCTGCTGCTGTTACTACACTACCACTGTATTTCTGCTGTCTAGATTATACACTCCTGCCACTGTGGCTCCAAGTAATAATACTTTTAGTACTTAATACTTTTTATTATAATACTTTATTAATATCATATTTTATCAATAGTCTCACTACCTCGTATCTATATAGTGCAATTATACATTTGCTGCTCTTGTACATGCTCATTTACGTATATAGACATACCTTTCGTCTTATTATAATTATTATTAATAATAATCTCTTAATTTGTTTATTAGTGCAATATCCACCAAGGCTGCCCCTGCATATGTCTAGTACATTACATATTTCAGATATGTATATGTAGCCTTTCACTGTTATCACCTGTGGCTAATAGCTTGGTGAAACGGTTGTACATACTGTTCTAGTACTCTGCTCACTGTTACTGTGTGTGGTTAACAGCTCTTCTGTAATCCCGGCTCTATTTATTCTGATTAATGTATATACATACTGTTCTAGTACTCTGCTCACTGTTACTGTGTGTGGTTAACAGCTCTTCTGTAACCCGGCTCTATTTATTCTAGTAATGTATGTCTTCTGTACAATAAGTATAGTACTATGACACTGCAATTTCCTTCAGGATCAATAGAGTGTTCTCATCTTAACTAAATTCTACAATCACACGTCTTTACTGAACTGGAGGAAATGACATCACCAACTAATCGACTATTAAATTAGTTGCCAATTAATTTAGTTGTCGATTTTAGAATCGCTGCAGCCCTACAATACATTTTTTTTAAACCTCTAATAACCTTTATCTACCACAAAGGTTATCACTATAGGCTATATGATTTGGGCAAAATATCTCATTATAATTTTCTATATTGCGATTTAAAATGTGGTAATTTTCTATAATTTCAGGCCTTTTGTTAGATGAGGAGGACTAGCATATCCACCGTTTCTGGCTTGAGGCTTAGCCGGTTAACACGTCAGACTGCCAATGATTTAATGAACTGCATTCTTTCAAACTGTCATTTTGATATACAGACAGAATTAATTTTCGACTTTTAGACCTACATTTATCTGCTTAAAACTTAGAATAACCACAAAATAAATAAATACATAAATAAATCTGATTTGAAAACTGTGCTCTCATGAATTGCGATTTTGATATAGTAATTGATTAATACCTTTAGTAGTAGCATTAGTAGTAACTAGCTACATGTATTCCAGTAGATGTACTTAATGTAAATATTCATTGATTTTAACTTTCCTCAGTATTTTCTCATAATATTTCTACTCAAGTATATTTAAGTAATGGAATCTTCTTTTTACTATTTATATTTTAGAGATTAATATTCAGTTATTATTTTTTTGCGTTAATATTTTTGCGCTTTGTTGGTGACAACATGTACACTGCTTTGTAATGGGTTACATTTATGACTTTTTATTTTAAATGAACAGAATCCTGAAAAGAGAGGAATAAAGCCCAACAAGCTTTAATTCCCCTGCTGAGAGGATTTAATAAGAAGTAGTTATTTAGTGCTTAATAGTCAGTACAAGCAGATTTACATCTGATACTTTTCTACAACTGAAGAGCACAGTTTTCACCTGTATTCACCTGGTCAGATTCAAGGAAAGAGCAGGCATGCTATGTTTTGTACACTCTGGGTGACGCACTCTGAACTGGAACTAAGAAGACCAGTTTTCATGAGTCAAAGCTTGAAGCAAGTGTGCGTGTCCTGACTGCCTCTGTAGCTCCGAATACAAGCACTTCATAACACTAACTGAAGTGATTCATGGAGCAGAGACCTCTCTGTATAGGTTAGCGTGAGCATGCATACCCGGGTAGCCCTCCAGACTCCATGTGATTGGCTAAGGTGACGTCATGTGACCAGACATCAAACTGCCATTTGCGTAGGCCAATCACACCACACAGCACATTCCCAGAGTGCACACCAACACGCATGTTAATGTCCACACCTGTTGCATCCCGAACGAGCCTGAAAAATGTAAAAGGAAATATATTCATTAATATATAATAATATAATATATATATACACATTATATATGATTACGTATCCCTGTTTTTATAGATTTTTACATTTATGCATCATTTGAACACAGCAGCTGTCATTTATATTGTGACATGAATTCATGATGAATGGACCAACAGAAATGGCCCAAAACTGCTTGGAAAAAAGTCTGGTTCCATTGACTTACATTAAAGTTAAATTAGGTTTTTGGCCTCTGCTGTAAAGTTGCCATTTTGGAGATAGCGACGACATATATAGTATACACATGGTATATATACATATGTACATATACTTACTTTATCGCCTCACACATGTCTAATCCCATTTTGACGCAGTTCTTGGCGTGTCTCGGTAAAGAGACGGGAAGACCAGACACACAGTAATAACAGTCACCCAGGATCTTTATCCTCATACACTCGTTCTCCTATAGGAACAGGTTGTACACAAAGAGGAGAAACAGAAACAGAGAGAACATCACAGTTCAGGAGGAGAACGGAGGAGGGACATTTGCACATGGAGATCTTAGCCCTGCTTGCACCTGGTCAGCCATGAAAACCCCTTTTAAGAGGCTCCTGATCAGCAGATACTGAACTTTTGTCATGTCTCTGGTTAATGGTTGAGCTGTCGTTGCCCCTAGACACTTGCATTTCAGAATAATAGGACATACAGTCGATCGGGGCAGACGTAGCAGGGCAGATACTTCACTGATTGGTAGCAGTGATGGCATCCGGTGACACGGCCACATTCTGGGAGTTTTTACTTTAACTCCAGTACATTTTGAAGTCTAATATCTTACGCTTTTCTCCACTACATTACGTCCTCTCTGTCCTCTCTTGGCTTATGTGTGTATAAAAACATAGCATGTCCAAATGAAGAAGTGTGAAGCGAGCCCACCAATCAGGGTACAGCAAGCTTTGTTTTGACCTGTTGGACAGAGCTTGGTTCTAGCTAATGGACCCTGTTCGCCTTCAGTGTTCTGTGCTTATGATCATTTGAATAGACGTCAGTGTCAGACTAATTAATGAGCTTCTATTAAAGACTGGTGGACTGAGAGACACTAGAGTCTCTTCCCCTACACTGAGCTGATTAAGTGTCTTGTTCCAGAAATGATAATAGGACATTAGAGCCATAATAAATCATGCTCCTGTTACTCTCCATACTTAAGTACATTTGAAGGTAAATACTGTAGTACTGTTATTCCAGTGGAGGTCTAAAGGGAGGAACTTCTACTGACACTGGAGGAGTATTTTACCTTGGGGGATCTCTACTTTAACTCAAATACATGGTTTGTGTACTTCATCCACCACTGCTGGATGGACAATATGGAATTATAATGACGGCAGGGACATGGTGTAAAAACACTGGCATCGAATCGGACATTTTCTACTAGCATTAGTGCACAACAATGGTTAATCTTGCACCACACTTTTAGAACCACATACTTGAGAATAAACGGAGAATTACATAGGCAACCATATGTCCAGGAAAGTGACAAGAACTCTAACGAATACATTATGACCTACAAGCGCTTATTTCTCCTATATCTCCTAAACTGAACTGCCATCCCAGCAATTCTGCCTGGAAACAGCTTCATAGTGTTTTGTGGTCATATGTAAAAAATGAGCTGCCAGAGGGAGTCAACTAAATAAATGGCACCCCCTTTGGGAGAGATAACAAGGACATCGGAATTAAGCCCCTAGAATACAAATTTCACATGCCATGTCATGTTCTTCTTTGGAGATTCCAGTTAATGAGGGTATGTTCTGATGTCACAAAGGCGTGTTGTAGCCTGTGGGACAGATGGAGAGCAACTGCAGCGGCTGACTTCAAAAACCGTAGCCTCCTTGCTCCAGCAAGACTTTAATGTCATGTGACACTGTGATGTTTGGCAGCACCAAATTCATTAATTAGTAGGTGTGTCCACACTATCAGCTATATAGGCGCTCAATGACCGAGTTATGCAAATATTTTGACTTTTGAGAAATCCATAGGATTGCCCTTCAGGAATCAAGCACTGATACTGGTAAAATTAATCTTATCTTACTGGAAGAATGTGTCAAATTTTTAATTAATAACAGGTCATAATAAGATCACGGGACAATAAATTAGTCAGCTGTGACTGAAACGTACCTAACAGCATGTAATACCTTCACAGCTGCAACTGGATTTGGCATATACAGGACAAGTTTCTGGATGTAGGCCACATCAATGTTCAGACACTATTACATCAAAGAATTGTGCAGTTGGGCCAGATTTGGTGGATGCCCTCCCTGGCACAATTCCGAGGAGAATTCCCTGTAGGCTGGGATTTTAGCCACTGCTGGTAGACCCGTATGACTGTCGCTTCCATACACCTGCAGATTCAGCTACTTCCTTCACGCTATGGTCTTTGGCACGCCCAAATGCAGTCACTCCTTTTAGCCAATCATTAACATCTGCTTTGGAGCCATTTTCCACACATGGAACGAGACATTCCCTGCACCATACCACCTCTTCTCCCCATCATCCTCGTGCAGCGCCATCTGCAGGAGTCTGAAGTTACTGACACCTTTAACACACAAGGTGACTAATATTTTTTCCAGTGAGCTTATCACCAATGCAACAAGCACAAGCAACAATCTCACACACATCACTTACCTTGGCAATCTGGTCAAACTTCCCAAAGAGCTCATTCAGCATTATCACCAACTCTTTAGGAGAACAGTCGCTGGCCAACCGGGTGAAACCGACGATGTCCGCGTACAGGATACTGAAAGAGAAAAGCAACGTTTCAAACTCTGTACTTCCGCAGTGCAGCAAAGCTTAGATTGTGATAGGAAATGTTTGCAAGGCACCAACACCACAAAGGGTTTGGACTATTCTCTATGGTTCCAAGATTACTGCAAACTTGAGCCAGCATGAGCTCCTCTAACTAGGCCCAAGAGGCTCCAAAGAAAACTTGCAGCAGTGAAAAACTTAGAGAACAGAAAGGAGCTCCTGATTTATGCAATCCTTCACACTGACAGGTGGAATGAATCATGGCGTACCACCATGATCCACTGCACTTAGTGACAGCTCCTGGCTTGCCGCCTGGTCAGGCAGAAACTTTTTCCTTGTCTGAAGATTTTCAGCATGAAACTTCATTTACTAACTCTTCATGACTTTCTCAATACCTCACTATGTCCTTCTTACAATCCAGAACAATTTGCAATTGCATTCTGAGGTCAGCTGTAATCATCTGCTGGCTGTGAGTCGGAGACAGGCGTGTGAATTTGTGGCCTGACACTGGCTTAAGCCCATGCATGAATCAATAGCTTCCACGTCTGGAGCGGTTTTGTATTGTATGAAACTCCACTGTGCTGTGTGGTGTTCAGTAGTGATATATTAGTTTTAGAAATTTGACGCAGATCATTTCAAAGCACCTCTTCATTCTCAAAAGCTGTACGTGTGACAGTAACCATGACCTGTAGACTGATGAGGCAGAACATGGGGCGTTTATGACGTGAGCACACTGTTATCTTTTTGATACCAGAATAAAAATAATGCCACTAAAGGTACACTCATCATCAAAAGAATAGCTGCACCCAGAAGGAGGTGTGGGGTTGCGGTGCTATTGGGAAGGAAGATAAAGGTTACCAGGAACAATAAATGATGATCAATTTAGACTGATATGATCAATATTTATTGAGCTACACATACAGAAGTAGTGTCTCTCAGTATGGCGTCAGGCCGCCATGTTTGCTAACCCAACATGCCAAACGTTTCGGCATTGAGTTGCAGAGGTTCATATAGGTCATACAGGTCTACCAGTAGTGGATAAAATCCCAGCCTACAGGAAACCTTCCTTGGAATTGTGCCAAGGATGGCATCCACCAAATCTGGCCCAACTGCGCAATTCTTTGATGCAAGAGTGTCTGAACACCGATGTGGCCTACATCCAGAAACTTGTCCAGTACATGCCAAATCCAGTCACAGCTGTTATTCGTGTTTGTGGAGGTACTACAGGCTATTGTTATTAGTATGTACTATTAGTACGCTGCAGGCACAGGGGACTCATTATTGGTCCGGTGAGTTTATCCAGCCAATCTTTAACTACTAACCATTAAGGTGAGTTATTTTCAGTTGAAGCACACCACTTTAGATGACCATTTAATAGAACTACGCTAAAACAAATGCACTACTGCAGAAGGAAATACACAGCTAAGTGCTTAAACAAAAATTGATATTAAGCAGATATTAAAGAATAAAGAAAGAATATCTAAAATAAATGTAATTCCTGTACAATATTCATTTGGCTAGGTTATTCTCATTAACATAACACTACGAGGACTCTATTTTTAATTGAAATTATTTAAAATAAACTTAAGTGACCAAATTCTCTTCACTGCAAGACGATAAAATAGACAAGTAATATGGAAATATATCTGTAAACAATATCTAGCAACTTTTTTTAACATAATCAGTGAACTGTTGTTAAGTGTTTAACTAATTATTACATTATAAATACAGAATTTAGCGATTTGTGTGTGATGTAACATTTTGAGGCATTGGAGTTTACAAAGAAATCATTTTAGAGTTCAGATGTTCAACTGTTAAAAGTTCTAAGCAATTTTTCCCTATTTAAAAAGCGAGAAGACAGAAGCGCGCGCGCGCACGCACACACACACACACACACACGTTTGTTTTACTATATTTGTAAGGTCATCCATAGAGTTCTATCAATCACTGTACTACTGTATCGACTGAACACTACACCTAACCCTAACTTTAACCTCAGTAAGCCAACGGCTAATTTTTTGCATTATTAGATTCTCCCAAACAATGTGATTTATGGAGAAAACAACATGGGATAATGTCCTCACTTTACCAAACATTTCATACTACCCTAAACTAGTGAGTCCTCACAAATATACCACTACAAGAACACACACACAGCTTTTACTTCCTTAAACAAAACAATTATCAGTGTACTTTACAAAGCTTCAGTTGATCTATTAAACTTTATGAACATTGTTAATATCCACAATAATTATAATCCTTAAATACTGATGTGGCTTTGTGAGCCCAGGTGTGTGAGAATGAGTCAGCTGCTCGTTCCGATATTAGTGGCTACTAGGATCATGTGATCTACTTCATTTGGTTCAAAATGAGCCAAAAGCAATTCTGTGACATTTCAGACCAGTTTTTTTAATCTGATCAGACTGATCTTTTTTTGTGACATTACATCCAATGTTTTCTGTTAGCACTTATTCATATCGGGCCAGTGCTATGACTAATGAAGTGCTTATTAAACCCTTAAAGCCTGTGATTTACACAAACGCAAGAGGAAAAGTCAAAGTCAACCTTTTGCACTTTTTTAAAAGACAGAAACGGAAAAACTACTATAAAAGGGCACACGGTCATGTTGTAGAGACAAACCATGGTATCCAAAACAGACAGCTGACCTATGTATAGCAATAAAAAGTGAGCTTTCAACAACTTTAACGCAAGAGGGTCTACTTCCCTCAGTATGACCGCAATCAGGTCACGTAAGGATGTCAGTGACATACGAGCAAGACAAAGAAAGCGGCTTTAAACAGTTTTATGAGGAGAAAGTAGTAAGAAGTAAGGAGGTGTAAAACAACGTGTTTCGCTTCATGCTTTGTGAAAAAGAAGTGTTTGACTTCAAGACGGCAGAAATATGAGCTTCATAAAGACAGTGTTTGTGAAAAAGCGTTCTCACTTCAGGCTTTTGGATCCTCTCACCTCATAAGACAGTTCCTGAATGTGCACACACCCACATACAAACACATTCATACCATCACTTTACAAATGAGCAGCTCTAAAACAGGGTGTCCTCAGAACTCAGGGCTGCTAAACTCAATATACTGTATACACCAAACAGCCACAACATTAAAATCACCTCCTTGTATCTACACTGTCAGCTCCACTGACCATATAGGAGAACTCTGTTTCTCTGTATACTTTATTACCCTGTTCTTCAATGGTCAGGACCCCCACAGGACCACCACAGAGCAGGTACTATGTGGGTGGTGGATCATTCTCAGCACTGCAGGGACACTGACGTGGTGGTGGTGTGTTAGTGTGTGTTGTGCTGGTGTGAGTGGAACAGACACAGCAGTGCTGCTGGACACTTCAGTGTCATCACTGCTGGACTGAGAATCGTCCACCAACCAGAACTATCCAGCTGGCAGCGTCCTGTGGGCAGCGTCCTGCGGGCAGCATCCTGCGACTAGAGGATGACCAACACTGCACTGTGCAGCAGCAGATGAGCTATCGTCTGTACATCTACAAGGTGGATCAGCAAGGTAGGAGTGTCTAATAGAGTGGACAGTGAGTGGACACAGTGTTTAAACACTCCAGCAGCACTGCTGTGTCTGATCCACTCCCACCAGCACAACACACACATTAACACACCACCACCATCTCAGTGTCACTGCAGTGCTGAGAATGATCCACCACCCACATAATACCTGCTCTGTGGTGGTCCGGTGGTGGTCGTGTGGGGGTCCTGACCATTGAAGAACAGGGTAATAAAGTATACAGAGAAACAGATGGACTACAGTCTGTAACTGTAGAACTACAGAGTGCTCCCATCCGGTCAGTGGAGTGAATATGGTCAGTGATAAAATGGAAAAAGTGTGGATATTGGTGTACATAGGAACAGATAAAACAGTTACACTGCTGCACAGCCGTAATTCTGTGGAGTTTAATACCCCTCTAGCCAAAGCCTGGCATTGGCATGGTGACCTAAGTCCGCTGAAACGTCTAAAAGGCTTGTGGGGAGCTCCCAGTCTGCTGTGGGGCGTGCCTATCTACAGTGGTCCAAGAAGGGACAACAAACCAGTCCATGCCTTGGCAAATCAGTTTATATAATTTATATTATTATAAAGCACTGTTTATGCAAATTTAAGGACTAATTTTGTACATTTAAAATTGAACTATAAATAAGGATATTTAAGATACTAGAAATACATCGATAAAACCTGATTAAAAGCTTTTGGATTGACAGAATTGCTCTTTAAAGCCCTGGAGACCCTTTACTGCCTCCAGGAGTCAAGCCAACTAGTAGATGAGGGGTCTTATGGGTCTCACTGAGACACCGCAGTGCATGGGGGGCAGTGTGAGTGTAAATGCTCCGCTCACCAGAGAATCAGTGCTGAAAGTGAGCTCTGTGTCTAAATATAAAAACTTGCCCGAGAACCGGATATCATAAGCATGGGACAGAGGAGATATCAAACACCCTCAGGGGTCAGTGGCTTGGAAACAGAATTAATTTAATCACTGGCCACTAATGAGGGTCATGAAGAGCACAGAGACAGTGGGCCAGTCAAACAGAGTGGGGATGTGATCAGGAAGTAAAACTACGAGCGTCAGCCTCTGCAGAACAAGAGCTCAACTGAGACAAGAATCTGTCTTACACACACACACACATACACACACACACACACACACACACACACACACACACACACACACACACACACATACAGCTTTCATTTCCTTAAACAAAACAAGCTCCACAGCTCTTCCTCACAGCGCCTGACCGAGACATAAACACATAGTAAAGCCTGTGTGTGTTGCTATAAATCAAGATAATGAGTTGTGTGTCTTTTGACGCAGACGGTGTATGCGGGTTTGCACATGTGTGTGTGTATGTTTGTGTGTACAGATGTTTACCTGACGTTCTCATGCCTCTTGACGTAGAGACTGTGGAAGTTATTGTCTTTGACCAGTCGCTGCTGCGCCTCCTTATCTTTGCATTTACAGCGCTCCATTATGGCCAACTTCATCTCCATAGAGATGTACACCGGCAGCACTGACTGCAGGAGATTTTCCTGATACAAACAGATACAAACACACACGTGCGGTCAAGGCAAAGTGGAAAAACTCTAGACTACAGAGACTACAGTAACAGGAATAGTCATTTGGTCAAACAGGACAAGGAACCTATTAATATTATTATTATTATTATTATTATTATTATTATTATTATTATTTTGAACTATTTACAAAAATACTAGCTTATCTGGTTTCTGGTACTACCTCACAATAAGACAAGTGTGTATGAGTGGTATGAGTGAATCAGACACAGCAGTGCTGCTGGACACCTCAGTGTCATCCACCAACCAAAACTATCCAGCCAACAGCGTCCTGTGGACAGCGTCCTATAGGCACTGAGTAGGCACTGATGGACTAGAGGATGATCAACTGCACTGTGCAGCAGCAGATGAGCTACGGTCTCTGACTGTACATCTACAAGGTGGACCAGCAAGGTAGGAGTGTCTAATAGAGTGGACAGTGAGTGGACACAGTGTTTAAACACTCCAGCAGCACTGCTGTGTCTGATCCACTCACACCAGCACAACACACACTAACACACCACCAGCACGTCAGTGTCACTGCAGTGCTGAGAATGATCCACCACCCACATAATACCTGCTCTGTGGTGGTCCTGTGGGGGTCCTGACCATTGAAGAACAGGGTAACAGAGTATACAGAGAAACAGATGGACTACAGTCTGTAACTGTAGAACTACAGAGCGCTCCTAAATGGTCAGCGGAGCTGATACAATGGACGATGACTGTAGATACAAAGAGGTGGTTTTAATATTATGGCTGATCAGTGTGTTTACAGTAATCCAAAGGTTAATAATAAATCTGAATGGTTTGGATGGCATAGCTTATTTTATCCACTCCATTTACTAACTGTAAAGTGGCACCATTTATTTCCTACAAAAATGATCATACTGGAGATGCAAGGTTGTGTTACCACAGTGAGGACATACACAGTGAGTGTATTCTCTGATGAAAGGCCTTCGCCGAGCGTCATGGAAAGAAGTACGTGTGAGAGCATAACAAACAGTTACTGTTCAATTCATTAGCAACACAAACTACTATAAATGACCCAGTCTTAGTCTGGCAAAAGGGCAAGAAAGGCCTGCTGTTAGGGATCTAGATAAATGGCCTTACCCAGACAGAAATGACATTTTTATTTATCAGTCATAACAGAGGCAAATAAACATATTGTGTAGTTCTCTTAGTGTAGTAAACGTATTGGGGAGCGACGGTCCAGCCTAACATGTTGCAAATACACTCATCAAAAGAACTGCTGCACCAAGAAGGAGGTGTGGGATTGCAGTGCTATTGGGAAGGATGATAAAGGTTACCAGGAACAATAAATGATGATACATTTAGACTGATATGATCAATATTTATTGAGCTACACATACAGAAGTAGTGTCTCTCCAAAATGCCAGACATCTCAGCATGGAGTTGTAGAGGTTCCTAATGGTGTCCTGTGATAATCCATCCCATGCAGCTTGAATATTCTCACACAGTTCCTGCAGATTGTGCGGTGGGGTGGAGGTGGAGTGACACCAGGCCTTCTGGACGTGTGACGTGTGACAACAAACCGTTCATCTTGGTGCTGACCACGGTGCCTCCACACGGATTTGTTGGTCGTCTCCACCAAGACATAAGCGGGACTCGTCACTGAAGATGACCCGCTGCCATTCTGAGTCACTCCATGACAGTCTGGCACGACACCGTTGCAGTCTTTGGTGACGGTGACGTGGTGTTAAGGACAATCGCCGTAACGGTCTGTGTGCACGTAGTCCTGTGTGGTGCAGCCGTCTGCCAATGGTGCTGGCACTAACAGGATGACTCATGGAGGCATCACTGCTCGCTGAATGTCTTCAATCGTGGCTTTTGGGTCAGTCAGGTACAGCGATAAGGCCTGTCCTTGTTTAAATCACATGCACATCCGAGCGTGAAACTTGAATCATTCACACACAATGTCTCAAAATGTCAAACCTACCCACCAAGTTTCAACCATTTGTGCAGCTATTCTTCTGTTGTTGAGATTATAACACTGAGATGTTATGTAGTTAAACAAGTCTTTTTTTTTAGTCTTTTTTTGTGGCATTAGTCATCTCTTGATGTACCACAGTATGATATTTCTCCATATCTCCACCTCTAATATATATTTAGTGGTGTAAAAACTTTTTCCCCACAGTGTAAAAGCTCTAGTGCTCCTTTCAGTTTAGTGAATATTCATGATGGACAGACCAATAGAATTGCTCCAAACCTGCTTAGAAATAAACCTTGTTCTATCAGCCTCCACTGCAGGTTAAGAAAGCTGGTTCATCCTCCTGTAAAGGTCCATTCTGGAGGTTTTTAAGGTGGACTGTATAATTCCATGAGTGCAATTTTCCTGACCAATGCTGTGATTTAAATGTGATTATTTTCTATAAATGAATTCCATGCCTGTTTTTTGATGAGGAAGACCAGATTATCCACTTCTCCAGACTACCAGTTAGTTCTGATGATTGTGAAGTCGCATATCCAGTCACAGGTGTTTGAAGTCACATATCCAGTCACAGGTGTTTGAAGTCACATATCCAGTCACAGGTGTTTGAAGTCACATATCCAGTCACAGGTGTTTGATGCCCCTGATTGGTCCAACTTATCCAGAGGCAATTCTGTGTTATTAGGCTAATGGACATGCCTGACTTTCTTTCTCTCTCAAACTCAAGATCTGTTCTTCAGTAATAAGCAATCCAATCTATAGCCAATGCCATGGAATCAGCATGTACATTATTCGCAGCATAGATGTTTCTGGAACTGTTGACTGTAGACACCCGCGCCTAGTGACATTCTTTGACGGTTCTGGACAGCTTTCATCCTTTTCTTGGAAAAAGATTTGTTGCTGCTGGCACTGTTGCTCCATCTTACAGACTGTAAGCAATCCTTTGTGTCCATTAAATAGCAAAAGACACTGCATGACCATTCCTATATAATGGAGACTTTGCAAACTTTCGCTCTGACTGTGTGATGCATGAAAAGTCCTTTAACACAGACTTGAAGGCTGCTCATGTAACAGGAGACTAGCAGATCTTATCATTCGGGAGAACAGAGGCTTTTCTTCACTCTCACTGCTCCATGTTTTCCGAAGACATTGTGTGTGGATGGGCATGCGCAAACGTCTGTCTGGAGTTACATTACAATGTCGTATTACGTGTACTCTTATCCAAACGGACTTAAATAAGAACGTATAGTTCAAATTTATTAGCAACCCAACTTTGTTTGGTTCGGGAATCTTATTTCTGGGGCTGTTTGGCCAAAATGGAGAGTGAAATAAAACCCTGATTTTTTTTGCTACACACAATATTATAAGCTTTTCTATAATATATATAATATATACACCCACCAAACACGTCATTAGGTAAACCTACTTATATCGACACTCACTGTCCATTTTATCAGCTCCACTGACCATATAGGAGCAGTCTGTAGTTCTACAGGTACAGAGTGTAGTCCATCTGTTTCTCTGTATATTGTATTACCCTGTTCTTCAATGGTCAGGACCCCCACAGGACCACCACAGAGCAGGTATTATGTGGGTGGTGGATCATTCTCAGCACTGCAGTGACACTGACGTGCTGGTGGTGTGTTAGTGTGTGTTGTGCTGGTGTGAGTGGATCAGACACAGCAGTGCTGCTGGAGTGTTTAAACACTGTGTCCACTCACTGTCCACTCTATTAGACACTCCTACCTTGCTGGTCCACCTTGTACATGTACAGTCAGAGACGATAGCTCATCTGCTGCCGCACAGTGCAGTGTTGGTCATCCTCTAGTCCTTCATCAGTGCTCACAGGACGCTGCCCTCGGGACGCTGCCGGCTGGATAGTTTTGGTTGTTGGACGATTCTCGGTCCAGCAGTGACACCGAGGTGTCCAGCAGCACTGCTGTGGCTGATCCACTCACACCAGCACCACATCAGTGTCACTGCAGTGCTGAGAATGATCCACCACC
>CM067498.1:1953732-1965738 GCA_034552555.1 Semaprochilodus insignis
GTTTAAACACTGTGTCCACTCACTGTCCACTCTATTAGACACTCCTACCTTGCTGGTCCACCTTGTACATGTACAGTCAGAGACGATAGCTCATCTGCTGCCGCACAGTGCAGTGTTGGTCATCCTCTAGTCCTTCATCAGTGCTCACAGGACGCTGCCCTCGGGACGCTGCCGGCTGGATAGTTTTGGTTGTTGGACGATTCTCGGTCCAGCAGTGACACCGAGGTGTCCAGCAGCACTGCTGTGGCTGATCCACTCACACCAGCACCACGTCAGTGTCACTGCAGTGCTGAGAATGATCCACCACCCACATAATCCCTGCTCTGTGGTGGTCCTGTGGGGGTCCTGACCATTGAAGAACAGGGTAATAAAGTACACAGAGAAACAGATGGACTACAGTCTGTACCTGTAGAACTACACAGTGCTCCTATATGGTCAGTGGAGCTGATAAAATGGAAAATGAGTGCAGAGGTGTACATAATAAAGTGGCTGGTGGGTGTACATCAAACTGCCCACCTCTACAGAGACTCACTATCTTCTACCTAGCAATGTTACTGTGTTCTAATTGAAATGTGTCACTTACACAGTGACAATAACACAAAACAGAAACTAAAGATGCTCTATTTCCATTCTAGGAAGGCCAAGCTTCCAATTCAGCTGCACAGAATTCAACAGCAATACCTAAAATAGCATTCAGTGGAAACCAGAGTAGAACCTGCTGCCCTCCAAAGTTAGAACATCATTAAAAAGCAAAGTAGAACAAACTATTCCACATGAAAGGCCCTTCCTGGCACTTAAACAGACAATATCTTGTCACAGACATTAATACACCACCTGAAAGGAACAAAATGAGACTGGAGTTGGCATCACTGATTCAGTCTTATGACTCAATTATCCTGAAGTTCCTGTTTTAAAGGTGAAATGCTCAAAGTCAAGCGAGCAAACAAGGCTCATAGTTAGAGCATAAGTGGTTTCTTTAGCATTCCAGACCAAACCAAAGCATACCATTTATTGTAGCGGCAATTCAGTTGAGCTCTTATAATGTGATCCAGGGAAATCTAGATAGGTCTAAAATAGGGCTGTATAACCCCATAAGCCCTGAGTGTAGCTGTTTTTAGCAGGTGAACTAAATTGTTTATCACTAGTGAGTGTGTGCATACGCAGTGCTCAAATGTAGTCCTGGGACACCTCCATCACCATTTTGTTAATGTACTTTACCGCATTTAAAGTAGGGCCCCAACAAACGTGACTATTTTGATAGTCAATTAATGTACCGATAATTCAAACTAATAATCGATTTTTCATGAATCACTATGAATCACTCAATTACCAAGTATCTCCTACGCAGGCATCAGCTTGTAGAATTCAGTCTGAGGCAGCTTTATGCATTCGCTAACCCACTGTTTCTCAACACTGGTCCTGGAGGCACCCTGCCCTGCACATCTAAGTCGATAACCTGCTTTAACACACCTCCTGCAATTCTGAAAGGGCTTGTAAATGAGCTGATAAGTTGAGTCAGGTGTGCTGGGAGCAGGGAAAGGACCAGGGGTGGGAAACACTGTGCTAATCAACAATGAAGACAAAGCCCAGATGAATCATTTATGCAAAATTGCACTGTTTTAATGAACATTTCTGCTAAATGAAAGATAAATAAAACTTCAATATTGTTTTTTGGTTGAAATGTAATACTAAGGATGTGCAGAGTAGCAGCAATAATATAAAACCAAACTAAATCAGTTATTTATTAATCAAGCAAATAAAAAAAATCTATTTTAAATCTGAATTTTAAATTTAAAAGGTAATCAGTGCAGACTTCTGTCTGTCTACACTCACAATCACACAAAACGGGGGAAGTCAGCATCTCTACGTGGTCTTGTGACGTCAACCAACTCATCGATTTTTAGTCAAAGGAGTCCATTAATCTTTGCACCCCTAATTCAAAAAGGTACATCACTGCAGCTATAGACCCCTTCTTACGTCAAAACCAAAGCCTGGATGCTAATCCAAACACACATTGTAGGTATCTGCTGCCAGACTTATTATTCAACCATTCATCTTCCGAACCATTTGGTGGTCATCATAACGGCCTGTGTGCATGTAGTCCTGCGTGGTGCAGCCGTCTGCCAATGGTGCTGTACTAACAGGATGACTCATGGAGGACATCACTGCTGGCTGAATGTCCACAATCATGGCTGTTGGATCAGTCAGGTACAGCGATAAGGCCCGTCCTTGCTTACGTCACATGCGCGGCCGAGCGTGAAACTGGGCTTGTCAAACCTACTCACCAGGCTTCATTCCTGTCAGCTGATTCCTTCTGGTTGTATTTGTGCAACTACACTTTTGATGGTGAGTGTAATTTGACCCTCAATCTTAAATGATCATTAAAGAGCTTGTTCTACACTTTTTGTGCTTTTTATTCACTATATCTATAGTATATATACACACATTTTGAGCAGTATATAAAGCATATCTTCACAATTAAAACGTTTTAATTTAATATTTGAAACCATGCTGACAGGAACTCTAGGTTTTCAGTTAATTGCCAGTATCATCAGCTGGGGACGTAATAAAAACCCAGGAGATAAGTTGTATCCAGAGAGTGTTCCAAGACTATTTTTGAGCACTGTATGCACCCATGTAACTACTGGCACTCGCCTATAAGCCGTTTCATTTCTGTACAGTTTGTGTGAGCGTGCAAGTGAACCTGTACCTGCTGCCTCTTCTCAATCTCCAGTTTCATCCGGATGCCGAGGCAGCGAAGTGTGTCCTGGAAGGTCTGCCTAAGCGCTTTCTCCATGAAAACCTTATGGAACGCTCCAACTGCACCCCCACACAAAAATACTACAATATTGGAAAGGAGCTAGCGAGGGACACAGAAAGAGAGAGAGAGGGGGGGGAGAGAGGGAGGCAAGGGGTGAGAGAAATCTAGTAATGTGCCAATACTAATGTATCAACATCCTTGCGGGTTTAACTGGCAAGATTCTGAAAGATCCGCCACCGCCTCCTACTCCACTCCTGCACTGTAAAAATATCTTGGGTCTAAGTAATATATGCAACAGGTAAAATAAATCTATAAAATCATTCTACTACTTTAAAAGACAGATAAATTGTCCACATTTAGTTTATTAAATCTCAAAAAACTCAAAAACTGGCCCAAAGTCTCTGATAACTGAAAAACCCAAATTACCGGTTTGACAGGGAAAGATCCGGATTGGTCCATGTGGAGGCGCACTGAAAGAACAATGATGTGAGAGACGGAGGAGACGATGCTGAGGACGACAGCATAACACATCTGGAAGGGCAGCAACGTGAACACCGTGATGATGAGGAAAAGGAAGAAAGGCACCTAAACATGATGGAGAGAAGCTCAGTCAGTTTCAGTTCCTTTAAACTCAGTTTAATTTCAATTTAGACAACTTCATTGTTCCTGCACACATAGAGCTGATTTATCCAAACTGAGGAAATAAACAGATTTTACTCCAAGTGATGACTTCTTAGGCATGTCCATGAAAAATAGACAAAGGCTACCGCACACTGGACGAGAAGTGCTGCACCATGTCAAGCACAGAATAGCCAGTAGACAATACAAACTGCAGCTAAAGCATAAGGCTGCAATAAACGACTATTTTGGTAGCCTAATAATCTATCAATTATTGAAGCGAATAATTGATTACTCCAATTATGAATCACTCAGTTACCAAATAACTCTTACATATAAGTTTTTAATTTAGCTTGAGGTTGTTTTGCATTTGTTAACCAACAACACAGACAGTAAAGATAAATAGCTTATTCAAAAACTCACAACTTTAAGGAACTTTACTGCTAATACTAAAGATATCTCCAATATATGTTTGCTGTATAAATTTAAAACAGCAATGAAATACAACAAAACAACAAATTAATATAAATATACTAGCATGCTAGTAGTACTAGTAGTATAATACATTCAACATCAAAAGAATAGTTGCACAAATTGAACATGAACAGCTCCGCTTAAATGCGTGCATTGACATTAACATTCAATTCGGTTGAATTCAATATGAGGTAGCACAGTATAATGAAACACTCAGACCACTTCTCACATGCAGTGATTAAAAAGAGAGATAAATAAATATGCAACAGTTCAAAAGACAAAACCACAGAAGCACAAGACAATATGTGCGCAGACAGATGCATGCATGTGTCCTGATATTCCTTTATTCCTATATCACATACTAAATCAAAAAATAATCTCAATTTTGCAGAATACATAATACAAACAAGCAATGGAAATATCCACATATTCAAGTAACTACTACCATTGTTAGTGTGTGCATATGCGTGTGTGTGTGTGTGTGTGTGTGTGTGCACATATGCGCGTGCGTGTGTGTGTGTGTGTATTACCTGGTCCCAGGGCTGAATCACTTTAGCACTATAGATGAAGGTGAAGCCCATAGTGAGGTGTGTGGCCCACACTACTAGGCCAAGCAGCATCGTCCATCTCTGCGTGAACACCTCTGCACACACCAGCACAAACACAGCCAGAAACACAAACAGCGCTCCGCTCACCACTCCCACAAACACAGCATGGCTATGCACATTCTGAAAAGACACACAAGGAAGGACTGGATTAACAAACAGACAGCTTGGTAACCACAACACACCTACAGTACGTGTGCTGAGCGTGCATGTGTGTTATAAGCCAGACTACTCACAAATAAAGCTTATATATGTCTAAAACAGTGTATATACATGTATATATATGTACAGTGTATGCTAATATGGGGTGGGTGACCACATTTCATTGTTATCGTGATAAACTATGGGCTTTTCGGAGCATACCGTGGATATTGTCAGTAATGACTACATGGTTCATTATAAAGTGAGCTCAATTAGACCTGTTTAACTGCTTTCAGTGCAGCACAGTTAAAATACTGAATAAAAATAACTGTAGTTACACACTCATCATCCAAAACACAGCTGCACCCAGAAAGAATCAACCAACAGGAAGGAAGCTTGGTGGGTAGGTTTGACATGGTGAGACATGCAAATGATTAAAGTTTCACACTCAGCTGCACATGTGACAATTGCGGACATTCAGTGAGGAGTAATGCCCTCTATGAGTCATCCTGTTAGTGCCAGCACCATTGGCCGACGGCTGCACCACACAGGACTACATGCACACAGACTGTTATGGCGACTGTTTTTAACACCACATCACCGTCACCAAAGACTGCAATGGTGTCGTGCCAGACTGTCATGGAGTGACTCAGAATGGCAGCGGGTCATCTTCAGTGACGAGTCCCGCTTTTGTCTTGGTGGAGACGACCAACGAATCCATGTGTGGAGGCACCGTGGACATCACCAAGATGAACAGTTTGTGGTCATGTGTCACATGTCCAGAAGACCTAGTGTCACTCCACCTCCACCCCTACCGCACCATCTGCAGGAACTGTGTGAGGATATTCAAGCTGCATGGGATGGATTACCACAGGACACCATTAGGAACCTCTACAGCTCCATGCCGAGACGTCTGGCATGTTGGCTTAGCAAACATGGTGGCCGGACGCCATACTGAGAGACACTACTTCTGTATGTGAAGCTCAATAAATACTGATCATATCAGTCTAAATTTATTATAATTTATTGCTGCTGGTAACCTTTATCTTCCTTCCTAGTAGTACTGCAATCCCTCACCTCCTTCTGGGTGCAGATATTCTTTTGATGCTAAGTGTAGGTTTACTATAATAATCATTTTGGTATTATTATAAGTATTTTCTTATACGTGACACGACAGATTCTATTATGTCTACTACAAAGACCCGAACAACACAGGACTAAATTACAATGCCGCGTGTGGGAGCGTGCGGTTAACCAATCGTCTAGCTGCGGCACAACAAATACAAGTAGAAAAATCCCCCAAGTTAATAAAGGATCTATATAAGAGGATAATCATGCAATAATTAGCATATATAACTCACAATAGGATAAAGCAGCTAAATGATCAATCATCAAAGTAATAAACTCATTCTCAATACCTCTAATCACATGACCAACACATTAATTGCTTTGTGTTACAGAAATGGCGGAGCCTTTAGACGGTCAGTCAGCTGTGCAAAGCACTCTAAAGAAAGACCCAAACACCACAGTTAACGGCTGACCCACACGTGCTACCTTTCCATGGAATGAGGGCTACAGCAGCGTGAGCGCTACAGCTTGCACGTGCTGGCCTTTCATGCCGACAGCGTTTGTGCTGCGGAGCAGAGCAGTGAGAAAGTTATACAGACATTCCAGATGGATAAATAGTCAAATCAGTCACTCTGATCAATAAAAATATCATTTATAACAGAGCAGGTACATCTGTTTACCATTCACAGCATTCCAGCTGGGTATGGGTGATGGTTTCAAGCCTGGCAGACCAGCCAGGAACTCTGTCTGCAGCAGGGAACTTTTAATCAGTATTTTGTTTAGCAGCGTTCATTAATTACATTAAATTAATGACTGATCATTTTTTAATTCTGTTTCCTGTTTAATATTTATCAGTTTTCATGGCTTATTTCAGTGTATTTTGTATTCTTCAAATACCACACTGCTTCAGTGCTGTGTCTCAAATGCTCTGCTTGCGCAGCCTGTGAGGGCAGGACGTGGCCGAAACATCTCCATTGTGGGCAGGAGCAGGACAAACGGCAGTTTTTAGGCAGGAGCGATGCATTTAAAACTGTTCAGTTTAAATTACTGCAGTGGCAAAAACATGTCTTTTGATTTTTCATTAAATGAATAATAATGCATTAAGTTAAAAAATGACAGACAATATTATATAATTAAAATAAAATATTAATCTATGACAAATGTATTAAACAATGCTTTTTTTCCCTCTTACTTTTTTCTCTGTTTGTCTATAAATGTGTTAGCCTTCACCGGTTTAAAGAAACAAAGTACAGTTTTTAGTTTCAAACATTCTATAAACATACACGATAATACATGATAAAAGTATGTGTGTTGGTGATTTGGTCCTGCACTGTAGAAAGCAGCAAATGTTTTCTAAAGGTATAAACAATGCTTATGCCAATTACGCTAACGCTACATGCCAGACGTCTCAGCACTGAGTTGTAGAGGTTCCTAATGGTGTCCTGTGATAATCCATCCCATGCAGCTTGAATATTCTCACACAGTTCCTGCAGATGGTGCGGGAGGGGTGGAGGTGGAGTGACACCAGGCCTTCTGGACGTGTGACGCATGACAACAAAACATTCATCTTGGTGCTGACCACGGTGCCTCCACACACGGATTCGTTGGTCGTCTCCACCAAGACAAAAGCGGCACTCACTGCCATTCTGAGTCACTCCATGACAGTCTGGCACGACACCATTGCAGTCTTTGGTGACGGTGACATGGTGTTAAGGACAGTCGTTGTAACGGTCTGTGTGCATGTAGTCCTGCGTAGTGCAGCCGTCTGCAAAGGGTGTGGCACTAACAGGATGACTCATGGAGGACATCACTGCTCGCTGAATGTCTGCAATCGTGGCTTTTGGGTCAGTCAGGGCCCAGCGATAAGGCCCGTGCTTGCTTACTTGAATCATTCGCATGTCTCACGATGCCAAAGTTTCATTCCTGTCAGATGATGCCTTCTGGGCGCAACTATTTGTGCAACTACTCCTTTAACGATTTATGTTTAGTGTATGTTTCATTAATGATTTAATGCTCAAATATTGTGTTTTGTTGTGTATGGTGTATCGCTTTACATGCCAGCAGCATCATTAAAAATGAATGGAATTCACTGAATGCTAGTCATAAAGACCACACATTAGGCTTTGGTTCAAAGTTCTGTTCTTAATAATTACATATCATTCTGGCTCATTCTGCAATAAAACCATGGACCACACACTCACAATATCATGTTCAACCTGGGCGTTGTTTGCACTGCGTTCAGAGCATAGAGGTGGCCCTTATATAAAGCTATATAGGGCTGCGCCCTAGAACATCTCACTATGTGGGCTCCCACTATGCTATGAATCTTAATGGCGCTTTCCATTTATTTAAACAGCCCAAGCACTCTCAATATGCTCACTCCCTGAACTCCTGGCTTTTTCCGCAGTGAAGTGGTTTAACTGAAGAACGGACACATGCTTTATTATACATACAGATTCCCATCCTCCTACAAAGAGCTAGTAGTGAGAAGAGCAGTTAAGGATTACACAGCCCATGAAAACACACACACACACACACACACACACACACACACACACACACACACACACAGTGATGGCCTGCCTCTTTTCCTCCCACAGCCGGTAAGCACTGAGTAAGACAGGGTTAAGAAAGTTCACACAGACGGTGTATCACTTAACTGGAGAGTGCGAGAGATGAACAAAAGCATTACACAAGCTAGAGCAGTGAAAATATGCACACTGGGCTTCTGTCCATAGCCTACTGTGAAGAGAGGAAAAGTGGCATGTCTAAAAGACTACGCAGACTGTTTGGACAGTGAGAATGAGACGGAGAATGAATGCTCAGTTAAAAAGCAGGAAAATTCCTTTGAAAGACAAACCGATAGACATGCCAATGATAACGCCATCACTTCCTGTTAGCCCCCCCACCCCACCCCTCAAACATACATACGTTGGAAGGATATCTGCTCTAACAAACCTGACACAGAACAAAAGGCAGCGTGAGCAGCAATTTATATACAAAGTTAATCAGCCTCGTTTTGTACACGTGGGCTACACGTTACATACAGATTAAGTCAAACTGGCACTATTACCGCAACAGCTGTCACAGTGCCAGGCATATTTACAGCTCCATGTAATTATTCTAGACTAAGGCCAGAAACATACTTCACACAAGTACGCAGAGACAGGCGGTTTGTACTACACAGACACTGTTCACGTCACTGCTTTGTAAAATGTGCCATGCAATTCATAACGTAAGTGCAAGCAGCATTCTCTACGTTACAGCAAGGGGCGCAACAGGGTCAGCCAAGCTTGTTCAAGCGGTCTCGTACTGCCAGCATGTTTTCTCCGATCATAGCAGACAAGCAGCTGGGCACGGCAATACCGTTTGCTTGTGCAAACATGTATACACCCGCCAGCCACTTGATTAAGTACACCTCCTTGTTTCTACACTCATTGTCAATGTTATCAGCTCCACTGACCATATAGGAGCAGTCTGTAGTTCTACAGTTCCAGACTGTAGTCCATCTGTTTCTCTATATATTTTATTACCCTGTTCTTCAATGGTCAGGACCCCCACAGGACCACCACAGAGCAGGTATTGGTATGTGGGTGGTGGATCATTCTCAGCACTGCAGTGACACTGACGTGGTGGTGGTGTGTTAGTGTGTGTTGTGCTGGTGTGAGTGGATCAGACACAGCAGTGCTGCTGGAGTGTTTAAACACTGTGTCCACTCACTGTCCACTCTATTAGACACTCCTACCTTGCTGGTCCACCTTGTAGATGTACAGTCAGAGACGATAGCTCATCTGCTGCTGCACAGTGCAGTGTTGGTCATCCTCTAGTCCTTCATCAGTGGTCACAGGACGCTGCCCTCTGGATGTTTAGGGTTCGTGGAGTATTCAGTCCAGCAGTGACAGTGAGGTGTTTAAACACTCCAGCAGCACTGCATTGTTTGATCCACTCACTAACACCACATAATGATGATATTTTTATTTTTATTTATTTATTTATTTATTTATTCTTTTTAACACACTGTACCTGACTGACCCAACAGCCACGATTGCGGACATTCAGCGAGCAGTGATGCCTCCGTGAGTCATCCTGTTAGTGCAGCACCATTGGCAGACGGCTGCACCACACAGGACTACGTGCACGCAGATGGTTACGAAGACTGTCCTTAACACTACGTCAACGTCAAGACTGCAATGGTGTCGTGCCAGACTGTCATGGAGTGACTCAGAATGGCAGCGGGTCATCTTCAACTATGAGTGCCGCTTTCAAAGCCTTTTATATGTCTGTTTTAATTTTAGTTTATCTTTTAATGTTGCAATCTTAAGAATTACTATTTCTTAATTGTTCTCTTAATTCTCTTACTATTTTGATCTTGTTTGTGTTTGTCAATTTGTTCCATGTAGTCTTAATTTCAGTTTACAGATTAAAAATCCACTTTAATATCTTTTTCAATCCCTTAAAATGCTCAGCTACATTGAAAACAAGGGTCACCTTCAGTGTGAAAATAAAGCCTGATTGATTGATTGAAAATGCTGTTTATGCTGGTCCGGCTAAAGTGAGAAGCGACAGTAGCGGCATATTACTGACTGGGGTGTGCAAGTGTACATGTGTGAACATTCTCTCACCAGATTCAGGCTAAAGAACAGCACGAGCAGGGTGGCACATGTGAGCACGCTCAGTCCGAGCAGCAGAACCAGAAGCTGGTACTGGCTAATGCAAGAGAACTTCCTATAGAGCGCTTCCTGTTTCAGCTCCTGTTCGTTGAGTAGGTACTTCCCCTTCGCTGGCATCCTGACCAATCACGACGCAGCGATCAATCGGCGTAGAAAAACACCTCCTCTCCTCAGCAAGGGTGCGGGTATGTAATTATCTCCATAGAAATGCTGTGCACGAGTGTCCGAGTGCCTACAAGGTTCCAGTGCACAGTATAGGAGTTTTCCTTTTCCCTCTCTGAGGCATTCCGCATGTTACTCCCAGTGCCTCCTCTTTTCTGTCGTCTTCTTTTTCTCCCCTCTCTTGTTCTGTGATTGTGATCGGAGGGAACGGAGAGTTCTGGAGGTTGTAGTTGACGGAGGCGGGAACAGTAAAGGATGAGTAAGGTCAGGATGGTCGTCAAGGATACCTCCAGGATTCAGAAATTCCTGAAAGAGAATGAGAGAGAATGAATTGGTGTACTGACAGAGGCGGAGCAGTGCTGCTCTTTTCTCTCCCTTTGCTTTTGTCAGAATGTCGTAAAACTTCTCCATCCCCTTCTACTCCTCTACCACCCTTGTTCCCCCGTGCTCCTGTACACACCCCCAACCTCATTAACACACAAGGCAGCTGAGGGGGAAATAAAACACCTCAAATAAACAGCAGATAAAGCAAATACACAGACAGAACTTCTTCACTCAGAGTTTGTTTCCTATGGGGAGTTATATAGTGCCTTTTCTCTTTTGCAGCTCTACAACACTTACAATTCAAGACAGATATTAAGCCTACAAACCGGATCATATGTAACGGTTCCCACGCTAACTGTTTGTGTGATTCTGCTGGTAGTGAAATGCTGCTGGCAAAAGCAGTTATGGACAACAGCCATGAACACAGTCAGATTGACTAATTAGAGCAGGATCCAAACAAATGGTCAAATGGTAAATAGAGAGAAGAGAGAGAGAGAGAGAGAGAGAGAGAGGGAGAGAGAGGGGCAGAGAGAGAAAGAGAGACGGGGGACAAGAGTAAGAGAAAAATAAAGAAAAAAGGAGGCAAGACAGAAGAAAAGAAGAAGAGGAAGGGGAACAGAGAAACTGAAAAACAAAAGATAGAAAAGAAGCAGGAGCGAAAAGAAGAAAAGAAAAAAGAAAGAAAAGAGGGCAATAGATAATAGATAGACAAGCAGAAGTAGATAAGAAAAAGGAGAGAAATATAGTGAGAGAGAAAGAGAGAACATGGCAGAAGAGAGGAGGACAGAAAAACAGAGTGTGAAAGAGACTAAACAAGATAAAAGAGACAGAGAAATAACAAAAAGCGTGGAAGAGGGGGGAAGAAAGAAAGAAAGAAAGATAGAAAAAGAAAAGTGCAATAGATAGAGAGACAGGGAGAAGTAGAGAAGAAAAGGAGAAAGAAATAGAGTGAGAGAAAAAGAAAGAACATGACAGAGGTAAAAGAGAGGAGAGAGAGAGAGAGAGAGAGAGACAAAATCACAGCATGAGAGAGAGAAAGAGACAGAGACAGAACACCAGATAAAAGAGACAGAGAGAAGAACAAAGGAAAAAGCAAAGGAAAAAAAGAAAGAAAGAGCACAACAAAGAGAAGGGAGAAAGAAAGAGATATAGAGGGGAAGAGAGAAAGAGAAGGAAGAGAGAG
>CM067498.1:1970564-2002352 GCA_034552555.1 Semaprochilodus insignis
AGAGAGGGAGAGACAGAGAGGGAGAGACAGAGAGGGAGAGACAGAGAGGGAGAGACAGAGAGGGAGAGACAGAGAGAGGGGGAGAGAGAGAGAGAAGGCAAAAGAGAAAGGGGCAAGAGAGAAAGGGAAAGATAGAGAGGGAGTGGCGAGAAAGTAAAGGAATGAAGAAAAGGGAGAGAGGAAGAGATAGAGAGAAAGAAGGGCAAACAGAGAGTGAAAAAAAGGGAAAAGAGAAACAGACCGAGAAAGAGATATACAGATGGTCATATACAGCAGAGCACTGGCATTTTGTGGCTGCCAGACTGAATGAAGCCTTCACGGCACCGAGGCCAACGAACCGCTTTTATTCTCCTATTCTAAAGTTACTATGGCAAAGGAACAAGCCAGTGGACGAGAGAGTGCGCAAGAGAGCGTGCGCAAGAGAGAGGGAGAGCAAGAGAGAGAAAACAGACCTTAGTCTCTCCACACAGAGCTGAATAGCAGTAACTGCACTGCTTTGTCTGAATGGCCTTTCCATCTGAATGCAAAGCAATCAACCAGGAAAAAAGGGGGGAAAATCCTGGGCCACGTTTACTGGCTACTGCTCTCACCGATTCCTGGTATCTCTCAACACAATACACTCGAACGCCACTGAACCGTGAGGTATACACAGCTATGCAGCAAGAAACACAGAATGATGAGACCACAACACCACAACAACAAGCTACACACAACAGAGCATATGCATCGTTTCAGTTACTGCAATTACTCTCACAAATCACTCAAACACCCTCATCATTAAGAGAACAGCTGCACCCAGAAGGAAGTGTGGGATTGCAGGGCTGTTGGGAAGGAAGATAAAGGTTACCAGGAACAATAAATGATGATAAATTTAGACTGATATGATCAATATTTATTGAGCTACACATACAGAAGTAGTGTCTCTCAGTATGGCATCGGGCCGCCATGTTTGCTAACCCAACGCGCCAGATGTCCCATCCCATGCAGCTTGAATATTCTCACACAGTTCCTGCAGATGTTGCGGTAGAGGTGGAGGTTGCATGACACCAGGCCTTCTGGACGTCTGACAATAAACCGTTCATCTTGGCGCCAACCACGGTACCTCCACACACGGATTCGTTGGTCGTCTCCACCAAGACAAAAGCGGGACTCGTCACTGAAGATGACCCGCTGCCATTCCGAGTCACTCCATGAACGGTCTGTGTGCATGTAGTCCTGCGCTGTGCAGTCATTTGCTAATGGTGCTTGCACTAAGAGGATGACTGCTGGAGGACATCACTGCTCGCTGAATGTCCATAATCATGGCTGTTGGGTCAGTCAGATTCAGCAATAGGGCCCGTCCTTGCCTATGTGCAGCTGAGCGTGAAACTTCACATGTCTCACAAGTTTCATTCCTGTCATTTACCCAAGGGACCCTTTTCTTGGCTCTTTCAATCAAGTCACCTAAAACTGTGAGACACAGTAATTCCAGCCAAAAGCCAGATAAATCTGGGTGCCTGAGTTTGCGTCTGGTGCACCAGCAAGAGTCAGCGAGGGTCACAAAAGGAGCTGAACGTCTGACTCACACATGAGTCATGGTGCCTTCACGGTCAGCGAGAAATGTGTGGTTCTGTGGGTCAGGAGTACAGTAAGAAACTACAGCTCGGCTCAATGATAAGCAATGCCATTCATTCTTAAAGAAATAAACCAGACTTGTGGCGAAGTCTCACAGCTCGTACCCCAAGTCCACACTAGTGGTTTGTCGTCTTGCTGAAAGAGGAATTCCACCGACTGTTCAAAAAGTCTGTGTAGTTAAATCACTCACCAAGATGTAAGCAAAGTCCTCCTCAGTGGCCTGATGTGAAATGGCGCAATGAATGGTGCAAAATTTCTTTACAACGGTGATGATGGACACAAGGGGTCACAATGTCCGCAGTGCAAATACAGTCATGCAATACTGCTATTGGTAAAATAGTGGAAAATCTAAAGTATATATTAATGAGCTCACCAGACAGCCCCATCATCCTCGTGCACCCATGAGCAAGTCAAACGCAACTGTGGCAAGGAAAAACTCCCTAAAAGCAAGAGGAACCATGACTCAAACGGCAAACCCATCCTCCAAAATTCCAGCAGCACTACTTTGTCTGATCCACTCACACCACCACAATGTCAGTGTCACTGCAGTGTTGAGAATCACCCACCACCCACATAATACCTGCTCTGCGGTGTTCCTGTGGGGGTGCTGACCATTGAAGAACAGGGTAATAAACAGACGGACTACAGTCTGGAACTGTACAACTACAGAGTGTTCCTATATGGTCAGTGGAGCTGATCAAATGGACAATGGGTGTAGATACAAGGAGGTGGTTTCAGTGTTATGGCTGATTGGCTTATGTGGTGTGAAAACTTGCATGTGCACTTGAGTCCATGTGACACGGACAACATGTTTAAATCTGAATAAACTAACTGTACACTGATCAAAGAGCGCAAAGACTCATTGTGCTTACTGAACACTCATTAGCAATATTCAAGGCTGGTCAGCATGACTATAGCATGCACCATGAACTACCTGTGTTTCTATATGAATAGTGCTATTGTAATTTGGAACATTTTAATGTTTCAGGTGTGCCCATGAAAGAAAGCAATAATAAAAAGGCCTTCAGTGATCAGAGGCTAACAATACAGTAAAACTGAAATTGCAATGTATTGTCCAGCTTTACCACATGAAGGCAGACTAATAGAACAGTGCTGTATTTTCCATTTCAAAGCAGCAGCAGACCTAATCAAAGAAGCCGACACATCCCACTGATGCTATTCAAGTCTCCTCAGGTGATGTGGTCACTGAATGCAAAGGAAACGGCAGGAGAAGGACAGACATTGGACTGGACAGAACTGAACTGCAGTGCAGAAGGTTGCTGAGATCCCACAAGACTCAGTTCTGCATTTTCACAGTCTTCCATGTGATGCCACGGTGGTGTCTGTTGCTAAACGCTGACTGGTGGTGTGTCAGCAGAGTTGAGGCACAAAAGCTCAATTCTCTATATAATCTGATAGAGACAAATTAAAGACTCACAATTTACACTTGTTAGCTTCTTGCTCTTTCATCTCCCTTTACCCCAGCAAGATGGACTAACTCCCCCCACATCACAATCTCTCCCTTAGAGCCCCAAGCGTGGTAATGATCCCTCACAGATTAATCCAGCTCTTTGAAGTCTTTATTGGGATAATCGGATCGCTGGCTTCGGACAACGCCCATTCAGCCAAAGAGCAGTCGCATATTACTCCAGCACCCTCCTCCTATTGCTGCTCTCAGTTCAGGCTTAATAGAAGGGTCTGACATAATATGGTACAATCAACAATGTCAAACTGATACTGGGACACCACTACAATGTCTTGGACTTACGAGACTAGACGCAGAAGTACTGCAGCTAACTAAGCCTTCATAATCCTAACAACACTTAAGAGGCTATAACTGGATAGTTACAGCAGTGATTAGTGTTTCTTCAGGCAACAGTTCTTAAACCCTAACTGATGCAGCAAGTAGCTTCTCATTTCTTAATTGACCATGTGCGAAGACGTATCCCGTGGACGTGGGAAAGACGTCACTGCGTTTCATACAGATCAAATTATTGGCCTGCTAATGACATTTGGGTTAAAAACTGTCCAGCGCATTATTAACACCTGGAAGGAGCCACCTAACACACTGCAAAGTCATTCATTCATTCATCTTCTAAGCTGCTTATCCTTCTCGGTCGCAGGGGGTGCAGGAGCCAATCCCAGTGCTGACTGGGCGGAATGCAGAAATCATCCTGGGCAGGACAACACAGGCATACACATTCACTCACACATTCGCACCTAGGGGGGCAATGTAACATCTCCAGTTCACCCGACATGCTGCATGTCTTTGGAATGTGGGAGGAAACCGGACTACACAGGGGAAATCCACACAGACGCAGGGAGAACTTGCAAACCCCTCCTCAAAATACTCCGGACGCCCCAGCTGGGAATCAATTTTTCACCCAGGATAGGACGGGCGGACAGACAGACACTTTCATTCACATATTGCCACCTAGGGGGGCAATTTAGCATCTCCGGCTCACCTGACTGCATGTCTTTGGACTGTAGAAGGAAACCCACACATACACGGAGAGAACATGCAAACTCCACACAGATACGACCCTCGGACACCCCAGCCGGGAACCGAACCCAGACACTTCTTGCTGTGAGCCACCACTGAGCCACCTAGTTTATATCAGGCCTCGTCTGAACTTGATCTTTCTCTAGTAGATTGGAATCACAGTGCTGTATGTAGCAGCATACACATTGTAGGACCCTAGTTATCCAACACGTGTCTGAAAAGTACTGGAGTATTTGTCCCTGAAGGCTGCTAGTAAGAATTTGTGCGATGACTGACCTGCAGATCTACAGGGCTCTTCAAAGCCAAACAGCTTGCAAGGTGTTGCTCAACCTCAGTCATCACAGGCAGAACGGCTGTTTGACACGTTGCTTCCTTCTGTGAAGCGGAACTTTAGTCATAGACTAATGAAACCTATTATCGTACTGCACTCCTTCATATACGATTGATTAAGTTATCTTCCGTGACGAGCCTAATAAAGTGTGTGCGTGTATGGGCACACACTTCTGGAGAGAGCATGAGGGGACATTTCCGACCAGGCACGCTCCACTAGCAGCGTACAGCCTCACTTCCTGTGTCTATAATAAACAAGAGAAACGATAAGTCAAAGCAGTTTCAGCGTTTCACAAAGCGTTTCAGATCGGTTACCTGCAGCTCTGTGCTCCCTCTTACTTTCTTTCCTGCTCTCTGCATGTCCTTATTTATCGTTCTTTGTAGGGTTTCGCTCCAAAACACACTTATTTTATGATGTACGTCATTGTCAGTGGGCTTTACACCTACCACAAATATCAGTCAGCCAAAAAGCAGCCGCGAATTACTCCAGCACCCTCTTCCTACTGCTCTCAGTTCAGGCTTATAATAGAAGAAGCTGACATAATGTGGTATAATCAACAATGTCAGACTGATACTCATGTCAGACAGTTGTTGTTTGATCTGGTATTTAGCTGAATGGATCTATGCTGAATGGATCTATGCTATGACGATGTCTTACAAACTGGACTGGACAAGATAAGACTCAAGTACTGCAGCTAACTAAGCTTTTTTAACCCTATCAACACTTAAGAGGCTGTAATTGGATAGTTACTGCAGTAATTAATGTGTTTCTTCAGGTAACGATTCTTAAACCCCAACTGATACAGCAAGCATCTTCTCATTTCTTAAAGTCAGTGGGCTTTACACCAACCACAAATATCAGTGCTCTATTAAGACCACCTTTATTAGAGAAACATAAATGCGCGTTCCAGTATATATAAGCTGTTCTCCTTCTCAAGCTTGTTATGTACAAAATTGGTGTAAAGCGTGTACAGCATTTCTTAGTTCGATTTATTTTTGTTTGCTTGTATGTATGTTTAATTAGCCAAAAATAAATAAATAAATAAATAAATAAATAAATAAATACACTCTAATATAGAGCTGCCATGATCAATCAACGTAGTTGACTTAGTATAAAACTCTCAGTGAGTGAAAGGTAAAGAAATCAAATGGTTAATTAACTTCTCTTCATGAACAGGACAAATACTCACCAACCAGCAGAACATTTCACAAATCTATCAGCTAGTTTCCCAGGTTGGCTAAATAAAAAGAGAATATTATAGCTGTCCAGTGAGCAGTGCTGCAAGTGCTAGGCCATCATTTCTATGCTGGTGGAAATACCATCCAACGCTGTCTGTGTAAAAGAGACCTGGTAGCTTTAACTGCAGTGTGATTCTCACTCACCAGACACACAGTGTCCTCCTTTTAGGTCTGTTTAAACTGAAGTCAGTGCTTTCTGTCTGATTTGGTCACTGTAGTCCACTACAGTAACATCAGTTTGGCCGTGCTGTACACGTGACCGCTCTGCTTCATGTTAGCCAGCTGCTAAAAACAGTTAGCCTGTGAAGCTAGCTCTCTCCTATCCTCTTTTGCCCAGCAGTACAGTAACTGCATCAACCCACTTCTTCCTTTCACTGATTTTGGAATGCACTAACACTAAAATACGAGTCTGTGAGTGCTGTAACACGCAGCTGTAGTTGTGAGGAGCAGACGCGATTTAACGATACTAAAGTTTGTTAATGATAAGAGTGAATTTGTTTGAGGCCATTACACTTACATACCACTTATACTCTCACTCACGTTTGGTTGCAGGAGGAGAGACTTTATATAATATAGTTCTCTGTGAAAATGCAGCATATTAACCACTGTGCATTGCGAGTTTTTGATTGTAGTGCTTTTAAAACTGGTATTGTGAATAAGTATTGTCATATGGCACTGTTGCTATAATCACTAGACTCTACGTAAAACAGACAAATTGCGTCACATGGCCTTTACCAGGGAGGCACCGAATGTTCGGCAACTGAAATAAAAAAGAGAAAAAGCAGAATAATTTATGCCGAAAAATGATGCAGATGCTGTTATCTTTTTCCTAGTTCCTGGATGTAGACGGGAACTTTTTCTCCTTAGCTCCAGGGCTAGCGCCAATTGCTCTAGACTAATACCCACTTTGGCGCCTTATTTTCCAATTCGAGTCACACAGGAGCATGCTGACGCCTCCCAGATTGTATTCAGCTTATAGTTTTTATTCAAACAGAACTCCAGAAAGAGGAAAAAACAGAAAAGAGCTCCTAGCTTTAAGATTAGGTTTAAGCATTGCAGCGAGGCAGAAAGATGGGAGCTTCTCAGCCAAAATATCATTTTGGCGCACCCCTAGTCAATATTCAAAAGCAGGGTAAGCCAAGATACTAAATATCATCATGGACACTTTGAAACAGTCAGTGCGTTTTAGCCCAACAAGCTGCAGTTTTACCAGAGAGGTTTTTCTAATATGCTGAGTAGCTCTGGTTTCACAAGCTCCCACTACACCGTCACACTGTGATCCCATGCTTTATTTGATGTTTGTACAGCTGTTTTAGTGGGTTATTAGATTAAGCAACTTCACTGCTCATGTCTTTAGGTTTTTGGAGAAAACAAAGGCAGGGTCATCAAGACTATCAGAAATGATGGAAGACTGTTGTTCAGTTATACGACATGCCACAAACCAATCCCCAAAATGTTGAACCAACACCACAAGATCATTGTATTAGCTTACACACTGTGACATTAAATGACTATAGCAGCACATGCCTAATATACATACATACACACACATATGTTTTATATTACTATGTATTAATGTGCCAAATTGTTGCTATTTAGCAGTAACCCTCTCAAGATTCTGTTACAGTGACTTTACTTGGCTTCATTGTAGGGAGAATCATGGTAATGCTCCGCCTCTCAGGGGTTACTGCTTTAGAGATCAGTCAAATCAAACACAAACCCTGAGCCCAGTTAGACGACCTTACAGCATGGCTTCAAAAGATCAGCTGATGTGCATCATAAAACCTGCCCAAACTTGTCCTTTTCTCTGTATGACTTCTGTTTACATGTTTTGGTTAGATGTCTAGATGTCAAATGTCAGCGTACACGCAAAGCAAAAACAAGACTAACACCAACGATGGACAAAATACACAGACCACGTAATTGAGTAATAGTAGAGAGCTCTGAGGTAAAATACTCCTCCAGTGTCAGTAGAAGTTCCTCCCTTTAGACCTCCACTGGAGTAACAGTACTAAAGTATTTACCTTCAAATGTACTTAAGTATGGAGAGTAACAGGAGCATGATTTATTATGGCTCTAATGTCCTATTATCATTTCTGGAACAAGACTCTTAATCAGCTCAGTGTAGGTGAAGAGACTGTAGTGTCTCTCAGTCCACCAGTCTTTAATAGAAGCTCATTAATTAGTCTGACACTGACGTCTATTACAATCATCATCAGCACAGAACACTGAAGGAGAACAGGTTCCATTAGCTAGAACCAAGCTCTGTCCAACAGGTCAAAACAAGCTCAAAACAAAGTGAGCACTGTACCTTGATTGGTGGGCTCACTTCACGCATCCCCCAGAATGGAAATACTTCAGTACAGATACACCAACACACTAACACATTACACTTACTCAGTTACCGTACACCAACACGCTACTTACAGTACACTAACGCATTACACTCACCGAGTTACCGTACACCAACACACTACTTACAGTACCCTAACGCATTACACTTACTGAGTTACCGCACACCAACACGCTACTCACAGCACACTAACGCATTACACTTACTGAGTTACTGTACACCAACACGTTACTTACAGTACCCTAACGCATTACACTTACTGAGTTACCGTACGCCGACACACTACTTACAGTACACTAACGCATTACACTCAAGGAAAAAAAAAAAAAAAACACAAAAATTCAGAATAAGGAGGAAGGAGAACCATCTCTCATCAAGAGGCCAGACCACATCCCTCCCTCACTCCCACTCTCTCCCTCCCTCTCTCAACATCAAAACAGAGCTGACCACAGCTGTGACTGCGTGCCCCAGCCTAACCACACAGGGCAATCACAGAGCCAAAACGGCCACCAATCAGCACAGTGGAAAAATACTTAACCGCAGCAGACATGAGAGGCATATAAAAGCTCATTCCTAGCAGTCAGACAAGCGCAGACTCGGCTTCTTTCTCCTCCACAGTTTACAGTGTTGTCACCGCTGCAGGGCCGTAGGCAAGGCCCAGAGTTTAGCTTTATATGAAATGTTAGTTGCAGCTGAAGAACTATGTGGAAAACAAAGTGCAGTGTAACAGACTACTGTATGACAAACTGTTAGGTACAGACCGAACACCTTCTCGAACACCTGCACTCAGGCCCAGCATGAGGCCTGCATTTCATTTACAATACAGCACTGAAGAGTTTGCACCCCATTAGGATGTGGAATATAATCTGAAAACGACTGCAGCTGTCAAACATACTCAATTATTTAAAGAAAAAAAAAATAAATCTGTTAAAGAGTCATAAATGACTGGCTGGCAATCTGCAAGGTGATCTCTCCAACAGTAAAAACGCAGATCATAGTGACAAACCCATTTACATGCATTTTTAGCCACATAGTGCTTTTATATATTTAAGTATTTTAAATGCTTCACAGTTACTTTTTTTTCCCAATGATGCATTTCGGAATCTTGGTGTAGTGCATGGTGTGGCACTGCTCAGTATGACGGTAACCTGATATTAGTAATGACTGACAAATAACCTGATGATGTTTCAAAGCCAGTAATTAGTGTTTCTGGAAAGAGAATTGACAGAGAACATTAAACATAAAACGTTAACAACCTTTTACTGCTAAAACAATATATTACTAGGGAACACAAATAAGCAATTACACTATGGTTGGGTTCATTTCTTTGCCTTGTCTCTGCTGCGAACATGCCGACCTTGAAATGGAATATGGAAAATTTGAATCATTCCCATACAGTCTCCAAAATGTTTTCCCACAGGCATCTACAGTTGAATTCCAGAGCGCCTTTAGTGCTATTACCTAGCACAATTTAAACAGAAGATACAGTCATGAACCCACATCAGAAGGAGCTCATGAACGCATGTGTGTACAGGCACAATTAATTTTTTATAGGGGCAGGTAATCTGTTTTGTCTAAAGATAAAATAAAAAATAAATAAATAAATAAATAAAAAAACAGTACTGCCTGATTAAAAAAAAAAGATACTACTAAAAACTATTAATACAATTAATTTGTAAACAATTTACATACTGCAGTAACCGAGAGTACTGCAATTTACATACTGTCTTGTTCGAATAAAAATGCTTTTGGTCAATGCTCTTTCAATATTGACAATATCCACAATAGAATATGGTGATGTAAGCTTCCTAAACAAAACAAAACAAAACAAAACAAAACAAAACAAAACATAAAAGGTCACCCTGTGTGTTTAAGATGGTAGTAACTTCAGGCTTCTGCTGCACGAGGATGATGGTGCTATAAATCCCTGCAGGGTGTGAGTGACTGGATCCATAGATTGGGAAGAGGTGCTACAGTGCAGGGAATGTCTCGTTCCATGTATGGAAAATGGCTCCAAAGCAGATGTTAATGATTGGCCAAAAGGAGCGACTGCATTTGGGCGTGCCAAAGACCATAGTGTGAAGGAAGTAGCTGAATCTGCAGGTGTATGGAAGCGTACGCTCATACAGGTCTACCAGCAGTGGCTAAAATCCCAGTCTACAGGGAATTCTCCCCGGAATTGTGCAAGAGAGGGCATCCACCAAATCTGCACCAACTGCGCAATTTTTAGAGGCAAGAGTGTCTGAACATTGATGTGGCCTACATCCAGAAACTTGTCCAGTACATGCCAAATCCAATAACAGCTGGTATTGGTGCTGGTGGAGGTATTACACGCTATTACTCATTTTATGTTTGGTAAATCTAATTTTTCCACAATAATGATAAATAAGGCCATATATTTACAGTAGCTAGGCCGGCTGTTCAGTTAGGTCCATTTATATTGTTTGGCCTTTTAAACACACAATGATGTACTTGATTAACTATGAAAATAATGATGAATTAAATATAGACTATTTGTTTACTAACATAAAGGACGGTGACAGTCTAAAAAGCAACACTCTGCCACACCCAACAATTCATCATTACAGATATATGCTACCTGGTTGATGAATATACCATATTCTAGGTTAAAAAAAAAGAAAAGAAAATGATTCTTTTATGAGCCACTAATGAATTGTAAATTGATCGACAGATAAGTCAGATTACACTGTGTGGTTGTGTGTGGTTGTGTGTGGTAGTGTGTGTGTGCGTGCGTGTGTGTGTGTGTGTGTGTACACACGTGTGTCAGAGAGATATTGAGCTTAGCCTGTTGGTGCTGAATGTCCACTTGAGCAATAACACAGGATCTACAGTGTGATACTGTTTACTCACTGACACTGCAGACCATCTGCTCTGTGTGTGTAGTTCAGTCACTCTACACCTCGCTCTCTTTCTGTATCCTTCTCTCTTCACCTCCCTCCATATCTTCCCTCAGTCTTCACGCAGCCCTCACTGCAGCTGATAATGGCTGTTTTCATACAGAGGAAAATAAGCACTCTCGAAAGCATGCTGTGTAAATGCCAGCTGGAGATAAGACGTAATGAAAAGGACACATGGAAATAAATGTAATATCACATTGTCCGGTAGCTCGGACTAATTCAAACCACATTATCAACGGTCAGAGCGAGTCAATTAAGGCCAAACAGCTACGAGGGGAAATAACTAGCATCCGAACATGTTGAAATAAGCACACTTAGTAATCCTGTTCGTCTACATAGTACAGCTTCTTGGAGAAACATGACTTTTCTCACTTTTTGATGTTGGTGTTTGATGTACACTACCAGTCAGACGTTTAGACAGACCCATCCAGATGGATGTTGCTGGTGACCTTAAAGACTCTACAGGCTCACACGTAACAGCTACAACTGATGAGATGTCGGAAACATTCTCTTGATGCACCACAGTATTATATTCATGCCATATCGGCACCTCTAATAAACACTCGTATATAACTGAACAAATAGTTGCATCCAGAATGAATCAACCAACAGGAATGAAATTTGGTGAATGATTCAAGTTTCACGCAGGGACGGGCCTTATCACTGTACCTGACTGGCCCAACAACCACAATTGTGAACATTCATTGACCTCCAGGAGTCATCTTATTAGTGCCAGCACCATTGGCAGACGGCACGTAACGCAGACCGTTACGACGACTGTCCTTAACACCACGTCAACGTCACCAAAGACTGCAATGGTGTCGTGCCAGACTGACATGGAGCGACTCAGAATGGCAGCGGGTCATCTTCAGTGACGAGTCCCGCTTTTGTCTTGACGGAGTGTTTGAAATAAAATAAGAGTATAAAGAGGAAGGGAAATCAACACATGTCCAAATCTGATGACAAACAATTAATCTAGGGGAAGGGCGTGAATGTAAGAGCCGGCGTCATGGTTGAATATTCATTAATCATTATTGTTTTGTTTTGCTTTCATTATTATTCAAAATGTTTAAATTAAGATAAGATAGTGTTTTATATCCCACATGGGGAAATTTGCATTGTTGCAGCAGAATATACAGTAAACAGATACAGTGAAAGAGAAAATATGAAATAAAAGATCAATTAGAAACATAAATAAATCTCTATTGTTGGGCAAAAACAAAAAATAAACTATACCAATGAACAATTTTACACGTGTAATGTTGCACAGATATTGCACAGCTATTGCACAGCTACTGTTCTCTTATACCAGTTACATAAGGACTGACAATCTTGACAGCCACCTAAAGAAACACTGATGATATAGGCAGTCAGAGTATGAGAAGTATAATGATGTGGGCAGTCAGTAAAAGATGTGTACAGGTGATCGGGTGCAGCAGCAAATATTGCACAATGAATTGAGTCACACTAAATATATAGACAGATATGGGTCCATTATACTGTGCTCATTAAGTCATGCAGTGACGATGGCTCTGTATCCTATATCCATTCAGCTATAGCAACCAACAAAACCAATGCTGTAGAAGAGCGAAGCAAAACTGTAATCAATAGTCAAAGTATATTCCAGTCTACCATGACTAGCGTCAGTAATTTACTAATAAAGTGCATTTAAACTACCAGAATACCCAAAACCATAACCATAAAGTAGATAAAGTGATTATCATGACATCTTAAAATACAAGCAAATCACATACTGGGTAAACTGGGACAACAATCATTAATATAATCGATAGTATACCTATTATACTGTTAATATGCTTTTATTTAACTCACATAATCAGTCAGCTAAACCTTGTGCAGTTCCAGTGTGTTTGCTCCTGCTGCGGATGACCAGCGGATCAGACTCCATGTGATTACTGTCCTTTTAAAAACAGTCTTTTAATAAATAGCCGAGTGTGCCATGTGGTATTACATGCACAAATGTCCTCCTTCAAGCATGGCCAGGACCCTGTAAGCTCTTCTGCCCCTTCTGTAAGTGTACACGACTGTGTGTCCTTGGGTTGCCAGCTATTCAGCACTGGAGTCAATATACCTTCATAATGCAATTCACTTTCATTGCGTCTGCAGTGCATTTAAAAGGTAGCCCAAATAAAACGTGACTATGTTCAGTATTTCCACCTGCACTTTTAAACTAGCCAGATTGATCAGCAAAACCGCAAAGCTGAGTGATGGCCAAGGAACCTGTGAGGGGAAACATGCGTGCGGAAAACAGCAGCTGCCGCATGCAATTTCACTACGGCAGTTGTTTTCAAATTGTCCTCTGTGAGCTTTATGTTGGGATTGGTTAGGAAGTGCACCACCTTGCTTAGTTTGAAGGAGGCCAATGACCCAATGCCCTAATCCCCCCTCCAGCTGCAGCAATTTGTGATGAAGTTATAAGGGGTGTTTTTAACAGCTCAGACTGTTTTATTATTATTTTTTTTTTTTTAAATGAGGCACAATGCAAGGCAGCCAGTCAGAATAGAGGTCATTTACATATATCTTAAATGAATAGTAGCAAAAAACAGTCCGTTTACTTCTGACCATGCGTTCACACTAGCAGGCAACGTCGCCCCAAGTGTTTGAGACCCCTCGCATGTTGTCGGCCGAGACACCAACAATATCCGCTACTCTCTTCCACGCTTCATTTTTCCACAGATGTATATGTACAAAGACACATCATATAAACTAGGAAAAGAAGAAACAGCAGTTATGAGCTTCTCCTCCATGTTTACTACCACACTGCTGAGAACTGGAACCAAATGCTCGAAGAAACGAAGACCTCGAACCCCTGTGTCTACGAATGGCCCAAAGAAACTGTCAGAGCTAATCATTTACATTGTCGCTTCACCACGTCATAATGCATTTGCATAAAGATGAGAAAATCTCAACTTGATTTGTCGCGTGTTGCTCCATCATCATGTCGCTTTTGTCGCTACCCGGTTGAACCGGAAACCCGATTTGGACTATGCGAGTGTGAAAATCTGTGTCACTGCCTCTGGTGTTTTATGGCTGCAGCCTGACTGCCCGGTTCAGACTATGCATACAGTTCAATAAAAATAATAATCAACAGTATACAATAATATTTATAAAATTTTAAACTCGCCTAATTTCCAGCTCTACTTATCAGTACTGTAAAGACATGCTGGAAGCGATACCAGAAATGATGTACATGTGCTGTGCATGCGAAGAAGGCTTCCGGTTCAAATCGGGTAATGATAGCTTGCAACTCCTTGCAAAATTGCAACTACAAATTGTAGGAAATGACGGGTTGCTTATCACTTTGTTGCCTGCTAGTGCGAAGGCAGGGTAAGTGGTAAAAGGAGGCTGGACAACGCCCATGTACATGTAATGTATTACATGATCATGCAAGCTCACAAAATCATAAGTGGATTGCAGGGTTAGCCCTTAGCATCAAAATCCCAGCAAAGGCCTTTACTACTCGGTAATGACTGAGTGGAATCAGACCCTGTGGTCTTTCATCAAACATTCAGCTTTATTTTGCTCCGATGTGACTTCTGCACTTTGAAGAAACCGAAAAAAGAATGTTGTTACTGCTCCCTGCAGAGAGAGAGATAGAGAGGGAGGGAGGGAAACTCATCGTAGCATCACCCTCATAAAAAGACACCACTGTTATCCTTAGGAAATAAAGACAATAGCAACCTTACTGCACCACAGCGGGGTCATTTTACAGGGGAACTCCCAGCAGTGTAGAGTAGGTGGAGGAAGACTGAGTGTTTATATGAGTGTGAGTGACTGACTTAACCATGCTACTTTTATCGATGTAACCTACAGCACAACAGAGAAGGAAATGAAATGAAAGAGAACAAATCTATACCGTTCAGTGAAGCTTTGAAACAGATCCATATACATGACACGTCAAGTGAAACAAACTAATTTACTAACGGCAAAAAAAAAAAAAAAAAAAAAAAATTATGCAACTACAGTACAATTCACCCACAAATCAAAGTGTAACATCACAGGAAATTGCCATGGTTAGTTCCTCAGGCACAATGCTTCAAACTACCACAGTCCTATAACTGAGCAAAATATGCATAAAGCAAGTATCACACAATAACCCCAAGCATTCTTTACTCATCATTCTGAAAAAGGAGAAAGAGACACCCTTGCTTTTAATTCAAATATATTCCAGAGAACTCTCGCCTCCCTCACATATGACGGCATAATGCCTCCATGTTCGCATTAAGTTTCACGTGTCACCACACAAATAAAGCAGTTACGCAATAACAGAACACCGGAGATGCATGATAAACTGGAATACTACGCAGAGTGGAATTACTTGGAATTGCTGTGCAACATTTATATAGTTTCAAGTTGCAAAATAAAACTGAGGTCTACTGGAAATGGGCCCTCTGTATTGGAAACGCCTACCTTGCACTCCTCCTCACTTCTGTGCCTACCTTACAGGTCCTTACAGCCCATCTGTGTCCCTTCATAGCTTGCCAGTCATGCACTCCCCCATTGATTGCTGGCCACAGGACCTCTGCTGGCCTTGTAATATCTGGGCGGTGGAGTATTCTCAACTCAGTGACGATTTGCATTGTGCTGGTTCAAGTGCATCAGGTACAGCAGTGTTGCCAAAGTTGTTACGTGCTGTGCTGACCTCAAATTCAAACCTCAAATTGTGTATCTTGTGTAGTAGATGTGTATCAAACTACTGGTTCCTTGGTAAGAAACTGACCATTGGTGAAGGGCTACTGGATTACAAACTATCAGGGAACAGTTCTGGAACCATTTTGCCCATTTCCACCAAAAATACATTCAGGACCCAGAAAGTCATAAATGTGTCAGTTGTTGAGGAAAGAGAAGGCATTAATGGCGGTGCCTGTGTAGAGCATGCAGTGGTATCCGAAGGAAACCCTTCTACACCATCTTATCACCAGTAACACAGGCTAGTGCCTGAATTGTACCAAAGTTCTAAGGAGCCTGAACGTAACCAGTTCAAGAACCAGGGTTCTTTTTGGTCGAAAAGAGCTGTCAGCCTTTAGTTCAGGTCATAAACATCAAAAACCACAACAACAAATTTGCTATGTTAGCACTAGTATGTTAAAGCACATGGACATTTTCTAACCATTCTATATTGAACAAATCTTAAAGACTCTACAGTCTTACACTTAACAGCTCCAACTGATGAGAGTCTGAACCAGTACATATCCTGATATACCACATATACTCTTGATGTACCACAGTATGATATTTCTCCATATCTCCACCTCTAATATATATTTAGTGGTGTAAAAACTTTGATCTCTTTTTCTGCACAGTGTAAAAGCTCTAGTTCTCCTTTCAGCTTAGTGAATATTCATGAAGGACCGACCAATAGAATTGCTCCAAAACTGCTTAAAAATAAAAGTTCCACTTTGGAGGTTTTAAGGTGGACTGTATAATTTCATGAGCACTATTTTAGAGTTTGATGTCTTCACTTTTATTCTACAGTACAGCATTAAGACAAACCTAAGACCTTCTATGAGGAGCCATGTCTAGACTTTTGACTGGTTCTGTCCATCACTTGAAGCTTACTGTCTGAACAAAACCTCTTATCTGTAACAACTTTTAGTTTAAGTTCATCTTTTAACAATATTTTACTCTAAGATTTTTCTTTTGCTCTGTTTGTCATGAAACAGCAGCCGCCGTTTCCAAATTGCTCTCAAAAACAAAAATGATAACAACAAATGACCACAATGGACGAGCGGTTTTCCATTCGATTAGACTGTGACTCATTCTTAATCAGTGATGTGCTTAAGACTTCCAGAAGGCCCAGAGGGACACTTCTCCTAAAATTGCTTCCACCCATAATCAATCAAAACGTCACTGGTTGATTCCTGTCCCTTCCTGATTATGTTGCCAAATAATCTAATATGTTAGTGTTTCAGTCCAGCTCCTGAATGCCTCACCAATGAGAGAAGCAGTCTGTTCCTCTGGGTCATTAGTGATCAAGGCTAGACAGTGACATCAGCTCCTCATTTACCAGTCAGTGTTTTTCCAGCATCGAGATTTCTAATCCAGACCACTCATAGGAAATTCCTTTTGCTGCTCTGGAATTTCTGCATACCTGTAATTCTATTTCCCTTACTTAACAGCTTCTCTGTGTTCCCTTGTCTTATAAATTATTATTATTCTCCATTAAACATTCATGCAAAAACTCATGTATTCATTCAAACAGGCAGTATCCTGATTCAGGAGATACACTTGGTGATTGGGTCAGTATAATACGGAGAGGTACTGTTTTAACTGTTGTAATATCAGTGGTTCTAAATTTACAGACCAGACCCCCCGACCCCACCCAGTGACCTCTAAGCATACGGAGATCAGGTTACTCTGTTTATGTGGTGGGTGTGTGTGTGTGTGATTACAGTTAATGTATTTTGGCGGACCCACAGATTCATTCAGTCATTACTGTCCGTCATCAGCAGTAACTGGCTGACTCATCCACAGTAGTCTATGGATCTGCCTTTCTCTCTTTCTCCCTCTCTCTCTCTCTGTGTTCTATATGCTTATCAGCACATCGCATCTCTTTATATATCATTTTTGAGTTCTGTTCTGTGTATATATATATATATAATTTTATATATAATTTTTGAGTTCTGTTTAGAGCCCCTTTCTCATATCTGCTTGCAGAGCCGCTGCAATTTGTCAGTCTTATAACATCTGTTTGCATGTTCGCACTCTACGAGTGTAATTTCAGCACACGGAAAAGTGCCACAGACCTAAGTTTCTCCTAACATTAACCCCTTAAATTAGGACTTAAAGGGTGCGGAGCCTCTCTGTTAGTGCTGTCACAAACACAAATTTCTAGATGCCAATTAATTGTCATAAATAACTGTGCATACTGACTTTACCTGCCTTTTCTCCTTCAGTGATTACTAAAGTCTACAGAAGTATAAACCAGCTGATTTGGCACAACACATACTAGCCGTGTTTACTTACATAGTAAGCAAAACTGGCTGCCCCGTCAAATCACTACACTCACACCAACGTCTGCAGTCACACAGATTTATGTATAGAGTTAAGCAAAACTATGTGATCTCAATCAGAGTGAAAATATAACAACCCGATTCAAGCCAACGTATGGGATTTGCATGCTGTTTGTTGAAGCATAGCATGACTGCAATCCAGCAGCTGTGAAAAACCACTGCAGTCAGGTTAAATACTTGTAAACAACTCAAATATCTGAGATTAAGCGATTGTGCAATAACTGTGACAGACCTACTCTTGATCAATATTAGCAGGACCTTCCACCAGGACACTGTTTCATGCTCCAGATGATAGATACACAAGCTAGCTTAGTTCTGGTTCTTCCTATAGGGTAAAAAACACAATTTAACAGCTGTAAGACAGATTTCTATGGCTGAAGCTCACTGTCTTATTGTCTACACATCCCCGTTATTGTAGCCTATTACTGTTATTACAATGAACAATAAAGTACATAGGTAATAACCTGTTCATATCACACACAGGAACACTGTCCATAACGCACAGCTATATTATGTTCAGCAATTGCTTTAATGAACTTTTCCTGATAGCAAGTGGATGGCGGACAACCGTTGGCCTGCTAATGGTAAAGCTGGCGGTTCATTAGTGTTTTGCTCACTATTTTTCGGGTGCCCCACTCGTGGTTAAGCATAGTCTTGCCACTTTTCAACATAAACAGACAAAATGCCACTTTTCATAACTTTGCCACTTTTCCACTCACACTTCAATTCACTAATTTTTCCTTCTTTCTTATGCTCATTATTCTTTATAAATTTGCTTAGTGAATCATTTTTATGTCAGCAACACTTTCAACTAAATCATTTTATGTCACGCATAATTCACTTTCCAAAATAAAAGTCTGGTTGCATTTAAAATTAGGTTTAGGAGATCAAAAACTGGTTAGATCTTCTGCATAGGACAGTTATCCGGAAAGAGAGTGGCAAACAGCGGGGTGCTGACCAGATCAAGCCAGTGAAACCGATATATACCTGCTATCTGGGCTGCATATTCGGGTAGCAATTTTATTCTAAAAATGAATACTTTAGATTCACCACTGCATGATTAAACTACGCTACAGATCAAGTGACTACAAAACATTCAGTATCAGCAGCCCTGAAGTTGACACTTACAGTCATGTTCTGGCTAGGTGCAGTTAACCTGATTCTCTTGAGTTCTGGAACACAGCAACATGTGGAGTATGAATCAATGAGTTCAGGTCATAGTGTCCAAATATGTGAAAGCATCTTCTCCGTGTCTAAAGTGAGGAGTCAGAAAGGTACTAAAATGCTGATGAATGCTGCATGAGATGCTACACAGCTCTAGACACAGAGGGTGGATAGAACCACATGAGTCATTCCACTCGACCCTATTCCAGACCTTGGAAACACTACATAAGGAGACACAAGATACGGATGTTAAAAGCACAGCTTAAGGACTTTTATGAAACTGTTCACAGGTGGCAAAGGTTCACATCGACGAGAGCTACATATCTTCAAAATGTAGATACTGCAATATCTCCTGGATAAGGTTGTGGCGATATGCATATCACAGTAGCGATGGCTGCATCGAAACATTTATGGTTTCACAATGTGTGAGAGAAATATTACTACATTGAAACCGGAGCGCATGACATTTCACAGTCCCTAAAACTTGGTGAAAGCTGAAGGTTATGTGGTCGAGTTTGGATTTGCATCTGTAAACATGATTTAGTTCATGGTTAATGGAGTTATTAGTTAACATTTAGCTTGCTGTGGTTAGCACTTAGCAGTTAGCATTTCGGTTATGTGTTCGTAGAGCTACAGTCAGTGGTGGATGAACCCACCAGTCTTTAATAGAAGGTCATTAATTTGTCTGACACTGATGTCTATTCAAATCATAAACACGCTGAAGGAGAACAGGTTCCTTTAGCTAGAACCAAGCTCTGTCCAACAGGTCAAAACAAGCTCAAAACAAAGTGATCGCAGTACCCTGATTGGTGGGCTCACTTCACGCTTCTTTCGTTTGGCTATGTTACATTTTTATGCTCACATACGCCAAAAGGAAGGACAGATACACCAACACACTACTTACAGTACACTAACGCATTACACTTACTGAGTTACTGTACACCGACACACTACTTACAGTACACTAACGCATTACACTTACTGAGTCACCGTACACCAACACACTACTTACAGTACACTAACGCATTACACCCACTGAGTTACTGTACACCAACACACTACTTACAGTACACTAACACATTACACATTACACAGTTACTGTACACCACTGGCTACAGTTGTATGCAGGAGTTTGAGCTCCACTGGTCGGTTTAGATGATTTTCTAAGTGATATATTTTAATGCACATGTTAAGGGAAAAATATAAAATGTGTGAAAGTATAACAGCACATTTAATAGTCTATGCTTTATTTTCTTTCCCCAAAGTCTGATCTGCACCTGGAAAACTGAAGTTCACTTCGATATTACTTGCTTGCTCTCCTCTTTAACTTTTCTCTCTCTGTCCCTCTGAATTGTCAACCCCCCCCCCCCATCCTCCACACCCCGGCTCTGTGATCTCAATGCACTCGTTGTGTGACTGTTCGGGTGCCTGAGTGTTCAATTACGCTGTTTCAGCCGTGTGTGTGTGTGTGTGTGTGTGTGTGTGTGTGTGTGTGTGTGTGTGTGTAGGTGTGTGTGTGTAGGTGTGTGTGTGTAGGTGTGTGTGTGTAGGTGTAGGTGTCTGTGTGTGTGTGTAGGTGTGTGTGTGTGTGGACATGCATTGAGCACACAGAGTGTATCCTAGTGCTGTGTTACACAGTGATTCCTGTCTCTCTGGCTATGAACAGAGGAATGCAGAGTAGGAGCCTGACATGTTACAAACCACCACAAATGAGAAACGTGCTACTCTGCTCCCTGTAGGAGTATACACACACACACACACACACGGCTGCACCTAAAAAAACAAATAAGTACATTTTTAAAAAGGCCCAAATGGCAGTCACTGTGAGCACAGCTAAGTAAAGTTTAGTGTCTTTAAAATTGCAATTAATGTTTAGTGGATCACAGGACAGTCACCCCACTACAGGTATAAAAAATACCTAATATTCAAATCAATTCAACTTTGTCATTATACCGATACAAGATTGTACAGTATAACAGAACATATGAGGTTACTTCTACAGTGCAGTGATTAAAAGATAGATAAACAGTAAGTAACAGTGTAAAGGCAAAGACAGAGACACAATACAATATGTGCTTAATAGGGATCCACCGAATGTTCGACAACCGAAATTATTCAGACAAAAGACAGAATAATTCATACTGAACAATGACGTTTTTAATGACGTCAACTTTTCTAGTCCCCGGATGTAGACGGCAACTTCTTCTTGTCTGCTAGCCTTAGGGCTAGCGCTAACTGCCAGATGGGTGGGCTGCTACTGTTAGCAAGATGTGGGCCACATATGCACCAGCCAAAAGTAGGCAACTCTGCTATATCTGTGCCAGAAGTGGACCAGATCTGTATTTGAGACAGGTGGGCCAAATGCATGTTGTAAATATGTGGGCCACCTTTGGCTCACAGCAGATCGCCAGTGCCGACAGTGGGCCAGCAGTGCCCTATCTTTGCCAGATGTGGCCCACATCCGCTTGCTATCTGGGATTTTGCCTATTTAAGGTATGCAGTGGATTTAACGTATGCAATGAAACACTATGAAAAACTGCGTTCGGTATTCAGCCTTCGGCTAAATGATTTTGTTCGGATATGCCTTCGGCCAAATATTTATTTCCCTGCATTTATTTCTTAAACAGTAAAACAGATGAGCAGTAACTGTATAACAGAATGTCAGAATACTAGGACTGAGATGTAAATAGCAGTTAGCATATGCAATAGAGTGAAATACAGCTTAGTATTAAGTGAACATATTGGAAAGTACAGTATGTTGAGGTGGCCAGGTGTGCAGTTAAGTATGTGACTGTCAGCAGTAGATGTATACATAATTGTGTTCAGTGCAGGTAGTGAGAATAGCAGTTCAGTGTTCAGGTAAACAGCTAAAACAGTCATACAGCTTACAATAGAGAATATGGCAATATGTTTTGCAATGCTGTATCGATTCTTAAAAATACAGTATTTATATTTAATCAGTAGTTTACAGTCAAAGATATGTGGTTCGATGATACGTTCAAACCCGCGACCACTAGCGTTCTTCACCATTAGACTCTTCTACTCTAACGTAAACAAGTAACATGAGGGCGCGCTGCTAACAATAGCGTTAGACAGTGGGAGACATGCAAATGATTCAAGTTTCACGCTCAGCCGCACATGTGACGTAAGCAAGGATGAGTCTTATCCCTGTACCTGACTGACCCAACAGCCACGATTGCAGACATACAGTGAGCAGTGATGTCCTCCATGAGTCATCCTGTTAGTGCCAGCACCATTGGCAGACGGCTGCAGGACACAGGACTACATGTTACCGTTATGATGACCTTAACACCACGTCAACGTCACCAAAGACTGCAATATGGTCGTGCCAGACTGTCATGGAGTGACTCAGAATGGCAGCGGGTCATCTTTAATGACGAGTCCCGCTTTTGTCTTAGGAGAGGTGACCAACGAATCCGTGTGTGGAGGCACCGTGGTCAGCACCAAGATGAACGGTTTGTTGTTCCATGTCACATGTCCAGAAGGCCTGGTGCCACTCCACCTCCAGCCCTACTGCACCATCTGCAGGAACTGTTTGAGAATATTCAAGCTGTATGGGATGGATTATCACAGGACACCATTAGGAACCTCTACAATTCCAATCCGAGACGTCTGGCATGTTGGGTTAGCAAACATGGCGGCCCGATGCCATACTGAGAGACACTACTTCTGTATGTGTAGCTCAATAAATATTGATCATATCAGTCTAAATGTATCATCATTTATTGTTCCTGGTAACCTTTATCTTCCTTCCCAACAGCACTGCAATCCCACACCTCCTTCTGGGTGCAGCTATTCTTTTCATCTATATCAAGATATGTATTGTATCGCTAGATTCTTGCCAAAACACACCCCACACCACTTGGTTTCAATCTATAAGTTATGGTAAAACAGTGGTTCTCCCCCTATTTTGTCAGCATCCCCTCCCTCTCCACTTACCCTGAAACACTCTAGAGGGGCCGTCTTCACATTTCGCCATGCGTCATGGACATCTCCGGGAGGTTGGCTCTGCAGTCCAGTCGTCTGTTGTAAACACATGGTGCATCACTAGTTAGTAGTAGTATGACACACGGTGGCCACCAAACATAAACCAAACTCTGAGCTGAGAAAGAGCTGTGTACACTCACTCTGAATGAGCAGCATATGCTATATAAAGCTGTTTTCTGCACAGTGCTCCTGGCCAGCCGCACTGGTCAGTAATGATAACGGTACGCCACAAATAAGCGTGGATACTGCAACATACAGTGCAAACCATGCTAACATTAGTCCCTTTAGCTGGGTAGCTAAGTCAGGGATGTTTCAGTCACTTTATAAATGAAGGCACCCTTCTTCAACAACTCCTGCTGTCTAAACCACTGCATCTGAAGTAGCCCACTTTGTTTTCAAGGCAGTGGATCCTTTTTGACGTTTTTGGCTTTGGAGTTAGCCTTTAGCCAACATGAGCACCAGGCTTGGCTGAGGAGCCATCTGACTCAGTCGGCTGCATCTGACAGCATCGTCAATCTAAGGCCTTGTCCACACAACAAGCCTTTACTGATAGAGTCTGAACTTACGGTGGACAGAGTCCATTTACGGTGGAACTAAAATCTGAACAAAAACCTGCCAAATAAGAAGCCAATTTTACTCTTATAGTGATTCAGATGTGAGTCAACATTTAGCAACATTTTTGTCAAACAGCAATATTGACATAGGTTTATTTACATAAGCTCACCGGACAAAGAAATGAGTCACCTGTGACTGAAACGTACCTAATAGCGTGTAATACCTCCACCAGCACCAATAACAGCTGTGACTGGATTTGGCATAGACTGGGCAAGTTTCTGGATGTAGGCCACATCAATGTTCAGACACTCTTACATCAAAGAAATGTACAGTTGGGCCAGATTTGGTGAATGGCATCCCTGGAACAATTCCGAAGAGAATTCCCTGTAGACTGGGATTTTAGCCACTGCTGGTAGACCCGTATGACCGTACGCTTCCATACACCTGCAGATTCAGCTACTTCCTTCACACTATGGTCTTTGGCACGCCCAAATGCAGTCACTCCTTTTAGCCAATCATTAACATCTGCTTTGGAGCCATTTTCCACACATGGAATGAGATATTCCCTGCACTGTAGCACCTCTTCCCAATCTATGGATCCCGTCACTCACACCCTGCAGGGATTTATAGCCCCATCAACCTCGTGCAGTGCCATCTTACAAGATACCACCACCTTAAACACACAAGGTGAGCTTAGTATTCAATTTTGCTTTTACCATACCGAGAAATATTTCATGTTTACTTTGGTTGTTAAAATTGATTCCTTGGTAAAAATGGGTAAAACGTGCAGGAGCATCTCAGAGTAAGTCACTGTTAACCTACAAAAATAAAAGGACTAAGCACCCCAAATTCACTGCACTGGTTTTGAAGGCCATCTGCCACAAATGAAACAAAGCCTTCTCCTCCTGTAGATGTGTGTGTGTGGGTGGTGGAGTCTGTTGATGATGCTTACAGGTACTATCATGAAAAGGCCATTTGTAAGAGGCAATAAAAGGATTCAATTAATAAGGAGGGATTATCACAGCAGTCTCTCTCTCACACACACACACACACACACAGTCAGGAAGTCGATTAGTTGAATCTTCCTCTCATTGACTTCCTGCAACCCACAGCAATTCAGACTTTTGCTTTCACTGCATCAAGACCATCTAAAAGCAACCTTGAGATAGTCTCTCTCTCACACACACACACACACACACACACACACACACACACACACACGACAATAGAGGGAGAAATGTGGCATTAAAGCGGCAATTTGTCTTTTTCTTACTTTACCTGCTGTGTGTGAGACTGTGTGCGCCTATGTGGTTGTGGGTACGTACGTGTGTGAGTGTAAGGGAGTATGTGTGTGAAAGAGAGAGAGAAAAAAACAGATAATGAACGAGAGAGACAGAGAGGACGAGAGAGAGTGAGAGCACTGTAGGTTGATTATTAGCTTAGCTGCAAGGATGGTGCTGAAACAGAGCATTACTCACCCACCTCTAACACACACACACACACACACACACACACACACACACACACACACACACACACACACTTCCTTCCTTCCGCAAGACCAGAGACTTCAGCAAGCTCCATCAAATAAAACCAAATCTTGATAGACTAATGAGACAGATGGTTTCCCCACCTCTCTAAGAATCTCACACACACACACACACACACACACACACACACACACACACACACACTTATTTACTGTAAACCAGCTCCCTGTTGCTGGGACCGAATCTGTTTGTTTTGCTTATTTAGAAACCTATTAGCTCACATGATCCATTATTACTGGACTACAGAAGTTCGGTATTTTAGGAAACGCTGATTATATAAACATGCTCAGAAAAATGATGCAGTTCTTTTGAAGGAATCAAACACAGTTTACATTTCATCTCCTGAAAGCCCTAATGTTATGCATCTGCTGGAGATCAGATGATAAACACTTTCAGCATCGTCCAGCTCAGAAGTTCTTCTCATTTTAAAAAGCATGAAGTTTTAGAAAGAGCACTTTAACCAAAACATTCCACATCAACTCAGCATGTTTAGATCTGCCTCCAAAGGAGTCTTGTTGCATGCATGCCCCCCTTGTCAGAAGACAAATAATGTAATCAGTGTCAGTGTGTGGAGTCAGTGACTTCTGTATGTTACCATGTTTTCTATCACTGTATAAAAGATGCACAGGGTGCTCGTTATTGATGGGTGCAGCATAAGTTTGTTTAGAACTCAGAACTACAGAGAAGCATTGTTTTGTTCAATCAGAGTAATGATAAAGCGTGAATAGTAGTTTGTGACAAACCGAATTTTTGGTTTTGTTAGCTTGCATTAACACTAGCAGGTGACAGAGCGACAAGTGACTATTCACAGTATACGATCTAAGGCCGTGATTTAGCGACAAGTGGCAAGCAGGGTGGCCACACGTCCGGTTTTAGGCCGGACAATCCGGACAAAACTCCCAGTGCTCCGTCCGGTACAATACCTGGATGGATGCCCATTAGTCCTCTTTTCGGGACGAACTATGTAAAATGTTCACTCGCGTACAATATTAAATGTGGTTGACCAAAGTCACGTGACATCATGACTCGCCTACCGGCTAACTGCAGGTCAGCCCACTAAATGCTAGTCAATTAGTAACCTCCCGTCTGACTCACGAATGTCATCCATTCCACCCAATTAGGTGAGTAAAGCATCATTTATGTGTTATATAGGTTAGGTTACGACTTTAATTCTGTTCTAGTATCGTTCCCGAACCCCTCCCCCACTCCTTTTGGGGGTGGGAAGTCCTCCTTTTTGGGATTATGAAAGTGGCCACCCTAGTGGCAAGCGACACATCAACAAATTGAGTTGATATTTTCCTCAACTTTATGTAAACGACTGGCTCCAATTAAATTCTTAAGATTAACTGTAGACATAGGGGTCTGAGGTCTCCAGCTTCTGCTCTCTGAACTGTTTGTTCCTGTTAGCACTTTGATCCAGTTCTCAGCAGTGTGGTGGTAAACATGGAAGAGAAGCTCATAACCGCTGATTCTTCTTTTCCCAGTTCATATGATACGTCATATACATTAGAAAAAAAATGAAGCATGGAAGAAAGTAGTGGATATTGTTGGTGTCACTCCACAGCTAGCTAGGTTAGCCAGCATGCTAAACGGCCAATCAAAGCTAGAAATGAATCCCAACAGTTAGGTTTCCATACAAATCAGTTCATCAATAATATTTGCTTTCAAAACTAGCTAGCTCTCCTGGACATGCCCATACGCGATAACGTAATTAGCCTCAACCTTGGGGCGACATAAGTCACTTGTCACCTTATAAAGGGAATGCAAGGTCAGACAATTTTTTCACATACCACATAAAAGCAAAGAACGAAACTACATCATGAATTGCATCAGATATAGATTAAAAAAATAATAATAATAAAATAAAAATAAAAAAAATCACAGCTTAATGACGCACTGGAGACATACTTAGCATGATCCCTCCCCTAACGCTATAAACTACAGTGCATTAGCATCAGCTAGCTCAGTGCCCAGCAGCTATAATTCACAAAGCAAGCCCCAGTCAAGCCTATACAAGGTAATCGTGTTACATCTCCGAGCAACACATTAGCCGGAACAGCTGCTTATGGAACAACGCTAGCAGGCTACTACTTCTCCATGAATGGAAGGAATGAATGGAAAAACTCCCTGTTAAGATCATAAATTAAATTGCATCATGTTCAAACCATTCTACTATACCTCAGGAAGAAATACACACCCAACACCATAATTCACAACCCGAGTGTGTGATATTTGACCCAAGATTCTTTACAGCACTGAATCTGATTGATTCTGTTTGCCCCTCCTATTTCCAATATCACATTTTCAGTTGATACTGTTCCAACATCGATATCCAGTTACAGCAATACACCATCTCTAGTATCCAGTGGTGAACAAAGTACACAAAGCATGTACTTCCCAAGGTAAAATACTCCTCCAGTGTCAGTAGAAGCTCCTCCCTTCAGACCTCCACTGGAGTAAAAGTACTAAAGTATGTACCTTCAAATGTACTTAAGTATGGAGAGTAACAGGAACATGATTTATTATGGCTCTAATGTCCTATTATCATTTCTGGAACAAGACTCTTAATCAGCTCAGTGTAGGTGAAGAGACTCTAGTGTCTATCAGTCCACCAGTCTTTAATAGAAGCTCATTAATTAGTCTGACACTGATGTCTATTCAAATCATCAGCACAGAACGCTGAAGGAGAACAGGTTCCATTAGCTAGAACCAAGCTCTGTCCAAAGGCTCTGCCCTGTACCCTGATTGGTGGGCTTGCGTCACGCTTCCTTAGTTTGGACATGCACATATAAGCCCATATATGTGTATATATGTATGTATGTATGTATGTATGTATGTATATTACATATACATACACACACACACACACACACACACACACACACACATATATATATATATAACACAACAACGCCAAATTTATGCATGTGATCAGACAGTTGAGCATGAGTCGGCATGCACAGACAGGACACCCAAAGCCAAACCCAGGATGTGCAATTTCCTCCACCCGCTACTTGCACCATACCTAACCCTAACTATGTGAACAGTTTTCAAAGGTTACCATGGCATGCGTTGGTTTCGTTTTGTGTATGTGAGTTTGGTAACCTGGTTTTACACTGGTAAACAAACTACAGTGGCTAAAAGGCCTACAACGTCTCAACCCCAAATTGATGGAATATGGCAGTATTATTGTGATAAATTACATCTTAATATGCACCATCATAAATACTTCAAGAAGACTGACCATCTGCAGGTGTCATTATAGAGCATAAGTAATTAGTCCTGATTAAAAGCAGTATTCTTAATCCTGGATTTAGAGGACCGCACTGAGATTTTGTAGGCCCGGTCCCATCAGCTCCCGCAGAAAATCAGTGTCCCAAATGCACCTGGAACCTACACAATTTGTCCCACTCCTGCCCACAGACCAGCATAATTGGCTTCCAGGTGCATTGGTCACAACTGGAAAAATGACTGCCGTAGGTTAGACCTGCTTTTAGTGCGCTTGCATATAAACTTGCATATAAATCTCACGTGTTCACCTCCTTAAAAGGACTTTCCAGAGCAGTCTGAGCCTGTTTAGCCTACATGAAAGAGAGGCCTCTGTAGTGCAGAATGCGAGTTTGAACAAAAACTACTTTAAAATGGGAATAACGGTTCCAGCTCAACAAATATGTTTTTTTTTTTTTTTTTAATCAGAATACAATAATACACGTAGCCCATCAAGAGATTCTCTTCATCTACCTTAATATTAACATTTCTGCCACATAACACAATTCTCGTCCATCACTGTCTATTTCATGCTCTCATCATCAATAGAATAGCTGCACCCAGAAGGAAGTGTGGGTTTGCAGTGCTATTAAATATAAAGATTACCAGGAACAATAAATGATGATAAATTTAGACTGATATGATCAATATTTATTGAGCTACACATACAGAAGTAGTGTCTCTCCGTATGGCGTCGGGCTGCCATGTTTGCTAACGCATCACCCCAGACATTTTGGCATGGAGTTGTACAGGTTCCTGACGGCGTCCTGTGACAATCCATCCCATGCAGCTATTCTCACACAGTTCCTGCAGATGGTGCGGTAGGGGTGGAGGTGGAGTGACACCAGGCCTTCAGAGCAGTGCTGCTGGACACCTCAGTGTCACTGCTGGACTGAGAATCCGCCAACCAAAACTATCCAGCCAACAGCGTCATGTGACCTCTGATAAAAGACTAGAGGATGACCAACACTGCGCTGTGCAGCAGCAGATGAGCTATCATCTCTGACTGTACATCTACAAGGTGGGCCAGCAAGGTAGGAGTATCTAATAGAGTGGACAGTGAGTGGACACAGTGTTTAAACACTCCAGCAGCAGCGCTGTGTCTGATCCACTCACACCAGCACAACACACACTAACACACCACCACCATGTCAGTGTCACTGCAGTGCCGAGAATGATCCACCACCCACATAACACCTGCTCTGTGGTGGTCCTGTGGACAGGACACAGGGTACAGGGTAACAAAGCACCCTTTAAAAACAATATTTAGACATACAGTTGTGTGTATAACTCCCTCACTATTTCACTTACTAGTAAGCGGATGAAAGGTCTAGAGATGATTTCTAGTGTGGCATTGGCATTTGGAATCTATTGCTCTCAGAAAGTCCAAAGAGCTTCAGTGCCAGTGTAGCAATCAATCACTAGGCTGAAAAATCTAAACAAACCCAACAGAGAGATGATAAAAACATTCGTTCTGCCCAACTATCTATCAAATCTTCAAAAGAAAGAATGTATGGGTCAGGAAGGTGAAGGCTCAGAAAACTTGGGAAAACAACTGTGGTGGATGACAGAAGAAATCTTTCCTTGGTGAAGAAAAACTGTCACAACAGCTGGCCAAATCAGGAACACTTTCCAGGGGCATCAAGACTATCGGTGGCTAAATTACCAATCAAGAGAAATAAAAACCTGAGTAGATACAGATGATTTACCACATGGTACATTGTGTTTATGGAGTTTATCAAGAAACATCTAAGAAAGCTTGCGGAACATCATCTTTTGGACAGATGAAACAAAGATCAACTTGTACCAGAACGATGGGAAGAGACGAATGTAGAGAAGGGACAGAACTGCCCATAATCCAAAGCATACCAACCCATCTGGAGGTAGTGTTACGGCAGGGGCATGTAGTGCTGCCAGGGGAACTGTTTCCTTTGTATTTATTGATGGGAATGCTGACAGTCGGATTAATCCTGAAGCGTATACAGCTATATTAATTGCTTGGATTGAGCCAAATGCGTCAACACACAGTGCATACTGCGAAAGCAAACTAAAACGAGTCGTTCTGTACTAAGGATTTCCAACCAAATATTAAAATGCAGGACTACATGCACATAGACCGTTACTACGACTGCCTTCAAACACCACGTCAACGTCACCAAAGACTGCAATGGTGTCGTGCCAGACTGTCATGGAGTGACTCAGAATGGCAGCGGGTCATCTTCAGTGATGAGTCCCGCTTTCGTCTTGGTGGAGACGGCCAACGCATCCGTGTGTGGAGGCACCGTGGTCAGCACCAAGATGGACGGTTTGTTGTCACACGTCACACGTCCAGAAGGCCTGGTGTCACTCCACCTCCACCCCTACTGCACCATGTGCAGGAACTGTGTGAGGATATTCAAGCTGCATGGGATGGATTATCACAGGACACCATCAGGAACCTGTACAACTCCATGCCGAGACGTCTGGCATGTTGTGATAGCAAATACGGTGGCCCGACGTCATACTGAGAGATGCTACTTCTGTATGTGTAGCTCAATAAATATTGATCATATCAGTCTAAATGTATCATCATTTATTGTTCCTGGTGACCTTTATCTTCCTTCCCAACAGCACTGCAATCCCACACCTCCTTCTGGGTGGAGCTATTCCTTTGATGAGTATATTGTCTGTTTCCTTTTCAGTTTAGTGAATATTCATGAGGGACAGACCAATAAGAATGTTTGATTAACCTCCATTGCAGGTTAAGAAAGCAGATTTATCCTCCTGTAAAGCTCCGTTGTGGAGGTTTTTAAGGTGGACTGTATAATTCCATGAGTGCTATTTTAGAGTCTTCAAGTTTATTCTAAAGTAAAGCATTAAGATAAACATAAGGAGAACCTGCTATGAGTAGTCGTGTCTAAACCTCCGACTGGTACAGTATACACTGAATATGTTGCACATACTCATGAACTATTAGCAGTGGCCTGGTGGGCTTATTTCCCAGTTAATTTTCTTTTAATATAATCAGCAGATTAAGCCATTAGCCTTACTGACAGTGTGCTGCAGCCTTTAGCAGACCCAGCACGTAATAAGCACTGAGAGCAGGCACATAAAAGCAGAAGATGGAACAGGCCATTTTCTGTGAGCAGACACTCGTATCAAGGCCAGCCGGAGACTTCTGCACAACCTAACCACACACCGTCCCATTTCCTTAGCAACTGTGACTCATTTCCCTAACAACGCAGCAGAGAAGCAGAGAGAGAGAGAGAGAGAG
>CM067498.1:2012347-2044088 GCA_034552555.1 Semaprochilodus insignis
AGAGAGAGAGAGAGAGAGAGAGAGAGAGAGAGAGAGAGAGAGAGAGAGAGAGAGAAAATAATAGAGTAATACACAACAGATCCTGTTCAATCCTGCTTCATAAAGCAGAAGAGTTAAATGTCTGGAGCACCAAGCTGTCTAATTTTGGCGTTTTCGCCAACAGCTTAAGCACAAAGACATATAAACATGTAAACTCTATAAAGCTACGTCACTGGCCTGGATACACAAAACCCTCCCGCCCAAAATCAGGCCCAAGAATGTAAGACCATTAAGACAAATCCATAAAACCTTTTTTGTTTTAAGCTGCTTACATAACCTGTCATGACTCCGATTCCATCACCCATTCAAGAGTACAAACATGCTTTTACTCTGCTGGTCAGGGCTTGTTTAAAGTGAGGAGCTCACATACATTCTCTCAGATGTACAGTGAGGTGTAAAAGTGTGCCACTTGGAAACACTCCACAAACAAATACTGCGAGTGTGCGCACCTCAGTGTGCTTCTGTAGCCGCTGCTTTGCATTTTGCTTTGTGACTCCTGATCAGAATTGTAAATGAATAACTGATTAACCACCACGTAACTGCACATCCAAGACCATTAAGAAGAATAAATAAAGCTATTTTTTTGTTTCACTTCCAAACAAAAGCCGTTGCTAACTGAACAGGCTCGTTGAGGACTGCTCTGCTGCACAGGCCAACTGAAAATGAAGCGCACAGCTGAAAACAGTGTTGTCCAGGACCAGTTTTTGAGAGGACGGTAGCTCAACTTCAGTAATGAAGTGAACGTTCTCTACCAATAACACAGTCAACTATTTTGTTCAGGTCATCCAAAAGAACCACCGAGGAAACCACACACAGGGGGGTGCAAACTTGTAGAGAAGGTTGTGGTGGACAGCGATGGCTTTTCAGTGCTACCAAGATGCAATGAGCCGTTGTCAGCCCTGTAGGGCTGGACAATATATCGTTTCAGCATCATCATCGCAATGTGGGCATTACTCACATTGCAGGACATGCATAAACGAAACATGTTATCCTACAACGGTTTTGCTGCTTGATACCAATGAAATGCTTCCAGGACTCTGATTTAAGGCTTCCTGGATACACAGAGAAGAGCAGTCACAGCAGTCACCTGTGTTTGTTGCACTGAGCCCGATTATAGAGCATTAACGTTCCAGAAAACACGGTTCACACTTACAAGAGTGTTAGAAAGTCCATTTTTTTTATCTTTGTATTAGCTTGTATTTTCACCCAATCATTTTAATAACGACTGATGTTTTTTTTAAAGAATGCTGTTAGTCACCTGGCGAAAATTCCTGAATATTTTTTCATATATATACACACGCAATGTTAGTTGGTTCCAATATTGTGCAGCCCTACAGTCCTGGTTATGCCATTTGTTCACAATGCCCTGGGCTTTTAATGAGTAGTCATTTTTAGTCATTTAGTCACTATCAGGCCTAGGAAATATGGCGATATATAGCTTTATCATAATAAATTAATACACAATACAATTTGCTTTTCTGAACATATTGGGGATACTGTCAGTACCTGTAGACACTGACCAACTTTGAAACATTATTTTTTTTAGGAGCAGATTAGCACTGGGACAAATTGTTGTAAAGATATGCATACCAATATTATAAGCAAGAGAAAATAAAAAGAACAAGAGTATAAGCATAACTACACTTAGAATAATTATCATTACAGAAAAAACAAAAAGCATATTATATACACATTGTCTGATAAAATCAATACTAGTTCATGATCTTTATTGTAGTATTCTCAGTTGTTGATAGTATTTTTAAATGCAGAACGTCTGGATCCATTTTCTTTGTTCCAACTGATCGGATGTCTGAAACAATTCATATTACATCAAATATCATGACAATTTCTATAAATATCGCAAATATTCTATACATTTGCCATATCACCCACCTATAATCACTACCAATATGGAGAAAATAACTAAATGTGACCAAGAAATAATGTATCACCACATCATCATCATCATCACCACCATCACCATTATCATAATAGACAAGAATAATCATTTTTGCTGCCACAACACATAGGGGTTTGATTGCCATGGACTGGTCTAGTTTATCAACGGGAAGTTCACAAGCTCCATGTTAAGTTAAAGTTTTAGAAAATAATTCCTTAATACATTTTTTTTAATTTAAAAATAAACTGTAGCTCTTGCAGGGTAAAAACTGCACTCTCAAAATTTGACATAAAAACGATTAATCTTCCAGCTCTATACTGTATATACATTGACAGGTAGTGTATAACATAGTGCTATACCGTGAGGTATGAGCACTGATGCGCTGTGATCATAGACCTCATGAATCAACACGTGCTTTAAATCGGTAGCATCCTTAAATTCAGGCTTCTCCTTCAGATGATTGGGATGAAATACTGGTGAAAATAATTAGCCAAACTTGCTTTCCCTGCTCCAAACGGTGCTTTTCTATGCTGTGGTGTCCTTAACAAAAGAGAACTTGGTCCAGAAAGCTGAGAAAACAGTCATCACTTATGCTGCCATTACAGATTATTAAATGTGGTGAAAGCTACCGGTGCTGGTGCTTTGGCCCTGCTCATGTTTCTGACACACACAGACAGCAGAAGTGAGCCATGTGAGAGAGGCATTACAGCCCATAATCATAATTACAGTGTGTGTGTGTGTGTCAGGGGGGTATAACTAATAATACCAGGCTGGAAAAGACAGCTGCATGACGACAGATATTGATATGTCAACACTGACGAATCCAGGCTCTGATCCTGGTTTATTAATTTGGGATTTTTTTCCCCCTTTTATTGATAACAGTAGCTTCCTGATGAAACAGCATGTGAAATATTACACCACTGTTAATGGAGTGTAATATAATGAGAGCTCTGGGAAACCTTATTCAGATCTGGATCGATAATGTGTCTGTCTGCAGAACAAACAATGTGGACGACCCAATTAAGAGATGACACAGCCGGAGAGCAGATCTGGCTCACGGCAGATCTGCATTACTCTAGGAACACTGCAACATTTCAGAGGGCCTCAGTTACAGTTCAACGGGCCAGTTATGGATCACTGATGAATTATCAAAGTATATGCACGTCGTTAGACAAGCCAACACACATGCACACACACACGCAGTCACAGGTATGTCACAATACTGTTGTTTTCGCGATACATGATGATATGAGATGGAACAGACAAAGTAGTGTCACATTTAAACATATTAACTAAAACTATTAACTATTGCATACCTAATTAAATATCTAATTAAATCTAATTAAACTGGATGTTTCAGCTTTTACTTGCTTACAATTAGGGGTGCAAGATTTATCACAATGTGATCAGAACATCAGTTCTTTTATTCAACAACCCGATTATATTACCCAACGACCCGATTATATTGTTCATAATTAGGAATGCTTCGAATGTTCAGCAAGTTCGGAAATGATTCAGGGGAAATAAGAAAAAAAGGAAAAAAAATAAATAAAAATTAAAAGTCCACTTCCAGTGTTCAGCCGAGTGAAAAGTAAAAAGCTTGAATAATTGATACCGAACAATGGCGTTTTTAATGACTAGACTGTACTAGACTGTAGTGGTGAAGAGAGTGTTGAGCCATAATCTAAATCCCGACCCTCTACTTGATAGGGTGAGCAGCTCAGTCAGCTGTGAGGATCTCAAAGTAGAGCTGCTACTCCTCTACACTAAAAGGAGCCAATTGAGGTGTTTCGGGCATCTGATTCGGAAGCCCCCTGGACGCCTCCCGTTGGAGGTTTACCAGGAACGGCTAACTTTAGGGATTATATCTCCAAGCTTGCCTGGGAATGGCTCGGGATTCCCAAGCATGAGCTGGAGGAAGTTGCAGGGGACATAGAGTTGTCCGCTTTCCCTACTGCAACCGCAACCCTAGCTGGACTAAATGGTATAAGAAGAAGATAGAAGGACGGACAACACAGACGTTTGGATTAAGGGAAAACGGTACGTGAACAGCAACCACTTTTGCCTCGTGATCCGCTTGTGCCAACAGGCGTCACAGAGTGGTCCCTATTCCTCGCTCCATATCAATTCCGGTGTAAAGTACTACCACCTACAGTGTAGGACCGTACAAAGAGCAATCTGCATCTAAGCGAGCAGCAAGCATCCACCTTACCCTCCAGAGTTTTCTTGCAGTGCTCACACGTGAAATGAGGTGTCCACGGTTTTTCTTGACCTCCGACAGGCATGCTGAAGTACGCTTTGTAGGCCTCGCAGATGTTAGATGCTTTCACAGAGTACTGTTCCACTCCGTTCTTGATAAATTGGCCATAGACGGAGCAGAATGTGTCTACGCCCTCTAAATTACCTGTAGCACTATTCACTTACTCAGCTGGAACATCAGCTGAAATGGCTTCAGTTTTAATACACCTGTATTTACGCTACTGGACAGTCCCAGACAGTTCTCAAAAGTTCTAAACAGTTCTCCAAAGATCTAGAACATTCCAGAAAGTTCTCACAGTTCCAGATACTACTTGAAGTCTACTAAGCACTGAATGTATATTTCAAATGTTCTGGAGAATAGAGAACTCTTCAAAACATCATTGTCCTGAGCACAAAAGCAAAAGTTTATGGGGACCAGTAGCCTGAGGAATTAAGAAAATGCACTTAGTACCCGGGAACAAGGGTAAAATAAACATTTATAACAAAGTTATTCATCTAAGTACCTTTAGAGCTATGCAACGCATGTTTTACCTGGTTTTTAAAGACAGCAAATCACCAAAATGCATGTCTAACAGACACTGAACACTTCCTGAATGCACATGCATTATCTTTTACCCCCTTCTATAATATCAAGAAAGCATAACATAACCTGTGATAATAGGTTAAGTAATTACTGTGATGTTAAGTTTTACTACTAGCACATGCTCAGTTATTTAGCTGTTAAAACAAACAGCTCCTAGAACACAGATATAGGAGGTAGTCCTACTTCCCCACCCTGGTGTCTCCTTTTGACTCCTTTTAAAGGGGGTAGTTTCCTGTCTTTATGTTAAACAATACAGACAGGCATTTAAAGGAAGATAAGGGTGGTCTCCACTAAAGTGCTACCTCTGGTTCACCCACCCACCCATACAAACACACACACACACACACACACACACACACACACACACACACAGACAGACAGACAGACTAACCTGCACATGCACACACTCACACACACTTGGCCCTCATAATACTACACTGATGCACAAAGTAGCAGCGCAAGGTCTCAATTTTCTTTTCCATTTATCACACAATAGCTGGAAGAGCTGCCAAATGTGTGCTGCTGTTATCAGATGGGAGGAGAGGAGCCTGAAACAATCCTCAAGTGCAATAACGGATACTTAATGCGATACTGACTTAAGCAGTAGTAGGAAACAACCAAGTACTGAGTTCCATTTAGTGAACTGAGCTTTGTTAGGTAGTGTTCTTCTCTTTTGGGATCCTTGAGTAAAAACTAAATGCCAAAGTTGCAAAGTAGGAGGCGTAAACAACAGAACAGAGTGAATAAATGAATGCAAACACAGTTGATAAACCTGAAATTTCTCATTTTAAAATTGCTGTAAGCTACTTTTATGATGATTTAACGTGTTTTTGTTACTTGTTTTAAGTGATTATAGAAAACCAAATTCTCTCACTATATTGGCAGATAGTCGGGGCTTACTAAAACCACTTAAACAAGTAACAAATGCCTGGGAAGTTACATAACTTACATAATATGACAATTCTACTTGCCAAGGTATCATTTTTTGGCAGTTTTAAAAAAACATAAATGTGTATAACTACAACTGCACTCAGAAAAATGTACATTCATTTCAACACAAATATATACAAACAGAAGAGAAAAGTATTATAATTTGAAAGAACTCAGAGACATTACTGTTGATTCCTTCAATGGTGGAAATTGTACAATAATTTCAGTCGAAACAGTCGAATAATCTATTGATTATTGAAACAAATAATCGATTATTCAATTTATGAACAGCTCAATTACAAATTAACTCTTATGTTGCTATCAACATTTAAAATTAGCTTGAGGTTGTTTTATGAGTAAAGACAAAGATGAATAACTTATTCAAAAATTAGAAGTCTTTTTTTTTCCCTCCTTTTCCCCTGTCAAAATTTAAAACGCAGGACACGCAAAGTAGCAGCAAAGAAATATAACAAAAGGAAAAACTTTTTAGTTGCCAACTAATCTGGTCGTACAGTTTAGTTGACTAAGTTGTTGCTGCCCTAATCGATTAATAGTTGCAGCCCTCCCCCAACTGACAGCAGAAACAGCTTAAGCTCAAGTAAACAAACATTGCTCGAGTCTAAACACCTGATAGCACTATGACAGAAGTCAGAATTTTTGTTGTCATAAAAATATGACTGAACTCCAACAGTTAATTGAAATCTGCTGAAATAACTGCAAACAGCTCCAAGAAATCAGGGAATTAAGCAATGACTGGGACCGGACCAGTTACAGAACTACTTCTGACTGTTGATTTCTGATTTGTTTACAAATTTGGTGGCACAATGAATAAGCCCAAGCTGTTCCATGAAGCATAAAACTATTCCTACATAAAACAAAATACATTGAACAAAAGCTGATTTTGGTTCTTGCTTTGAGTCGTTCATTCCTACAAACCACGAGCTGAATGCTTTAGAAGCAGCACCGTCCCTTTGCATTCTTGAACCTCAACAGCTAGAACTAAACCCCAACAGCAAAATGCTCAATGGCCCAACGGCCAGACTTTAAATATGACGACAGGGCAGGCCAAGCCACACATCTAAAATAGCCTAGCATGTCTAACAATAGGGAGCAGTCGCAACTACAAAGGCTGAGTTGCCGGGGGAGGCGGCAAAATCAACCTTTTGATTGACAGTTTGAGGTTCTTTTGTTCTAGCAGCAATCAAGCTGCACTTAATCAACTGTCTAATAACTCAACACATTTGCCTCCTCTCTCTTAATACATTTGCCGCATGGGTGGCATGTTAAGAGCACAGTAACCTTCACAGGACACACTCGGCAGTCTGAAACTCAGGCTTTTCCCCTCGCTCAGCCATGCAGGAAAAGCAGGTAAGGTCACTCAAGCATGTCCAGAAACGCAAAATAATAAAGAGCAAGTGATCTGGCTAAATCTGTGAAAGGCAAAGGTGGCACCACTCCCAGTAATTTTATTACTGCATGCTTTGGTTTTATGTTAGTTGGCTATACAATAACGCCGGCATGGTTTCAAATCAAAAACACATCCATGATTTTTCTGCTTAGAGGAGAAATCTTCATGACTGACAAAGTGTCAGCAGAATCTAGGGCTGAAATAGTGGATAAAATAAACAACTGGCAATTTTTTTCTGACCAATATTGCGAGTGAGGTCCAGGCCAAGAAGACTAGTGAATCCACTTGTTCTGGCTTGAGGCTTGAATGTGGCTGGTTAACATGCCAGACTGGCAGTTATGGCTGTGGTCATGTACCCAGCACATGGGTTTTTTCTGACTGGCCAACACATCTACAGATGGTTCACAAGTGCCATATTACACTCATCATCAAACGAACAGCTATAGGAATCAGCCAACAGGAATGAAACTTGGCGGGTAGGTTTGACATTGTGAGACAAATGATTCAAGTTTCACGCTCAGCTGCACATGTGACGTAAGCGAGGACGGGCCTTTTCGCTGTACCTGACTGACTTGATAAGGTCTTCCAGCTGCATGTGCTTTCTATTCTGACTTGTGCTGTTGTGTTGCTAGCATCCTTTGCCAGCAAAGTATGCCTCAGAGAAGAGTTTGAAGTGACTCATATGCACACAGACCAATACAACAACTGCCCTCAACACCACTTCAACGTCACCAAAGACTGCAATGGTGTCATGCCAGACTCTCACATAGTGACTCAGAATGGCAGCAGGTCATTACACATGCCGCTTACTTGATTTGTGAGGACATCAAGTTACTAATGACAGACAGACAGACACACAGACAGACACACAGACAGACACACAGACAGACACACAGACAGACACACAGACAGACACACAGACAGACACAATGCATATAATGTTTTGGCTTTGTTATACATACAGTCGTCTGTGGTCAGATGTGCTCTAGTAACGGCACCATCTGGGAACACCATGAGAAATTCTGGGCTAAAAGTGGGTGAGACCTTAGGACTATTGAGGGTGTGAACAAACAGAGTACGACAGTTCTACACCAATGCAACATCTAGTGCTGGCAGAGCAGGAGGCAACAGCGAAATCATGCACTCAATACAAAACAGGTTTGTCACCACAAACAACATCCATCTGAGGAAAAATGAATAGGTGTGTCATACAGCTGGGTCCACAGATATTGAATGTCTCAGAATAAAACTGCTAGTCAAAGATAAGTCACCTCCATCGCCACGCACTGAAGATTAAAGGCACGCATGACTAATGACCTGAGAATACTAGTATTTCTGCCTGCATCATATGACAGGTGTTCAGATGAGTCTGAGCATTTCACTAGAGTTACGGTACAAGGTAAAGCAGTCAGGTTTGGAGGAGGCTTCTTACACTGCATGGTTATGGTCATGAGCTTAAGGAGCCTCTAATTTATCCCTAGAGTGACCTCCAAGGTTTCACACATGCACACCACATGATGCAGCATCATAGTCACATGGAATAGTAAGGTAGAGCAGAACAGGATTATGAACTGAGGTGGTGAGGAGTCAGCCTGTTATTACAGGAAAAAACAGACATTGTGCAGTTTCATCATCTTGGAAAGAACCTGCAATCTGTGTCCATCATGTAAGCGTATATTTTGATGATATCGCTTTCATGACAAATTGCATCATAATATGCTCATCTGAGTATGTAACTGGCATTGAATATGTGTAGAACACAGAATTGCATACGTACACACGCTTGTATCTACACCATGAGCTCCACTTACCATGTGGGTCCACTTTGCATCACAGATTGTAGTCCATCTGTTTCTCTGTATACTTTATTACCCTGTTCTTCAATGGTCAGGACCCCCACAGGACCACCACAGAGCAGGTATTATGTGGGTGGTGGATCATTCTCAGCACTGCAGTGACACTGACGTGCTGGTGTGAGTGGATCAGACACAGCAGTGCTGCTGGAGTGTTTAAACACTGTGTCCACTCACTGTCCACTCTATTACACACTCCTACCTTGCTGGTCTACCTTGTAGATGTACAGTCAGAGATGATAGCTCATCTGCTGCTGCACAGGGCAGTGTTGGTCATCCTCTAGTCCTTCATCAGTGCCCACAGGACACTGCCCTGATCCACTGACACCAGCACAACACACACTAACATATCACCACCACTTCAGTGTCACTGCAGTGCTGAGAATGATCCACCACCCACATAATACCTGCTCTGTGGTGGTCCAGTGGGGGTCCTGACCATTGAAGAACAGGGCAATAAAGTATATAGAGAAACAGATGGACTACAGTCTGTACGTGTAGAACTACAGAGTGCTCCTATATGGTCAGTGGAGCTGATAAAATAGACAGCAAGTGTAGACACAAGGAGGTGTACCTAACGAAGTGGGTGTAGTTCATAAAGACAGATTTAGGCCAATCGACATGCCTTACTTTCAGTATGTCTGCACTGACTACTTTGCAGCGCCAGTTAATCCTTGAATAAAAACGCTTGATGTACTTGGATGCACTCATCCATGAAACCACTACATCTTTTTTGTGGAACAGAAGCAGGTTAGCACACGCTCTGGAGGCACCAGGTGTTTAATGTATGATGGACTGTAATAAGCTCCACAATAACTAGCTGACTGGGCAAAAATATTTAGCTGGGATATAAAGACACATATCATGTCATATATGACAATACAGATCATCAAAAGCCACCAAGTATTTTGTTTAGGTCACATAGTCGACTCTTGCTGTGTGCTGGCCAGCCCACATCTGACCCCTTCTTACTATGACTCTTGTGTTTTTGCCCTGTCTAAGGTGAAACCTCCACACAAGCAGACTGCGCTGTCACACAAGTGTGGGAAAGTCAAGCAGACCAAAGCAGACCGTCTGTAACACTGGCTTCTCACACGCAGCGTCTAAACCCAAACAGTGGGACAGGTGTGAGAGACTGGAGGCAGTAGTGATAGCAGGAAGTTACTCCCTCAAAATCAAATTCATTCCATTCAACTCTGTGTGCGTGCGTGTTTGTGGGTGTGGGTGTGTGTGTAGGGTGGAAACATCCCACAAGACAGGGAGGAAGGAAGGGAGAGGGAGAGGCAGGTATTGAAGGGGAAAAAGACACCAAGAAGTACAAGCCTACACCCACAGCATGTGCACCTGAACACAGTACACTATAGCAGGGATGCACCAACAGACCGAATATGAGCCTTATATTATTATTACTGTTATAATACATTTTTATTTAACAACCCCATTAACATTAAAATCTCTTTCAAACCTATGTTATAGACTTACCAGACAAAACATTAAAACACTGTATAATACCTCAACGAGCACCAATAACAGCTGTGACTGGATTTGACATGGACTGGACAAGTTTCTGGATGTAGGCCACATCAATGTTCAGACACTCTTGCATCAAAGAATTGGTCAGTTGGGCCAGATTTGGTGGATGCCTTCCCTGGCACAATTCCGAGGAGAATTCCCTGTAGACTGGGATTTTAGCCACTGCTGGTAGTCCCGTATGACCGTACGCTTCCATACACCTGCAGATTCAGCTACTTCCTTCACACTATGGTCTTTGGCACGCCCAAATGCAGTCACTCCTTTTAGCCAATCATTAACATCTGCATGGAACGAGGCATTCACTGCACTGTACCACCTCTTCTCAGTCTATGGATCCCGTCACTCACCCCGCGGGTATTTATAGGCCTATCATCCTCGTCCAGCGCCATCTGCAGGAGCCTGCAGTTACTACCACCTTAAACACAAAAGGTGACTCGTTTTTTTTGTCCAGGTAGCTTATATGTCCACTTCATACCACATGAGGTTCAATACAGGGCAGCCAATCAGAACAGAGTTCATATCACATATCAGTGTTAAAGGCACGGTCTACAGCCTAAACAGCCTGCTTAATTCTAAGGGATAGAGATAAGTTAAAAGTTGCTCATGTGAAAATAGAATTATGACAGTTTTAGTTGCATAAAACCACATATACCTAATAAATGGACCTCAAGAGTAAATATTAAATCTGAGAAAAATGTAGTACATGGGCCCTTTAAGAGATTGGACTTCATCAATCCTGAGCTAGTTAAGGGACAGCCAAACCAGGGTGTGCGTGTACAGTGAGGTGAATCTGGCTGAGGTAGAAGTGCGTGTCAGCAGACTTGCTGCATAATAACAGGCTCGTCCTTCTTTAAAGGCCTCAGCAAACACACAGCTACGTCCACACAATGTAGCCTTATGATGAAGTCCGGCTGTTTTCACACCTGGTCCTACAGCTAGCGCTGAATTTCCGGAATTTTCTCTGTTTTTTTAACAAGAAACCTAACTGAACAGAGTGCTTTTGTGAGCTGTGGCAAAGCACCTGTGGAGGTCGTACTTCATTTCTGCGAAAGTTCGAAAGTAAACTCTGTATGGAGTCTAACCTGCACAATCCAGGACCAGCCTTCCCTACATATGACCTAAGCCGTGCACCCATCAAACCCGCTCCCAGATCAGTAGAAAGAAGCGATTCCCAGAAACAGATGGCTCTCTGTCCGAGCCCATAACACTGTGAAATCAATCAACTCACTGTCGTGATGAAACCACACTGCACGTTTGCCTGCTTCTGAATTCCTGGGTGCTGTGTCTACACAACGCCTGCATCCTGGTTCCTGCAGATGCTCCAGGAAAAAGGGGGAAAAAAAACTATAACAAATAAACGATATGCAGGTCTGACATAATCAAACACACAAGCACATGCTCTGCTGCATGCCTGCAGTGGACACGAACGAACGTGCAGGGGGGGGGAGAAAAAAAAAACGAAAACAAAAAAACAGATAGACTTGGCACATATCCAGAAACTGTGGCCACCCAGGATCTGTGGTTGTTTTCAATCCATAACCAACACTCAATCTTTATCCATCACTTGGCTATCTACCTGTCTCACCTGTACAGGATTGATTTCGTCCACCAATTCACCTGTCCTAGAGCTTAAGAGGTATCTTGCCTATGTCATATTTCAGATGTGCACTCGTATGTCTCTTTACTCTCATTACTCTCATTATAAGCAACAATTAATGGTCCATTTAAAAGGCTTGCTTAAGTTCTCTGCTGATTGATTGGCTGAAACTAGTGCGATCTATCTAACTAGCATCACGGCTGCGGTTTAAATTGCAATTATAGTCTCAGCTCAGGCCTGCTGTTGAATAAGTACTTAACACCTGGAAGTAGTGACTGCCAGTATGTAGCTGTGATGTCATAACACATGGAGGCTTGACTGGATTTGATTGATCCAACTTATCTACTCAACAACAATACCAACAAGTTCAGTATTATTAGCTTAAAGTGAGGATGTCACAGCACTTATGTATTTGGTTCAACTGTACAGTAAAGCCCTATTCGGACGGGCCTAGTTTTACATGGGGAGGTGGAGTAATCAACCTTACTTCAGGACATCTGTAAAACTTATGGAGTGATTCACACGGGATGAGAAAACTTGGGATAAATGACACGCTGCCATCACCTCTAAAAAACACCATGCACTCCCAAACCAACCCATTCCACCAACCAAAGACTGCCAACCAACACTGTCTTGTGGTCAGCGTCCTGTGACCACTGATAAAGTAGAGAATGGGGACCATCTTATAGCCCACCTATGTATGTAAATGTATGTAAAGTGTGTAAATTAGCAGCTACATGTTCATAACACGCATGTAGGCTACACCACACAACCGATTTGAGTGCTACACACGTCCATTCGTATGGCATTAATATAACCTGAGCTTTTTTTAAAAGGTGCCGGAATCTTTACTGACGCAGGCAGTAGCACACAGTCGGGAAAATATTTGACATGGTGCATTTGGATGGGAATAACATCACTGAGAAACTCTGGTAATAATCACACTACCCCACCTCACCATGGAAAACTAATCCCATCCGAATAGGGCTTAGGACTCACAGCAGATTCAAAGTTAAGAATTAAAGTGCAGGTGTGCAGTGATGGTATGCAGGTGCGTGAACAGTCTATGGTGGGTGTTGGAAGGTGCCTAGATTAGTCCAGGTGTACGTTGGGCAGCATCAGTGTATTCAGCACGCTGTGCAATGCTGAAGTGAAGCACTATAATGATTTATGCACAGCTCTGTCCTGTAGCCTTGCCATCTGTGTTTTTCCCCTCTTTCAATCAGGTAACGTCAGGTAGCACAAACATCTTCATGGCAATTACGTAATAACAGTAAGATCAGCTCTGATTTTGTCATTGTGGTAGTCCTAACATGCGCTGACAAGTCCGTGCGACAAGTCTGAGAAGTTATGTGGATTTCTGGGCCTTTTTGGTGACTATTGACTTTTTAGTATTTGTTAGCTACGTTAGGCTCGCAGCTGCAATGCTTAACAAAAGAGGCCAAATCTGGCCAGTAAGCACGTCCTGACTACCTTCGGAGCAAGTGGGAAGTTGCTTGAAACAGGTTTTCTGCTCAAACACATCTCGGTAGGTCCTTTACACTAGAGTCACATGAGAACTCATCTGACCACCACACAACCTCCAGAGAACCCCGCCTAATTTCACAGGTATCAATGTGTGACGACGTGCTATGGAAAACAGACACAGGTACACGACCAGAGTATGCTCCTGAATCTTTGAGCCACTTGTTCCCACCATTTGCATTGGTTTTAAAACAGTTCTCATGCTGTTACCTATGCAGAGTTTGAGGAGTGACAGGATTAAGGATCCTAGACCTTCAGGTATAAAAGTCTGACGTGTGAACCTGCTGTTCACAGGCTCTCCAGCCCTCGAACATTCATGCTCTGCTCCAATCTCTGAGCCTCAGTTTGCTCGGCGCGTACAGCTGAAGATAAGGCAGCCCTGCCCTAAGATTCCCCTAGCCTGCATTCTCAGTAAAATACCCATTTCCTGTGCTGACGCTAACAAGGGAAATATTAGTTTAGACAGAAGACAGACCACAGTTATTGGCATCAGTGATATTGCCTAGGCTTGGTGACACATGGGAACTGCTACAATGCTCAGAGCTTTTTCCAAGTGATGTAGCTGATATAACCAAACAAGTGTGATTTCACGAGCACCTGATGGAAAAGCCAAGATCTATTTGGATGGCTAAAAGCACTGGTACTACCAGCTACAGGACAGAAAACAATTTCTGAAAAAAAAGCAATTTCTGTCATTAGTGGAGACCACTGGCAATAATTAAACTAAGCATCTGGGTTCATTCTAAGGGTGGCAATATTACATTCCTATCCAAAGGGCTGAACGATAAATCATTTTATATAAAAATCGCAATTTAAGCGAGTACAATTTTCAATTTGCAAGAGCTGCAATGTGTTTTAATTACAGCCTGTACCATCAGTACTATAGCCTGTACTATCAGTCGGTACTCACTCACTCCACTCACTCCACTCACTCCAAAACTGTAGAATTGTAGAATAGATTTTAAGTGGAGAAATTTAGGGCTGAAAGATCACTCGCTGTTCTCTTGAAATCACAATTTGAAGGATGCAATTTTTAATTGGCAGAAGCTGCAACAGCCTACATTATTAAGTATGCTGCTTGTAACACATAGTTAAAGCAGTAACACAGAGTGTGTTTACACGCACTTAGTAATTTGCTCATAATCTGATTTCTGCAGTTATCCGACCATAAAGAGATAACTCAGAACAGTAAACTATGATTGCTAAGACAGCATTAAGGCCCAGAAATCTGATTAAGGTGATCTCAGAAAGAGAGCTGGATTTTGCGTACCCTTACTCTGATTTCTTTCGGTTTTCTCAGTCTGTGCATGTTTGAAAAGCGTGACACTAAATAAGCAGTGTTTAAAACAGCAACCAGGAGGTTTTGGAGTGACGCTGAAATCAACTACATGCTCGGAAATTAAGGATGTACATATCTTTCCTCTTCTAGAAGACACACGTTCATATTTTCAGGTAAACTGACTCAATGTTATTAAGAAAGCCAGACACTGATGTGTAAGGTTTACACAGTGTTTACACCACGTCTTATTCTGTATTATTAACCTGATTATTGCCTGACTCATATAGACCCAGAGAACGTAAACACGTTGATCGGATTACTGAGAAAATCTGATTTGCCATGGTTATCAGATTATTAGGCGCATGTAAACACACTCGCTGTTTCAAATGTATGTTGAATGTAGAGACTGTATAAGAACTGAGGCACTGCTTTCATACGATAGTCCAGGGAGGCCAGGAGGAGATTCTGGACTGTTATCTTGACTGAAGTATCTTGAGATTTTGAGATAAAGTTGTTGACCTTGAGATCATGGCTTAATTGTCTTCTGATCTCAACTTTTATCTTGAGATCACAAAATAATTCCTGTCATCATCAAAAAAATAAATAAAAATAGCTGCACCCAGAAGGAATCAACTGACAGGAATGAAACTTGGTGGGNTATCAGCAGAAATCGCTGCATTAGACACGGAAGGGAAAAAAAATCTAATCCTGTATTAAACCTAGCCTGAAATGTCACACCCTCACATTGTGTACTGTGATGTTCGCTGAGTATTTCTTTCTGTGGCGTAGAAGAGTGTTAAAGGAGTTTTAGCATGACAGTCTATTTTTAAATGATAACCTGCGGACTACCTCTTTAGGGTGAACAACTTGTCTTTCTATACAGTGGTGGTTATAAGAACTGGGTGTCACAATATCTACAACACAAATGTACACAAAAGTGCTAAATCTGAGGGGAAATAATAACAGCTTTTTATAGTATGTTCCTTTTCTGTGATGACTTTCTGATAATAACTCTGTGAACTCTCTCTCATTGCCAATAAAAATAGCTGCACCCAGAAGGAATCAACTGACAGGAATGAAACTTGGTGGGTAGGTTTGACATCGTCAGACATGCGACTGAAAGTTTCACGCTCGGCCGCGCATGTGATTAAGCATGGAGGGGTCTTATTGCTGCACCTGACTGACCCAACAGCTACGATTGCAGACATTCAGCGAGCAGTGATCCCCTCCATGAATCATCCTGCCAGCAGCATTGGCAGACAGCTGCACCTTGCAGGACTACATACACGCACACTGTTACGACGACTGTCCTTAACACCATGTCAACGTCACCAAAGACTGCAATGGTGTCGTGCCAGACTGTCATGGAGTGACTCAGAATGGCAGCGGATCATCTTCAGTGACGAGTCATGCTTTTGTCGTGGTGGAGACGACCAAAGAATCCGTGTGTGGAGGCACCGTGGTCAGCACCAAGAAGAACAGTTTGTTGCTACGTGCCACACGTCCAAAAGGCCTGGTGTCAATCCACCACCGCCCCTACCGCACAACCTGCAGGAACTGAGTGAGGATATTCAAGCTGCATGGGATGGATTATCACAGGACACCATTAGGAACCTCTACAACTCCATGCCAAGACGTCTGGCATGTTGGGTTAGCAAACATGGTGGCCCGACACCATACTGAGAGACAGACTTCTGTATGTGTAGCTCAATAAATATTGATCATATCAGTCTAAATTTATCATCATTTATTGTTCCTGGTAAACTTTATCTTCCTTCCCAACAGCACTGCAATCAGACCCTTCCTTCCGGGTGCAGATATTCTTTTGAGTTCTTTTAAGTTATGATCTCAAGATAACAGTCACTCACAGTCAAGATACAAACACCTGCCTATTAAGCAGTTCAGCTACACCTATTCACACTGAGGTCAGAGGTAGTGCCTCAATTTGGACGGCTTTTTAACTGTGGCATAAAACAGGGTAGCCAATCAGGGTGACGATCATTTGCATACATCAGTCTTAACAGCACAGTAACTGGAACAGACTGTTTAAATCTAAAACACAGAGAGAAGCTGGAGAGTGAAAAAGTGTCCCATCAAAATGAATCATGGCTGTTTCTGGTACGTAAATATTCACTAGAGTTATGAGGACCTCACAGAGCGGAATATGCAGGAACACGTCATGTATGGGCCCTTTAATCATGTTTTGCTGCTGCTTCCACTGAAGAGGACAGACAGCCAACTTCAGGCAGAGGAAGTAGGCTGGAGGAAAAGGGGAATCGCTCTGTTTCATCACTAGTATGGGGAGGAAGTGGTAGTGTTAGCAAAAACATGAACCTTTTCAGAACCAACACAGAAAGAATGAGACTACTTGACTCGCCCGGGCTCTGAACTCAGACTACATGGAGCACTCACACTCTCACGCTCACGCTCACTCTCTCTTTCTCTCTCTCTCTCTCTCTCTCTCTCTCTCTCTCTCTCTCTCACTTGTTACTGATAGTCTGAGAAAGACAAGTAAAAAATTGGCTTTCTATATGCTGGCTTCTTTGTTGGAATTTCCCTGTTCCACCTTAAATGGTGTATCATTTACATTCTGGCAACAGAGCTACTGAAGTTATTTGCCAGCGTCTTTGATGGAATTTTCCCGTTCCACCTTAAAGGGTGCATTAGTTTCATTCTGGCACTTATTTGCCATTTTCTTGTTCGAATTTGCCCGTTTCACCTTAAATTGTGCATTAACTTAATTCCGGCGCCCATTTGCCAGTTTTCGTTCGAATTTACCTTAAATGGTGCATCAGTTACATTCTGGCAACTGAGGCTCTGAATGTGGATTCCTATTTGCCAGATAGAATTTTTAGCTGTAAATTTCCCGTTCCACCTTAAATGGCACCAGACCTTAACTGTTGCCGCATTTAAGGTGGAAAGTGAAGATTCGTACAAGAAGCTGCCAAATAGGAAACCAACTTCACAACCTCAATAGCCAGTATGTGACTGTTGCACCATTTAAGGTGGAACGGGAAAACAACAACAAGTAGCCGGCAAGTATGAAGCCGAGTTCTGTCGCCTGAGGTGCCAGAATGGGACTGCTGTACCGTTTGTAAGGTGGAACGACAAAAATTCGAGCAAGAAGCCGCTTATTAGGCGCTAGAACGTAACTGTTGCACCATGTAAGGTGGAACCGGAACATTACAACAAGAAGCCGGCGAATATGGTCAATTTCGGACTTAAGGTGGAACGACAAAAATTCGAACAAGAAGCCAGCTCTGAGTTGCCAGAATGTAACTGTTGCACCATTTAAGGTGGAACGGGAACATTCGAGCAATAAGCCAGTTTTATGTCGCTAGAATGTAACTGTTGCAGCATTTAAGGTGGAACAGGAAATTCGAAGAAAAAGCCGGCGAGTATGACGGCAATTTCAGACCCCTGAGGCGCCAGAATTCAACTCCTGTACCGTTTTTAAGGTGGAACGGGAAAATTCGACCAGAACGCCGGTTATANGCAAGTATGAAGCCGAGTTCTGTCGCCTGAGGTGCCAGAATGGGACTCCTGTACCGTTTTTAAGGTGGAACGGGAAAATTCGACCAGAACGCCGGTTATAAGGAGCCTGAATGTAACTGCTGCACCATTTAAGGTGGAACGGGAAAAGTCGAGTAGGAAGCTGACTTCAACTTCGTCTGAGAATGTGAGTGAGCTCACCTGAAGACCAGACGGAGCTCCTGCTCCTTCTTCTCCCTCAGTCCTCTTCACTCTCCCTTAAACTCAAACTCTCCCGGTCTGGTTCTCCGGTGTCCTCACAGAAACATGTTTAGCTTTTCCAGCTCTCATTCACGCACGAGCTCCTCGTCAAACTGTCTACTCACACCGCGCACGCTTTCGCTCGACGCTCGGAGCGCGCGCACACCAGCAGGCAGCTGTGAACTGAGCTGAACTGACTGCGACCGTACAGCAGCATCCGCGCGCGCACACGCGCGAGCCCGCACGCTGGCGGCGCGCTCACGTCACAACAAACTCTCCAAACTCCGGTGTCGTCCTGTTACTCCGTTTATACTCGCGCGTTTTGCGCAACACCTCAAAGAAGTGACTCATTTTGAGATGTCCCGACGGTTAAGATCTGACCAGCAGTCCTGCTGTGAGCATCTTAAACCACACCAGCGGACTTTCTACTGGAGCTTATTAGTGAAGAAAGGAATCTGATGTTAGTCTGTTTCATTTGTTAGGTTGTCCCTGAATTGCTTCCCCTGGAAGCCCATTCCTGCCACTTCAAATTACATAAATCCAACAACACATGCTTATTAATTTTCCATTATTACCGGAATTGCTTTGAGATGCTATCTTATTATTTTAAGATAAGTAATTCTGAGATACTAAGTCATTATTTCGAGATAGTAGCTTATTATTTTGAGATACTAAGTCATTACACTGAGATACTATCTCATTACTTTGAGATGCGAAGTCATTATTTTGAGATACTAGCTCATTACCTTGAGGTGCTCAGTTATCATTGAGATACTGTCTCATTGTTTTGAGATGCTAAGTCATTTTGAGACATTAAATCATTTAAAGATACTATCTCCTTATTTAGAAATGCTATGCCATTATTTGAGATATCATCTCATTGTTTTGAGATTCTGAGTCATTATTTTAGAAAACTATAATTATTTTTGAGATGCCAAGTCATTTTGAGACACTAAATCATTTTCAGATACTACCTTGAGATGCTAAGTTGTTATTTTGAGATACTAACTCATTACCTTGCTAAGTGCTGTGTTATTATAGAGATATTATCTCATTGTTTTGAGATACTACCATTATTTTGAGATACTTATAATTTTGAGATGCTCTCATTATTTTGAAATGCTAAGATATTATTTTGAGACACAAAGTCATTATTTTGAGATACTAAGTCAGTATTTTGAAATACTAAATCATTATTTTGAGATACTAAGTCATTACACTGAGATAGTACCTCATTATATTGAGATTTTTTTAAATGATTAATTAAATAAATCATTATTTTGAGATACTATCATTATTTTGACATACAAAGTCATTACAATGAGACAGTATCTCATTATATTGAGATTATTTTAATCTCAATATAACTGAATTATTTTAATTTTTAAGTTATTAAAATAAGTCAATATTTTAAGATACTGTCTCATTATTCTAATATACTATCATTATTTTAAGATGCTAAGTCATTATTTTGATATCCTTTCTCATCATATTGAGCTGATTTCCTGTTATTTTGAGACACCCAGACATACTCATCTCAGGGAAATTTAGCATCTCCAATCTTCAGCTCGGATTGTGGAAGAAACCCACACAGACGTGGGGAGAACATGCAAACTCCACACAGAGAGACCCCCAGACACCAAGCCAGGGATCAAACCCAGGTCCTTCCTGGGCTGTGACCTGTGAGCACTACCCACTATGCCACCCTCCTTATAACTCCAGCATGTACATTAGTAGCCAGAACCTTTTCATTAGGGTGACCATGGCATAATACTGGGCTGGGTAATAAGCCTTCATACTGCAGCATGAGCAGGAACTTCTGTCCTTACAGAAAAGCCATGTGTGAAAACCACGTGTTTATTAGGAACCACACATTTTTAACGTGGTTAAACACGTTTAATGTGAATGTTTAGTCACATGTGAAATTCAGGTGACTTTCTTTCTAAGGGTGGTGCTAAAATCCAGCCTACATATTAAACACCCGCTGTACTCCTCCGTAAACAGTAATTAGCTTATATGACGGACATTACTACACGATTACACATGATAGTCATTTCTCATTTTTGATAGTTACTTTGATACTTCATCTTATCATCAGTTGGACTACGTCATACAACGCAGCTTACTGCAACAGTGCTGAAATCTACCAGCCGAATTATCAGTGTGGTCATAATTCCATGAAGACTACCAAAAATAAAAAAAGCCACATGTTTAAATACGGTTTCACTGGAAGAACCAAATAATGATTATATCCTGTTTTCCATTACACTACCAGTCAAAAAAAAACGACTGGTAAAAAAAACTGCTCCTCATAGCAGGTTCTCCTTATGTTTATCTTAAAGCTTTACTTTACAATAAAACTATAAAATAGCACTCACGGAATTATACAGTCCACCTTAAAAACCTTTACAGGAGGATGAAGCAGCTTTCTTAACCTGCAGTGGAGCTGATAGAACAAGGTTTATTTCTAAGCAGGTTTGGAGCAATTCTATTGGTCGGTCCATCATGAATATTCACTAAACTGAAAGGAGAACTAGAGCTTTTACACTGTGCAGAAAAAGAGATCAAAGTTTTTACACCACTAAATATATATTAGAGGTGGAGATATGGAGAAATATCATACTGTGGTACATCAAGAGTATATGTGGGGTATCAGGATATGTACTGGTTCAGACTCTCATCAGTTGGAGCTGTTAAGTGTACGACTGTATAGTCTTTAAGATCAACAACAACATCCGTTTAGATAGGGGAGGTCTAAACTTTTGACTGGTTATGTTTGTTATGTGAAATATATTGTGTATTTTGTTGCCTTAACTATTTCTACTCCTTACTGAACACTCTTCCGTGACGGTATTGTTACAGTAATAAACAACGTGCAGGAAATATCGTATTGCATTGATGTAAAATGTTAGCTGCTTACTTGAGCAGGTGTTCACTTACCTGTGGGATATGCGGATAATTAAAAGCAGCATCAGATCATAACTGATTGGTAGCTGCCCTGAAGGCAGATATCTACCATGTAACTGTTCGCATGACACAGGAGAACTTGTCTTGTGGTGCTGGTAGCTGACTGTCTCTCTGTTTAACTGGGGTGTTTATGCTTCACAAGAGGCTGTCAGTGTCCACCCCTGGGCTAAATGGGGTAAACAGACCAGGGCAGTGTTGCATTTGGAAAATACACTCATCATCAAAAGAATAGCTGCACCCAGAAGGAATTAACTGACAGGAATGAAACTTGGTGCGTAGGTTTGACATCGTCAGACATGTGAATAATGAATCCGTGTGTGGAGGTACCGTGGTCAGCCCAAGATTTGTTATCATGTGTCACACGTCCAGAAGGTCTGGTGTCACTCCACCTCCACCCCTACCGCACCATCTGCAGGAACTGTGTGAGGATATTCAAGCTGCATGGGATGGATTATCACAGGACACCATTAGGAACCTCTACAACTCCATGCTGAGATATCTGGCATGTTAGATTAGCAAACATGACGGAGAGAGACACTACTTCTGTATGTGTAGCTCAATAAATATTGATCATATCAGTCTAAACTGATCATCATTTATTGATCCTGGTGACCTTTATCTTCCTTCCCAACAGCACTGCAATCCCACACCTCCTTCTGGGTACAGATATTCTTCTGATGATGAGGCTTTTAATCCAGCTCACTTGAATAGGACTTGACTGCTGGATGCATGTTGCCTTGGTGCCGGAGCAGTCTGATAAAGCAGTCCTCATGCTGCTTACTGGAATTATGAATCAAGGAATTGTTTTTGGCCTCTTATCCTGGTAATCTTTATCTTCCTTCCCAACAGCACTGCAATTCCACACTTCCTTCTGGGGGCAGCTGATCTTTTGATGATGAGTATATATAATTCATCTTAAGAAAGCCAGTAGAGCATGTCTGCAAAAATGCCATGATGGATGATAATTCCCACCCTCCCCAAGTTAGAAAGTTTGCACCATAAGAAGGGTTTGATTTTCCTGGCTCAAGTGGCAGATTCCCAATCCGTCTGTCTGAAAAGAAATCTCTCATAATGCTACCTATTAAAAGGCCAAAGGCAGGAGTTTCCAATACATCCCAATATTTCACACACAGACAAGACCAACATGGCAGTTTTGTTTTTGATAATTGTGCTGTGAATTTTTATTGCATGTTATTATGAATACATTTCAGCCGAAACCATGGATATTGGCATTGCGTTGGTGTGTAAAGACTTCTAAATGGCACTGATTACCCTTAAACTGCTCTTTCTGTCTCCTTCAAAGGTTTTAAGCCTTCCTCCAGGCGATGGTGCCAACGTCATCATCTTCATCAGAGGACATATTTGTGAACATCAAGCTAAATCATTCAAAATCATTCATATAGATGAACAATCAAATCAAACAGGTGTTACATTTGAAACTGGAACCTCTGGGAAAACACAAAAAAGTTGGGTTACACCACCACCTAGGGGTCAGCTGATGAACTGCAGCGCTAATCCGGTTCAGGAAGACAGGAGTCTTAAGCACGACTTTGATGGAAGAAGGAAGAAGAAATAAAAAGAAAATAAATAAAAACACAAAAAAACGAATCTCCCTTTTTAAAGTAAGTAGACCAGCCACATATTAAAATAACCTTCGCCATCTGACTGTTAAAATGGTCTCTCTCAACTCTTACATAACAACTTGGTCACTCGATATTCCTTGAAAGCAGAAAAAAGGAGGAGGGGGGCATTGAAATTCTCAACGGTGACTCGGCACAGGACCAAATATACCAAATGCCGAACGGCTTAAAGAGATGATGCACGTGCATACGTGGCCTCTACGTTCACATTGATATTTAAACCGTCTCTGATTCTTTATATCAAACATCAACACACCGACAATTACAACCGCCTCGGGGGATCAATACTCCACTAACAGCCACTCCTAAGTTCTCCCGTATTTGAGAAGTACAGCTGGGTAGCGATTCCTACAATACTCCCTCTCTATTAGCACACGTGGGCCGCAGGAATGGCTGAGCCAGCCGCTGTATGCCGCTGTTGTACGCCAACGTGACTCTACTCTGTAGACAGCCAGCGAAAGAAAATAGCAGTGTATATGTAAGGCTGTCTATGCATGTGTGCGAGTGTGCGTGCCTAAGAGTGACCTGCTCACAAAAGCCCCTCTCAAACACAAACAGTCATATATACAAACCCTCATGCACCGCCATACACATAAATCACGGACGTACATTCGATTAGAAACCACTGCTGTGCAGGTACATGGATACAGAATTCGGACACATGCAAACTCAAACACACACAAATGCACGCAAACCTGGACACACACACACACACGCACACACACACACTCGCACATGCACACACTCGCACATGCACACACAAAAGATCCACAGACATGCACCACTTCTTGTCAAGTACTTGGTTAAGCATCCAATTACACCCAGACTTCCTGTGTTTTTGTGCTTCAGGCTCGAGCAGAACGCCACACTGACATTAACGGGCTGGACGATTCATCGGTTTATATTTGCAAGAGCTGCAATTTTAATTCCAGCCAATTATTCAACTTCNAGAGCCTCAGGTAAAATTAAAATGCTGGTTTTCTCAGGCAAAAAAGGCCCAGAGATTAATGCACACAAAAATTTATTTAGGTGAGGGAAAAAAAAAATCGCTATTAGATACTTGGCTCCATAATTATTCGCTCCCATGTTCCAGAGTGACGACTACAGTGCCTGCATCTGTTTGGTTCGGGAGATGCGATTGAACAACGTCGGGCTTTGAACACACAATATTCAGAATTGCTGTTATCAGGGGATAAAGGATGCATAATCAAGTATATTGAGGAAAGAGATGATGCATGTGGCGATTTTTATTTGTCCAGTGAGCTTATCCGACGATGCTGATGATGAGTGTTGGCAACAGAACCTAAATCCTAGAATCCTAGCTAGGCTTCGTGAAGTTGTAGTTTGTGTGTGTGCGTCTATGCAGTGTCAAAATCTGGATGATCCTGTAAAAAATCATATGAAAATTTCCTTGTTTGTTTTAGAGGCATTTTAGCATTTTGCCATTTTTGATGTATTTTTTTCTTACTTATGTTGTTTTTTTTTGTTTTGTATAAATCCATCAACGCAGCACACGACAAAAGATTTCCACTCGTCAAAAAAGAAAAAAAAAAACAAAAGGCAAAAAATAACAATAATAATAATAACCCTTCATGCATAATTCCTGTCCCGAATCTCACTGATTGCATTTTTTTACTGTAATCCATATGCATCTGTATCATTTTAAAAATCTTCTCATTTACTTTAATATAACATTTTTTTTCATTTGAGTCTTTTATATATTTTTTTTATTTCCATTTTTTCCTTAGTGAGGCATGTCCAGGGCTTCAAGGTATTGCTCCTTGAGTCTCCATCTCTTCTACAGTCTTTGGTCCTCCACACCACTAGGGGGTTCTGCAGTGAAAAGGACAGACACGGCTCCACCACAGGTAGGAGAAGCAGCACAGAAGCCAGTGGAGGAGGAAAATTAAGACCCTCCTGCATGATTTAAGCCCCTGGAACTCCACCCCGTTTGATATTTTTGTGTTTTTTTTTTTTTGTTCATTTTTTTTAAACAGCTTTTAAAAAAAAGAAATCGCACATCCCTCAGACAGGGGTGAAGAGTACTACTGCCAGCGCCCCCCTGTGGCCATAGGAGAAATCACCTGCTTGAGTCTGGGAAAATAGCGCCCCCTATCTGCACAAATCCTCATGCACCGCCTCCCGCTGAGGTTTCCTCCTTTTGCCGTTGCCTTGGTGATGGGCCTTACTGCTTTGGTGGGGTTTGTTGCTGGAGATGCTCTGCTGTCCTTGAGAGCTCTTGTTTTGCCGTAACGGCCGGCTCTGCTGAAGAAAGAGAGCAAAACAAAATTAATATCATGTGCCTTTTCACAATTGATGTGTATGTGATCTTTTATTTGCAGGGTTTAATTTGACCCAGCCAAGAAAACCCTTTCGGTCCAGGGCTCAGGAGGACCAGATTCTTGCACAGTTCATGATTTTCCTGCTCAGACCGCCCTGACCAATCACCATGTTGTTGTGTCCAAGCCATGCTGGATTATTCCTCTCCCCACTATGCTTAAAATAAAGGGGACCTATTTAAAGGGACTTTAAAGTCTTTTAAAGGGAGTTAAAAGACTTTAAAGGGGGCCTATTATGTTCTCCCAGTTCTTCCCTTTCACTTTAGTGTGCTATGTAGCTTTTTGTGTATGCAAATGGTCTGGAACACAACAAAGCTCAAAGTACATGCCAGTAAACCCTTTTTCTCAGCTGCCTGAAATGCCTCAGCGGAACTCCACTGTGTTAACAAGATAACACAATCTCATAACCGGCAAGCTTGGCCAACTCTCACACAATGCTGCCACTCTCAACCGCTCTGGTGGTTGACCAATCAGAACAAAGTGGGCGAGCTGATCAATCAGGGTATATAAAGTATACAGAGAAACAGATGGACTACAGTATGTACCTGCTGAACTACAGAGTGAGCCTATATGGTCAGTGGAGCTGATAAACTGAACAAGGAGTGTAGATACAAGAAGGTGTACCTAATGAAGTGGCCGGCAGGTGTCCAGGCATTTTATGAGCTTTTTTTAAAATCTCTATTAAGACCTCATAAGAATTTTGAAGGATCTGCAAGACATTCTGAGGTAAACGCATGATGAGTTGCTGTGCAGATAATACTAACTGGCAAGCTTTCATTACCGGTCTCATCACTCCTGTGCAAAACTAAAAGAAACTTGCCCTGTCTGATCAACTACAGCTGGGGTAATTCCAGCTTTGGTGAACTACCACTTAACTCAGCTCAAAAAACAAAATCAGCTTAGTTCAAATATTTTTATTTAGCTTTTGGTCTAAAATTCATATCACTGCTGTCAACTTAATGTACAATGTTGCTGTGTGGTTCAGTTATTCTGTTGCTGTGAATCTACCTTGCTGCCCTTGTGGCTGGTGGTGGGTGTAGTCATGGAGTGATTCTGTGCTCTGTGATTGGTCAGATTCCTCTCTGGGTTGTCTCTGTGAGCGTTGGAGCCCCGCACAGCCAGCTGTTTCACTGTCTTATAGGGTGTTCCATCAGAATCCTACAGACAGAAGACTGGTCAGTGGAGCCACATAACATTTGGCGAACCAGAAGCCCGCGTTGGGTGCTGTGTGTACTCACTGCATCACTGGAAGCTGTAGAGGAAGGAGAGGGTGATGACGATGAAGACGGCGATGAAGGTGAGGAGGGGGGAGGGGAGGAAGAGTTGGAGGATGCTTTACTCCGAGGCGCAGAAGTAAGGTCCACAACCTCGTCAGACAGGTTGTTATTACACTCATCAAGCTCCTGAGGTTCCACGAGGAGGGTGACATCATTTCCTATAAAGACACAGAGAAGGCATTAGCGTCTGTCGTCCAACTGAGAAGTCTGAAAAGAAAAAGGACAGCTCTAGGTGTTTGTGAAAAGGACATACCGTTGCAGTTATGGGTGGGCTCACTTTGAGATTGCCCACCCCACTGTTCACTGATCCAATCACGATACTCCACAACTTCCCGAGTGACGCGGATTATTCGGCCCAGGATGCTGTGGCAAGACGACAGATGGGTAAGGTTCCGTATAACTGTATCATATGTCTCACAACTGACTTCAGATGGTTGTGTGAATTTGTTACAAGATCTTGTTGTGTGTGTGTTCATGATTCTCACCTCTCGGACTTGTTGTTGGGGTAGTACTTGGCAATAGGAGATACAGCATGGCTCAGAACAACGTATGCGTAATCAAACGCTTGTTTCACCTGCATGGCCCCATACGAACTCCTGCCAACGTCATTACCTACACACACAGAAAGGGTACTTCCAGCTAAATGATAAAAATATCAGCTATATAAGAGACAAGACCTTATTGATCCCAAGCGGAAATTAGAGAGTTTATTTGGGCAGTTAGCAGACTTGCTCAGAGCGGTGGGCAGCCCTATCCAGGGTGCCCAGGGAGCAGTTGAGCATAGGTGCCTTGCTCAAGGGCACTTCAGTCGTTACTCTCGGTTCAGGGAATCGAGCCGGCAACCCTGTGGTCACGAGGCTGGTTCCCTAACCTCCCATGACTGCCCTATATACGTAGCTAGGAATATCTGCTGGAAGCTCATTATGTTTTTCCAATGAGTGAGTAACTGACTGAGAGTCCGTGTTTACCTGGCTGCAGTGGATCCTCGATGTACAGCATGGACGGCCTGTATCCATCCAGCATGCCTTTCAGTACTTCGTCTTTTGCCACATATGAACCGCCATCTTTTATCCGGATGCCCGTCTTCAGGTAGTTAAAATGCCGGCCATACAGCTCAAAGAACTCAATCAGCAGGACGCCCATATTGGAATTCGGACTACATGCGTCCTCTCTGTAGTGCAGCTAGATGACACATACAAAGTCCATGAGTTTCAACCAGCCTCAGCTGGACAACATATTACAACAGTCACAAAACCTCAACAACCTGACCCCACGTTCTGCTGAAGACTACCTGGATAAGCAGCTGGGGTTTGTGTGTGTACTGGCGGGGGTTGGGTGGGACAGTCGCAGGTGATTCTGTGCTACATACCTGTAGGAAACTAACAGCCATGAGAAAAAGGCTGTAGGATCCAATTCCTCCAGTGAAGACCTCATTCAGCTCTCTCTGCAGCAGGAACTGTTTTAACACCAGCACCAAATATGGCAGCACAGGGAATTTCTGAAATGCAAAAAATGGACATACAAATGAAAATGAGGAACACTACACAGAGGGCTGATGTGGCAGGGTACTGCAAGCCTGGTGTATGCGCCAAGAAGACTGTTGGCCAGTCAGTCAGTCTGTAAGAGTAGGTGGCCGACCATTTGTGCAGTATGTCCTTCACTACTGCCTCTAATCAGTTCTTGTCAACACTGTTTCATACGACTGAAGAAGCATCAGCGATTGGCCACGTGTAATTTTTCAACTCTGGCGCAGGTAGCTAGTAATCACTTTTTTACATGAACAGTATTTAAATACTACATTCTAAAAAGAGAAAATATTTAACATGGTTAAAAATGCAACCCTGAAGTTGCTTTGATAACATGCTAACATTAAATAAAGCTGGGGGTGCCAACTGCTATATGATTGTGAGCCCATGCAAGCCACATATTTTATTTGACTGTTTAATAGTCAAAGATAAAAGTAGTAATTTAAAATTATGGCTACTACTAGTACTACTTAAGTGCCTCTTTTAAGGTACCCTGGGCCAATCTAACAGTAGTGTACTTGCACACACTGGGTTTAGCTTAAACATGGACGTTTGAAGCTTGTTAGACATTCAAATAATTCATTCTCTACGTTCTATGTTACAGAGTTTCAGTCTAACAGACTACAGCTAGCTCCTCCTTCAGAGCTGCGCCAGCTGTAGCCTTTGCAGGGTGTTCAAGTATCGTTACTGAAGACGAGACGGAGCTGACAGAACAGGATCACCAACAGGCCACAGCCAGCACTAGTTCCTAAAGCCCGACACAAGCCAGATTTTTTTTTGTCCTATCATGCGACTCATCTGATTTTTCTGAACAGTGTAAACACAAAGATCTGACCTTTTGACACCAAATTTGAGCCACCTTCAAATGGGGGTCTATGGTGGATATGCATTGCTAAGTGGCCATGTAACTATAAAGAGAACAGTCAGATGGTAATTCATGTTTTTGTTATTTTGTTTTTCTCCAGTCATACTTCACTGGGCATGCACTTTCAGTGTCAGCACCATGTCAGCAGCAGCTAACAGGGGAGAAGGAACAAGTAACTGACTGTAGTCAGTGAAGGACCAGTGACTACAGTCACTACCTGCAGATATTTTGGACCTCAGCAAAAAAAAAAAAAAAGAAAAAAGAAAAATCTGAATTAATATACAACGTTAGGGCGGCATGGTAACAGCAGGAAAGGCCTGGGATCTGTGTGGAGTTTGCACGTTCTCCCTGTTCTCCAGGTGTTCTGGTTTTCTCCAAAGACATGCTGCCAGGTGAATTGGAGACGCTAAATTGCCCCCTCCTAGGTGTGAGTGTGTGTGCGCATGTAAACATCTCTGTATGTGTATCTGCCCTGTGATGGACTGGTGGCCTGTACAAGGTGTTTCCTGCCTTCCACCCAATGAGCGCTGGGACAGGCTTCAGCACACACCCCCGCGACCCAGATGGATAAGCGGCTTAGAAGATGACTGACTGACTCACTAATATATAAGGCTTATAACGTGTGACAGTCCAAACTGATTTACAGCATGGTAGGCGTGTGCATCGATTCACGTGTACACACCGACAACACAGCGGCGCATACCTTTTTGAAGTCTTTGATAAGATTGGCAGCTTTCACCCCGCTGTGCACGTTAAAGCTGATGTCCACTTTGACCTCAGTGTGCGAGTCTGTCAGTTTGATGATGGGAACCTGCATGGACACACACACGCAAACATACAAACACCATGTCAGCTTTGGTACATCTTGCTGTCAGTCTAGCATAACAAGCAGATTCCAGATGTGACTAGACAGCCAGACTCATTCACTGCACCCACCGTTGCTTTGTCGAGCACTTTGACGGAGTTCTCGTCTGCGACGTTCCTTTTACGTAGTGCCTCCTCCAGTGTCCACAAGGGAAGTGTCTCCCAGTTTCCAAACACCACCAGGTCTATATCACTGAAACACAGACAGAAAGAGTATCACATGTCACTACTGAGCAGCACATAAATCATGACATCATTCACCACCCCCCCCCCTCAAAAAAGGCATCATTAGTTCTGAAAAATGATTGGCTGGTAATGTTCGACCACTGTAAAACACCGACACCCCACCCCACCCCCCAAATGTGGCTCACATATTTACAATTTGGCCCACCTGTCCCAAAACAGATCTGGTCCACTTCTGGCACAGATACGGCAGAGTTACCTACTTTTGGCCTGGCCCTAATGTGGAGCATATGTGGCCCACATCTAGCTACCGGGAGCGGTCCACCCAATTGCCGTCAACTCATCTGGCAAGTGGGCCAGATGAAAATAGAGAATATGGGCCAGATTTGGGCTAGAACGGTTTTGCTGTCTGGGATGTAATTTTGTCTTGGTTTCCAAACAAAAAACAAACACTAAACTGCAGATTAAAAATCCTTACTGAACACTGAACATCTTAACATCCCAGCAGACACATCAACCCAGCACAATATGCCTTAAATACATTTTAGGTCTGAATGTTTGAAACTGAATAACACTCTGGTTCCCATCTACATCCGGGAACTAGAAAACAGGTGGCGGCGTCATTACGACAAACGTCATTGTTCGGTATAAATATTTGGTCTTTTCTTTTTTCCCCCAGTAACTTCAACAATTTCAGTTGCCGGTGGAACCAGGCATAATTGAGGTTTTGAAGTAAATAGCCAAACACCACACTAAAATGCTGAGGAAGTTCCTGGAATATACAGTGAGGGGCTCCTGAAAGGTCAATATTCTGAAGTTCAAGTTACATTTACAACTCAAAATTAGCCAAAGCTAAAACTAAAGGAATTGCTTCAGCCCACTGTTCCACAGCACCTCTTGGAGGTCATCGGCAGCCACCACATGCTTCTCTATAATTTTGCACACCTATGTAGGGCTGGGCAATATGACTATTCATTGGTATTGTGATGAATCACGTCACAATATGCTTTTCTGAGCCATCACGGATGTTATCAGTGCTTGAACAGTTTGCAACTGCATGTTTGATTACAAAAAGAAGATAATTTGTCCAGTTTAATAGGACTTAGTGCAGTGTGGCATGTTGAATACGTGGAAAGTTGAATAGAAATGACTGTATTCATACATTTACATGGTACTTTTTAAATGTGTCAGTGCTTTATTAGATCACATTTCCTGAAATCCCATTTTTACATTACCCTTTTCGCTGCATCATCCACCTCTACACATACATAAGAAACTTCCTCTCCGAGAACACGGACAAAACAATCGTGTCTTATCGCATGTGGTGTTTGCTTTTGATATGGTAGGCTGCTGTAGGTAAGCTATCGCTCTCTCAGAAAGTCTTCCCGAACACCACATTTAGCTGTGAGCTTGATTGTTGGTACAAACGGCCCACTGTGCTCT
>CM067498.1:2092618-2243139 GCA_034552555.1 Semaprochilodus insignis
ACAAGATATAACTATTCGGAAACTTCCAAGTTCTCCCCAAATACATAAAATACTAAATAATACACTTAATACCTTTTAATGTCTAGTGCATACAGTTGTAATCGGCCTTGTGATCGGAAGGTCACCGGTTTGATTCCCAGAACTGACAGGACACACCTGAAGTGCCCTCAAGCAAAACACGTAACCCCCAACCACTCTGGCGCGAGTGTGGGTGTTTCACTGCGTGGATGGGTTAAAGCGGAGGTTGAATTCCTCTGTGTGTAAGCACAACTGATCAACGGCTCTAAATTCTACTTCTTAATCTATGTGGTGGAAGTTCTTATAGAAGGTAACAAATTATGGCAAGTGATTCCAAACTGTTCAATGGCAGTTAAACTAACTTTAAAAAGAACAAATAAAACAAAAAAGGTTTACAAACTCACAGGCAGAAAGTCTGAGATATCTTTATCTTTTTCCGCCTTTTTTCCATTCCTTTTTCCCTCCTTCATCTTCACTTCTCCATCTCCCTCCTCCATCTCCTCTTCTTCCTCCACAGAGCCCTCTGCTGGCTGCTCTTCTGCATGTGCTGAAGCTGGCTCTGCAGTACTGTTGTTAGACAGCCGGCTTGACTGGGCCTGCCACAGCTCAGGGACCACCGTTCCAGTATCCAAACTGAGGCAGTGGGCTAGCGTGGCCACCACCACGGTCAGGGCTTCAGCTTGACGTGTGGAGGAGAAACAGGCCTTCAGGTTCCACACTGATCCTGAGAGAACAGAGGGAAATCCATCCATTACTTCAGAAGGACAGAGATCGTTCCGCCTTATTCTCTAACCGCTCTTTAGTTCACCAAGCTGCCCGGGAAGCGCACTGCAGCCCGACAAGATCCGAATGCTGGTGGCTCATTCTGAACAATGAAACGGTTAATGAAGTCACAGACGTTTAAGTTTATTATTGCCTCTCTGTAATATGCAAAGTTTACAGCATATAATTAATTTTAGGTAATAATCAGGTGGTGTAAAGAATGACTGCTGATCAAATTTACATTCTGTATTGACAGGATCTTCTCCTCTATCTGTTTTGATGTCAACAAATGACAAACAGCACACATTTATCAGGCATATCTTCCTGCAAACTAAGATTGCATGTATAGTGATTTTTTATGCGATTTAAAAGGGAATTCAAATGATATTTTGGATATTTCTGCATAAAGCAAATGTCAAGATTCAGAGCAGTTTGATGTGATAAACATTTTTCTGTAGATAAACATATTAACAACATCACAGTTTTTATATTTACAGCAGTAAAATATTTAGGTAAGTTTTCTTTAGTAAGACTTACACAACTTACATTGACCAAGGTGCTATGCATACAATCAGCATAATGACTACACATAAAACATAAATAAATAAATAAAATAAATAAATAAAAAGAGAAGTAAAAATAAGAAAACAAGATAGACCCCAAACAATACAACACAGGCACTGAAACACCTAATATTACGATAGTCTCACTATTCAAATGTAACTTTGTATAAACAGGATTTTAGACCTGATTTAAAAACTGAGACAGAAGTGGCCTGTCGAATACTGGGCAGTAGACAGTTCCGTAGTCTCCCTGTACAGGTTTTAGACGAGCCCTAGGCACAGCCAGCGAGTTCTGCGAAAATGATCCCGGAGATCGCTGCAAGGCTGCCAATGTGAGCAAACTGGCAACATAAGAGGTCTTTAGGTACAGTTTCTCCTGCATGTACTGCTTTCTCATAATTAAAAGTAGTATTACATCATTACATTACTAGCTTATATTGAAATAAATATGTTTCAGGTGAAAACCTTTTTGGAAATAGGCAACATATTTGTAACCACAGCACGCATTAACTTTCTGTGAGGTAGCTTCAGACATCTGGTTCCTATTAATTCTGACCTGTTAAGCTTTACATTTAACATCAAACTGCTCTGAATGACTTTGCTTACATATTGACAATTAGATTATGCTGTAATATTGAAAAACCCTGTGGAATTCCCCTTCAATTCATAATAAAATATCTCTACTACATACAAACACAAATGTAGCATGAATTCAATACTCAAAATCAGCGCTTTCAACAGAATTGCTCTGATTTTGAGCTATGAGTGAGAAATGAGTAAAATGTAAGAAGGGTCACTTCAAGATGTTTCACGGATGAACCAAACGGGTTCAAGATGTACGATGATGATCTTCAACTACAGAAAACAGATGTACCTCTAGGAGAACAGAGTCAAATATTTATCAGCTGTACCTGCAGCCAGCGTACGCAGGAGAACATGTTCCATGCCGGGTTGTGTGGAGAGCAGCACTTTTTCCAGAGCAGCCAAAACTGCCCCATTCACACTTCCAGTCAGGTCAGAGTTATCATCGGTCACTGTGTGCAGGCAGTGGGCTGTACATACACAACACAGGCATTTAGTCACTCACAGCAGACATACATCCACATTAAGGCACTCACAGTGCACAAACATGTTTGATCCTTATTTGTATGTTTATTTAATGAGATATTCAGGAGAGAAAAGTGACTGTCCATATGGAACCAACTGCACCACACTTGGCTAGTGCAGTAAAGTCGGCTTTGTATTGGACATCCTTTGGATAATTGCATTTCTGTCCTCGATTTCTCATGAAGTGTCCAAATTGATCAAACTTATAAACCTATGCTTTCTCATTTGAGACAACCAAACAAACTGTAAACAACACAAAATGCTTAAAATGTGTCATTACATTACATTTAGCTGACCTTCACTGATGCTTTAGTCATTAAGGGACAGTCTAAAAAGCACATAATGTAATTATGTCCCATAGATTTAGACATCGATGCAAAACCACATCAAATTACCCACTCTCACTCACTTATCTACCGCTTTATCATTCTGGGTTGCGGGGGGTGCTGAAGCCCGCCACCTGCTGTCCATTGCAGGGCAGACATGCACACTTACACTCACATATTCACACCCAGGGGGTCAATTTACTATCTCCAGTTCACCTGACTGCATGTCTTTCAGTCTCTCTCATTCTTTCTCTCGCTCTCACACCACACTCCCCTTTTCTCTCTTTGTTGAGCCCGGGAGCGACATTTCTCCTGAGTGACCACATGGGAGCCCTCAGAGCTGCTACAGTCACCAGAGCATCGTCTCCAAGGCTGGTCTCCTGTCCTGTTTCTCCTGTTCGTCACCTGACATGACTGCAACGACTACAATGACCACAATCGAGCCGCCAGCATCTGACTCTGATAATGAACTCTATCTCTCACGTAAACAGAGAACCTATGAGATGGTTCTCTACCTTCGCAATTACCATCTCCTGGATTAATCAGAATGTATCTAATAGATGTTCTAAGCTCCTTTTCCTGTTAGTTCTGTCAACCTGATGAGGATGGGTTCCCCCTCGAGCCTGGCTCCTCTTGAGGTTTCTTCCTTACTCTAGGGAGTTTTTCTTTGCTACTATTGCCTCTGGCTTGCACACGGGGGGCTTGGACCCGGATTCCCCTTCCCTACGTCTGTACTCTGGGTTTTCTTTTCCTTTATATAAACTGCTTTTCTGTAAAGCTGCTTTGAGACAACATTAGTTGTAAAATGCGCTACACAAATAAATACTGATTGATTGATTGATGTCTTTAGACTGTGGGAGGAAACCGGAGCCACTCTCCTACCTGTAAGTCATTTAATATTTTACATTCATGTGATTTGGCCGTAATCTTTTGTTAATCAGCTTTAGACCGTCCCTTAATGACCAACACGTCTGTGATCTGCTTTTCTGAAACATTATATTACATAATGCATATAATAATTTAGTTTGAATGTGAGAAACCGAGGACAGGAAGTCATTTGTAACAAATCTGTCCTTCATTGTGCGCATGGATCACCTGCTGATAAAGCGAGTTGGATGTTGTGTGGATGTCTCTCAAGGCAGGGCAGCAGAGCGTCCAGAAGTCCGGCTCTGTTAAATACTGACATTGCTGTACTGCTGTTCTCACTAGAGACACATACACACACAAGCACGTGAACATCCATTAAACAACCATATGATGACACACAACCTTTTACACAATACTCCTAATAAAAAACCCAACAAACAATAATCCTAAACAGCAGTGGCCTTCAAGGGAGCATTTAAGGACTGTGTGCTGGCCTTCATTCTCACAGTTGGTAATATTAGTATTGTGAAAACTACTGCACCGACGTTGTCCAGGACCAAACTGAGAGGAATCTGATGAAAATACACTAAAAGCTGTCACAGGAAATCCAGGGTGTTGTCATGACGCAAAGCCCACTGGCATGCAGCACTGGCAACGTGTGAATTTTAAACAGTAAAATAACTGTGCGTGTGTGTGTGTGTGTGTGTGTGTGTGTGTGTGTTTGTGTACCAAAGGTTCCAGAGTAAGTTCACAGCTTCATTCGCCACATCTTCCACTGTGTGCTTCTCTTCCTTTTTCACTGGGCTGGAATTCATCTGGAACCCTGAACAGCACTGCCGGAATACAAAGCCATCTATTATTAAGTGTTAATACACCTCTTTAACTAATCACGCATTATTACTGTAAAATGGAGGCAGAGATGACCAGTCAGTTCTTATTAAGGCTGGGCTAGTGTTCTTTAACGTCACAAATCATCCACAGTCCAACTCATATAAGTAATTCATTAGAGAGATGAAGTACAGATCCTCTGCGCACATGCTGTACTGGAAAACATGGCATAAAAGAATGGCAATTCTCACAACCGGTTTTGAGTGCTTTAAAGTGGACTTACTCTGCTTTCCCCGCTGCTTTAGAGTGTTATGTAGCTTTTGGTGCATGTAAACAGTCTGCCAAGTTATAAAGCTCAGAGGGAGAAACTCAGCCTTTCTCTCTGTTACAAGGTGATGTCAGCTCATAACACAGTCCCTATTGGCCACGAAGTTATGGAACTTATGGCAGGAATGCAGCTACCACATCTGACTAATTAGAACAGAGTGGGAGAGCTGACCAGTCAGAGCACGATGGGCTTGTCAAGAGGCGGGGATTAAAGACACAGGAGCTCTAACAGCGCTTCAGACAAAGGATGAATGCAAATGTAAAATGAGAAAAATATCGTAATAATTTGGGGAAAACTGAAGCACATAAATCTATTCTAGTAGACCACAGAAATAAAATTATGAACACTGAAAATGAGTGTAACAGATCTATGCTGTTTATACGTTTTCATGCAAATTATTAATTTTTTATTATAGAACTTACAAATAATCTTTTATGACAGTGTTAGTCGGTCTGCCTGCTGGACAGTCCCTTTTTTACTGCAACAAAAATGACTAAAGGTAAATTAACAGACTGAAAACTTTATTTCATTAAATAAAACAGATGTATGCTATCAAAGTGCTCAGCACATCACAGTATTCTTACAATTGCAGTTATATCAAGAATATTAAAAGTCATATTAAGTTATACTAAGTGTATTAAAGGTTATATTATATTAAGTCATATTAAGACCTTTTGGTGATTCCCACAACTACTTATTTGTTCTGAGCAATGCAGACACTGAGTCTTCTTTAGATACTAATACCCATGATGTTCTCACAAAAGCTTACTGCTGAAACTGAACAAAACAGAAAAAAAATAGATTAAAAAAAACATACTGTCAATCCTCAGCAGCACCTCTGGCATGTGCTTATAAAATTTTAAACAAGGACAAGAATCACTGATCTGAGAACTCGTATATAGTCTTCTAGGTCCCTTGCACACTGCTTCTCAATTTCAGTAGCTGCTCTCACCTCCTTCAGTAGGGCAGTCAGAGGAGTGAGAACATCCTGTCGCACCATGTCTTCACAAACATCCGGGCCACCACATGCACTCAGGTTTCTGCAAAACACATACATTAATCTTCAGGTCGCTGGCTTCTATTCAAAACTACATAACTTTCATACAACATAACTGCATTTGCTGAACAATTCAAAGTAATAATTGAAGTACACTCTTTAAGCTTGCACCATTAGTTTGTAGAGAGAGCCGCATCCCATCACACTCGTGGTTCAGCTATACTGTACACACATCATTCTCAGCTATGCTGTTTTGCAATAATGTCGTAGTTTTGATGTGGAAGCGATATTGACCTCTGAGAAATGTCTGTGTAGTCACATTTATGACCTGATGTTTTGAGTTGCTGCCTTTGTACGCATTTACGTTATTTATGGTTTACCTGAGTGCCCCTGTAGCAGTCTCTCTGACAGCATGGCTGCTGTCCAGCAGTAGTGGTCCCAACCTCCTAACTGCATCTCTCTGCAGGAAACTGGGGATGGTCTGGCTCTGCTGCACAACTCGTGAAATGCTCGCACACGCATACTCACGGATGTCTGCACAAGGACTCTGCAACTGAAAGAACAGCAACAGACGTTACACAGAGAGACAGATACAGTGACTGTCAGTCAGCAAAAACGCAGTTTGTGTTATTCAGAGAGGTAGACATTTAGCCAGGTAAACAGCAGACAGCCGGGTAGACGGTCCGGACAGTCAGCCGGGTAGACGGTCCGGACAGTCAGCCGGGTAGACGGTCCTGACAGCCAGCCGGGTAGACGGTCCTGACAGTCAGCCGGGTAGACAGCCTGACAGCCAGCCAGTTAGAAAGACAGACATTTAGACAGATGGGTAGACAATCGGCCAGTAAGCCAGGAAGACAGTTGGACAGTCAGCCTGACAGAAAGACAGACATTCAGACAGACAAGTAGACATTCAGTCAGGTAGACATTCAGACACTCAGTCAGGTAGACATCTAATGCAGAGGGAAGTTCATTCTCATTCTATAGCTGATGGACTGAACTAAAACCTCTGGTATATAGTCTCGCTACCCATACAGAGACCTGAAAGTCTCTATCAACCAGCTACAAAAATATTACAAACCTTAATAAATATCTAATAATACCAAGAAAATCATAACACAGAAATCAGAGAACAAACACATGGTCATAAATCATGGTCAGAGTCTCGTTAGCTAGCTCAGACTCAGACACCCTAAAATGACTGGCGAGTTTCTTAAAACAACCCGTTTCAGAAGTTCACCGTAGTTGTTATATCATCTTGTGATTTAAAGAGAAAAAGTGGAGCAGACCAGCAGACAACGACATGAGCGCTGCTCCTGCTACTACAGTGAACCGGCTAGTTAGCTTTAGCGCTTAGCTCAGCTACCTTCTCCAGTAACTCCACAGCCGGGGAATCTTCCGCGTCCTCCTCCTCCACAACGTCCTTAACGGCAGCTACAGAGAGCCCGTCCGGCGTGAACTGCGGCCGTCTGAACCTGGTATTCTTGGTTTTTCCCATCGCGCTCTGGTTTAAAGTGTTAAGAGTAAAACGTGACTCGGACGAACTGCTTACGCTGCCATGTGGACGTTGGCCACCTTCCCGAAACCATAGCAACGTGCCGGAAAGCGATCAGAGCTGTCGCACGTCGTCGCAAAGCAAATTTACAATGGGTCTAGAGTGAGTTTCACCCTTTTGGCACTAAGACGTTTTCTAAGTTCCTTTCAAAGAGAGGACGAACTGTCTGGGCCGCTCTGTAATGTGCACAGAGAAACAAGTAGTTGCACTGTAAAAATGACATGCCTACTCTGCATAAGTTAGCAACAATTACAAAACACATACTAATTAAAGAAAGCACAGAAAATAATGAATAAAAGTCCTGAACGCTGAAGACCATTCAGGACCACCACAGAGCAGGTATTATGTGGGTGGTGGATCATTCTCAGCACTGCAGTGACACTGACGTGGTGGTGGTGTGTATGTTGTGCTGGTGTGAGTGGATCAGACACAGCAGTGCTGCTGGAGTGTTTAAACACTGTGTCCACTCACTGTCCACTCTATTAGACACTCCTACCTTGCTGGTCCACCTTGTAGATGTACAGTCGGAGACGATAGCTCATCTGCTGCACAGTTTGTGTCGGTCATCCTCTAGTCCTTCATCAGTGGTCACAGAACGCTGCCCACAGGACACTGTTGGTTGGATAGTTTTGGTTGGTGGATAATTCTCAGTCCAGCAGTGACACTGAGGTGTCCAGCAGCACTGCTGTGTCTGATCCACTCACACCAGCACAACACACACTAACACACCACCACCACGTCAGTGTCACTGCAGTGCTGAGAATGATCCACCACCCACATAATACCTGCTCTGTGGTGGTCCTGTGGGGGTCCTGACCATTGAAGAACAGGGTAATGAAGTATACAGAGAAACAGATGGACTACAGTCTGGAACTGTACAAGTACAGAGTGCTCCTATATGGTTAGTGGAGCTGATAAAATGGACAATGAGTGTAGATACAAGGAGGTGGTTTTAATGTTAGGGCCGATCTGTGTTCCTGCTATACAGTCTGTGTGCATTTGTAGCTAATGCAAGTTTGATAGGTATAGAAGCAAAATGTATATATGGTATGCAATATGCAAATGACAATACTGTGCAACAGCAGCCAGAAACTTAAGTATCCTTAAGAAGTATTCATAGTGTACATAATGCATTATAACATACTAATACGTAATAAGTCTTGAAATCACTAGTATATTTGTGCACAATGTGCAATCTGTGCAACTGAGCAGCGTACTGTCTGTAATGTTCATCAGTCCCCAGAGAGGGACAAACAATCAAGCAGGAACACATAGCAACGACTGCTGATCTGTTTTCCTGATCTCGGTGGCAACTGTTACAATCATCAAGACAAAAGCAGATGATGGTCAGTCTTACTGCAGGCAAGCAACAAAGAATGCACTGGTGTCCATGTCTAATTCCTAATAGCATTAAAGTGAATCCTCCCCCAGGCTGGCAAGGTTAAACACCTCCTCTAAAGTCCCACAAGAACTTTTTGACCCTAAAATATCTAACCAAGGAACCATGTTGTTGCACCATTCTTCTAAAAGGGCCCATATTTTAGAATGAGTTTAATATAGTTTGTAAACACTGTTAAAGTTTCACCCCCCCTCATTTGGTCTGTATATGGAAACTAAGCTGACTTGTTCTGAATTCGTTGATTTTGTGATGTTACGAAATCCATCATATGCACATACTTTCCTGTGTTTAGCCCATTGTAGTTTAAGTCTGTTGCAGCCTAGATTCAGCAGTGCTTCAGAACAGAACCGGACTGCTTTTGGAATAAGGCACAATACAGTGCAGTCAGTTATAGCACAGGTCATATCAGTCTTAAAGGCTCTTTAATGCTTTTATTCAGCTTTTATTTAAAGTGTTCTCTGATGTTCTATGGGGTGAAAAGTGGCCATATGCAGTTTTATACCACCCTTTTACACCCAATGGCTGTTTAGGAAATTGCACACTACTATACTGTACACTACATACTACAGTAGTATGTACTGCACACTGTATACGCCCCCTGTGTTCTGACCTACAGTGTAGTATACTAATACAGTCACATGACCGTTACCTCACATTTACCTCAGAGCTGTTATTACTGTTTCCACTGTTTAGAGCTAGCTGCTGCTAACGCTGCTCAGTTCACCTGAAATACGTTTAGCCTAGCTGTTAGCTACCCTCGGCTATTTCACTCTAAAACTGATCCTCTAAAGCGAGTTCATCTTTTATTAATCTTCAGACCTGTATATTTTAACTTTCTGAGGCTCATTCTGATGAAAACATACCCCACTACAATCACTACACCCACATTTATACTCAGAGTTGGCTGTGTTTTGCTCCCCAGTGTTACCTGCCGCCATTTTCTCTGGCTGAAGCAGGCTGAAGTGCGGTTAGGGTAACTCGTCCTAACAAGCCAGCTTTAGTCCATACAGTCCATATAGTCTATACAGACAAAAAGAAAAATATAACTGTCATTAGTGAAGGTAGCTTTGCTGAGCATAAACTGTTTATTACAGTGTCAGTAGCTGATATCTATAGACTAAACCAGCAGCGGCCTTAGCAGTATTGTAATACTGATTGCTTCGGTCATTCATGGTTTCCTTTGGACGCCCTGCAGAAAATGTGGAAAGAAAGGGTTCTGCGGGAGCAGTTGCTGGCTGGAGAGGACCCTTGCCCCCTGCCCCAACCATCTCCCGTTCATCCAGTGAAGTGATCTATCTCGCACTGCGCGTGGCAACCCGCCCCAGCAATTGTCTGGGGAAAGAACTTGAGAGCAGATCAGGGACCAAACTTCATCACAAATCTCTATTTCAAAATCATGCACACACGCCACGCGAATGCTGCCATGCACATCGAGGGAGTCTTAGGAGGGGTGTGAAGTAAACTCTAAGACATTAAATTATATCAGGGGACGATTTCAACATCACATGCATCGTAAAGACCTTTGAGTGAGACACACACACACACACCCACCCACACACATTTAACACTGATCCAACAAATCATCCCCGAGCCCACCTCTATCCGGCAGTCAATACAGCACAGCGAATGGGGATCATTATTGCTCTGTTTATTGTTTATTGCTATGTATACGGATCATTCTACCCAACTGGTTCAGAGTTGAAAACACATTTTAACTGACTTCAGACTGAAATCCTTTCGCATTAGGAGATCTTATATCTTAATTATGTTTATTTTATTAAAGCAAATCCATTTTGTCTCTACCAAAACTATCTTAACACTGCAAAAACACTTTACCAATTGTTTCGGTAGTGATGATTTCAGTGGCAAAAATCATAATAGTCTCATTAAACACATAAAAATGTTTACTTGTAGAAAATATGTGTTTTAGTAGTAACAGTTCTAGACTTAGATTTACTTCAAAGCAATGGGACAGAACTGCTCACTGTGTGGCCATGAGGGACGGGGATGCAGTCTCACTTTTTGCTCCAAAATGCAGGGGTGTGGCTAAAATAAGACTCCGCCTACAAACTAAAACTCTTTAACTGCATTCTGTTCCACAGATTCCCTAAGCAGTGTGTTTACATTCCCTACACATATGAGTGTGGGATGTTAAGAGAGCTGCAGCTGATAAATACCTTCATTTGGAACATCATACAATAATAAATGAACTATACTGAAACTTCCACGTCCCTATGAACACACATATATATATATATGTGTGTGTGTGTGTGTGTGTATGTGTATGTATTAGAAATCAGCTGTCAGCTGAGCTGATTTGATGCATATATGCTCTGTAGTGTTTATTGCCTTTCCAAAACAAATGCTCAATGGTTCCTGCATTACCACATTTAACCACTAGATGGCAACATTGACCCACACTGGGGGCCTCCAGAGCAACTTTTCAAAACTTTGCAGAACAATTTCATACTAATTCAGAGTGTTTTAGGGTGATGAAATACATGCGCCGGTTCAAATATTCATCAGCACTGGAGCATGCAGAGACTTGGAGTTTAAAGCATTTCTGAAAGACCGCTTGAGTCATGGACCACCCCATCCCTGCTGAAGCGCTGTTGGATCGCGCCTCTGCTTGTACGCGCACTTGCTGCCTGCTCTTGTATAAAGTAAAATAATCTGCCAGTATAAGAAAAAAACAAACCCTGTAGATTTTGGTTCCTCATTCTAACCTCTGCGAGGCTGACACTATGGCTCCGACAGGGCGAAAGCTATGCTTCTATAGCAAGCAACTGCAAGTGATTATTGTAAAGCATAAACGTGGGCCTTATTTTTCTCTGTGCCCCCAATTGACCCACTCTACATGCCATTTTTCCAGCGAATTGAATTGAAGGAGACATGTTTGTTGTATTGGTTGGCAGGAGGCCTGAGCATTCTTGAGGATCTCAACCACAGTGCTTTGCTGCAGACAGAGAGCAAAGGGCAAAAGAACACATTCCTGCTGCTTTTTCTTCCTCCCCCCCTTTTTTGACGCCTGTTCTCATTCACAAATGAGGATAAGGGTCCCTGTACATCTTCAGCTGCTAAATTCCTGCTTTGTCATCATTATTATATGCTTAAAGGCAAGAGGTTCATGAAGAACAGCTGGTGGATGAGTGCCTTGCGCTGTGCTAGCACTAGCACTGATACAAGCTCACAGGAACGCTGCAGCACTTTCCAAACTGACCTCTGCTGTTTGCACATGCAAGACTCTGTCAACGACCACGGACAATCAAGGAACTCTCTTGTCCCAGAGCACTCGTATCGTAGAAGCCGTTAAGATGCAGATGAACTTGTGAATTCTTTAGTTTTTTAATTCTTAAGAAGTTCGGTTACCGACATAATGGTGTTGGCAATGCCTGAGTGGGTAAAGGGAGAGTCAGGAGAAGTCCTGGTGAGTGTTTTGGGCCGCTTACTACCAATTAATTCATAAGATCACACATAAAAGAACGAGAACCACCTTCCTGTATCTACACTCGTTGTCTGTTTTATCAGCTCCACTGACCATATAGGACACTCTTTAGTTCTACAGGTACAGACTGTAATCCATCTGTTTCTCTGTATACTTTATTACCCTGTCCTTCAATGGTCAGGACCCCCACAGGACCACCACAGAGCAGGTATTATGTGGGTGGTGGATCATTCTCAGAACTGCAGCGACACAAACGTGGTGGTGGTGTGTTAGTGTGTGTTGTGCTGGTGTGAGTGGATCAGACACACTGTGTCCACTCACTGTCCACTCTATTAGATACTGTTGTAAGCCAGCAGGGCCCACCTCAAGTATTCCCACCCTGGTTTGGTGGCTGTAACTGATACAGTGGATATAGATTAGATTAGGATTAGATTAGATGAGTTTATTCTTGTCGTACCACCTTAAATGATGTAGCACTTGCATTTAGACGCCTGTTTCGAGTGCTAGCATGTAACCACTGCACTTTTTAAGGTGGAATGGGAATTCCACTAGGAAGCTAACATCAGCCTCTGGTAATTCAGCGTGACAGCGTGGCCCTGGCTATATCAACAGCAGCAGCAAAAACTGAGAGTAAGTTTGGAAAATCATAACATGTAAAAATACATTTCATTTGTAGCATATTGACCTTTGTGATCGTCTCACTTAAGACAAAACTTTTACCAGTTTTTACACTCATCGTCAACAAAATAGTTACAAATAGTTATAAATAGTTGCACCCAGAAGGAATCAGCCAAAAGGAATGAAGCTTGGTGGGTAGGGTAAGTTTCATACTCCGCTGTGCATGTGACGTAAGCAAGGGCAGGCCTTATCGCTGCACCTGACTGACCCAACAGCCACGATTACAGACATTCAGCGAGCAGTGATGCCTCCACGGGTCATCCTGTTAGTGCCAGCACCATTGGCAGACAGCTGTACGAAGCACTGGCCGCCATACTGAGAGACACTACTTCTGTATGTGTAGCTGAATAAATATTGATCATATCAGTCTAAATGTATCATCATTGATTGTTCCTGGTAACCTTTATCTTCCTTCCCAACAGCACTGCAATCCCACACCTCCTCCTCATTTATCCTAGTCCTACAGATCAGAGATTACAGTAAGAAAGAAGATTAATATGTACAGAATTTAGAAAGTAGCTGCACAAAGGCAATGCTGTACTTGTGTACAGTAGGAGAAACACAAAGTTCAAGATGGGCTGGTCTGAACAGTATAACTCCCAGTCTAAAAACAAGTTCCACTTCTGTGCTGGTTGTAGGTGAAGTTTTCTCAGGCTGCACCTGGTCACATTTGGCTTTGCAGTGCTCAGGTTTCTGGAAGTTGGATAAATAAAAGCTCTGGTAAGGCATTACGTCCTGGCTGTTTCATCCTGAGATCGTTACTGTTTGAGGGTGTGATGGGTCACTTCTGAAGCTGTGTTATATTAACTGCAGCTGCCCGATAGCGTCCACTGTAGTGAGTTTCGAGTCAACGCGTTTTCAGTTGTTATCACAGAGAAAACTGTCTATGGATATTAATCATACAGTGCAGCAGAGCTTCAAAAGACACTGGAGTATTTCTTTACGCTCTAGTTTTGGTTGCACTTCTCCACTCGAGGCATCTGGGTCGGCGTTCCACCCCAAAACTCCCCACCATCATCCCAATTCCTGTTTCCCAATCCAACCTCCTCTCCGCCAAGCTCCGAGTCCATTTTCACTCGTCAAAAACTCTTAAAAGCGTGCTCCAAGCGCGTACACCCCTTCAGATCTCTCTCTCCCTCTCTCTCTCACTCGCTCTCTGTTTTGGCAGGCAGTGGTACCTGTGGGACTGCTCGGCTTGCTTTTTTTCACCTGATGGCTCGTTTTTTATTTATTCACTGTTTGATTTTATTTGTGTTTGAGGTTTATGTGATTAACAGTCATTCCGATGCTATCTTTCCTGTGCTGAAGGGTATTTCACTGAAGAGAGAGAGAGAGAGAGAGAGTTAGAGAGATAGAGGAAACAGAGAGAAAGATAGAGGAGAGAGAGAGAAAGGGAGAAAGACACAGAGAGAGAAAGATAGAAGAGAGAGAGGGGGGAATGTGAAAGAGGGATAGAGCAATACAGAGAGAAGCATAGAGAATGAGGGAAGAGAGAGAGAGAGAGAGAGGGAGAGAGAGAAAGAGAGAGAGGCAAAGTGTGAGAAGTGAGAAAGAGCAAAGCTCCATAAACTCAGTAGGAGTTTTCCTCTGGGATTTGAACTCATGCTCTAAGTGAAATGTGCTGGCTGCTCTGCGGACTTTTCTGGAAGCGTTCATTCGCCTTTCCTTGCGTCCCAATAGCAGTGGGCCAACAGCGGGCCGCACTGTGCTTTATGGGCTGAAAAACTACAGTGACCTCCCCGCTAATCCAGCATCATCCCCACTGTGCCCACACAGGCACAAAGAAAGAGAGAGCACGTCCAAACACACAGAGGGGCCCCCCAAGGCATACGGTCACTCTAATGCAATAGAGGGGGCTGATCCAAGGGAGGGGGGCAAAAAAGAGAGAGAGAGGGAGAGACAGACAGAGAGAGAGAGAGCGAGAGAGAGAGAGACGGGAGAAAAAGTGGGAAGTGTGAAAAAGACAGAAGAAGAATGAGAGAGTAAGACAGGAAAAGGAAAGATGGTGAGAGGGGAAAACAGAAAGAGGAGAGTGAAGAGAGAAACAGGAGAAGGGGAGAAAGAGATAGGGAAGAGAGAGCGAGAGACAGAGCAAGAGAGAGCGGGAGAGAGTGACAGACAGAAAGGGGGATTGAGAGAGGTGAGTGAAGGAGAGAGAATAAAAGAGGAGGGGAGATACAATGAGAAGAGGGAGAGGGAAAAAGAGAAGGAGAATGAAGAGAGAAGGGGGAAGGGAAGAGAGAGAAAGGAAGAGAGAAAGAGAGAGAGTGACTGAAGTGGGAGGAAAGAATCAAAAAGGGAGAATGAGAAAGTGAGGGAGAGGGGACAAAGAAAGATGGGGGAGAGGTGAGTGAAGGAATGAGAATGAAAGAGGAGGGGAGATGCAAGTAGGAGAGGGAGAAAGAGAAAGAGAGTGAAGAGAGAAAGGGGAGAAGGGGAGAGAGAGAAAAGTGAGAAAGAGAGACAGAGTAAGACAGAGATATTAAGAATGAGAGTGAGAGAGAGAGTGTAAGGTGGGAAAAAGACAGAGAGAGAGAATGAAAGAGTGAGGGAGAGAGGAAAAATAAAGATAGGAGGAGAAGTGAGTGAAGGAGAGAAAATGAAAAAGGAGGGGGTGCAAGTGGGAGTGGGAGAGGGACAAAGAGAGTATAGAGACAAAGGGGAGAGAGAGAGTAAAAGAGAGATACTGAGGATGAGATTGTCTCATTCAAGAAAGAGAGAGTGTAAGGTGACAGAGAGGGAAAATGAAAGAGTGAGGAATGGGGGAAAAATAGAGAGGGGAGAGGTGAATGAAGGAGAGAGAATGAAAGAGGAGGGGAGATATAAGTATGAGTAGGAGAGGGAGAAAGAGAAAGAGAATGAAGAGAGAGAGAAAAGGGGAGAGAGAGAAAGTGAAAGACAGAGAGGGATAGAGAGAGGGGGGAGTGCTAGCTCACAGATTGCTGACTCAGCTATTAGACGGCTGTCCCACTGACAGTGGTTAAACAGTACTAATGGGGCTGGACTCACTCTAATGTACTGATGTGCTGTGATGTCACATGGGCTGACTGGTGGTCCCTCAGGAGAACTGAAGAAGAAGAAAAAGAAGAAGAAGGAAAAACAGTGAAGAATAAAAAACAGATAGCAGATTTTTTATAGAGTGAGAAGATACAGCGACCCACACATGCACGAGGGGTCGTTATGTAACCGAGAGGGAGGGAGTGCACACTGGAGGTCAGGAAACTAATATTTGTCCTTGATGTCATGGAAACCATGAAATGACACCTAATGAAAAGGGACATGGCCCACTCAAGACGTTTAGGGCAATGACGGCTCTCTGTATCTGAAGAAGACCTCATGAAGACGCGAAAACCAGCTGCAGTAACACAGTAAGACATTATAACAGTTCTAGGATGCTGTAAAATACCTAACACAGCGTCCAAACACTTCTCCTTACATCAGGGGTAGAGGTTTCTCGGCTATGTGGAGCTTAACGCCAGACGAAGGCATTAGTGAGGTCAGCTATGCTGGATGATTAGCCCTGGATCACAAACTCCACTCCAACTCATCCCAAAGATCCATCACTCCAGGGAACAGAGCTCCATTGCTGCACTGCCCAACACTGCACAGCTTAATTCCCCTCTGAAGCTTGGCATAGGGCATGATGAGGTGACTGCTCCAGAGCTCCACCCTCCATTGGCAATGCTATTCTATAGTGATTACACAGCACTCAGTGTCCACCCTTTATTTATTCAGTCTCCAGTTGTTCATTTTTCAGGTGATACTTGAGGAGACCCGGAGGACGGGGAAAGTCAAAAGAGAATAAGTGAAAAAGACAGGGATTAAGCTCCGGGCTTGCTTCAAACTGGAAAAATCCACACGTTTGTGTCCATGCTTCCACTGTGAGATGACAGCTCAGTGTTAAGAGGCTGAAAGGATGTGTAGCTGTCAAGAAGCTGTTACTGAGACAAGAAAATATGCTGGCTAGCACGGAGCTGTGGACGCGTGGGAGGCATGGCCATGGCGGAGCCCACTGGGAGAACATTGGACACGCAAGCAGAGAGACTATAAATCTTGCAAATAGTGGGGACTATTAGTTTAGAGCTGTATATAAGCTCGCCAGACAAAAACCGAGTCACCTTGAGTGTTTAAGGTGGTAGTAACTTCAGGCTCCTGCAGATGGCACTGCATGAGGATGATGGGGCTATAAATACCTGCGGGGTGTGAGTGACGAGATCCATAGACTGAGAAAAGGTGGTACAGTGCAGGGAATGTCTCGTTCCATGTGTGGAAAATGGCTCCAAAGCAGATGTTAATGATTGACTAAAAGGAGTGACTGCATTTGGGTGTGCCAAAGACCATAGTGTGAAGGAAGCAGCTGAATCTGCAGGTGTATGGAAGCGTACGGTCATACGGGTCTACCAGCAGTGGAAAAAATCCCAGTCTACAGCGAATTCTCCTCGGAATTGTGCCAGGGAAGGCATTCAGAGTTTCTGAACACTGATGTGGCCTACATCCAGAAACGCGTTACACTCACTGAGTTACCGTACACCAACACACTACTTACAGTACACTAACGCATTACACTTACTGAGTTACTATACACCGACACGCTACTTACAGTACACTAACGCATTACACTCACTGAGTTACCGCACACCGACACGCTACTCACAGTACACTAACGCATTACACTTACTGAGTTACCGTACACCAACACACTACTTACAGTACACTAACGCATTATACTCACTGAGTTACTGTACACCGACACGCTACTTACAGTACACTAACGCATTACACTCACTGAGTTACCGTACACCAACACGCTACTTACAGTACACTAACGCATTACACTCACTGAGTTACCGTACACCAACACACTACTTACAGTACACTAACGCATTACACTTACTGAGTTACTGTACACCGACACGCTACTTACAGTACATTAACGCATTACACTTACTGAGTTACTATACACCAACACACTACTTACTGTACACTAACGCATTACACTTACTGAGTTACTGTACACCACTTGTACAAAGTGTGTGAGCACAATGGATGCATGTTAAAGGTGGCTGAATGTACTAATTAGAAGGGGTGCCTAGATACTTTATATAGTGTCTACAGAGCTTTCGCCTGCTGTAGTGCTGTCTTATAGCAGTTCATAACATGTAACCAGTAACCTCCTTGCCAAGCGTTGGGCCTAATTTATTACTCTTATCAGAGTCCTATAGAAATTCCTGAAGTATTACTATTGTTCCTTTGTTGTTCAAGAAATGTGCACACACAAGAGTGTGCATGCAGCGTGCATACGCCCCCACACGTGCACACACAGGCATGCAGGCTATAAACACCCACCCGCACATACTCTTACACTCCTGGACAAAAAGGAGACATTTCCAAAATGCTCTTGTGTCTTTTTTAGTACAGGAAGTGAAGCGTGCCAGATAATTAAAACAGCGCTATTGGAGGAGGGAAACGGCATATAATGGCAGGATAAATAAAAGAGAGCGCAGTGTTCGGCTGTTGTTAGAGTGAATGGTGAAAAGGTAACATAGTAAGAAAGAACATCTACAGAGCAAATGAAGGATAATTGCTTTTAATTTGTCCTGCAATTTTTATACATCAGCTGGTATCCCAGGGGCCACACACACCTATGTCTGAGTGAGCTGCTTGGCCGTTTTGTTGTACAAGTGTGAGTGGATTAACATGGCTTGGCGTAAATTTACTTCCTGTTGATAGTCTGGGACTGCAGAAAAAAATGATATAACAATGAACAAAGGTGAATCATTTACATGAAGTAGGGTAAAAGTAAACCGCAGCACATTGATTAGGGAACAGCGGCACTCATCCCTACCGTTCCCTTTCCAGATCTCAAATTGCCTTCAGCTGTTTCCAGCATGGCCTGGGACAGTGTCAACAATGTCATGTAATATCTGCTGCGGTGCATTCTCTAAACAAATGTATGCATGTTGTGACTGTTAGCTCAGCCAACTGGTGCAAGTTTCTGACATGATACTATATATAAGAATGGAAAAGCTACAGCACAGTGCAGAAGACCACAGAAAACATATTTAGGAGAAAAGTTATTAGCTTCCATTATTTTTAAAGACTTGCTTTAACCTTCTTAGAAGCCTACAGGGATGTTTTACTACACCTGCAGTTCAGTCTTAGAAGTTGGTTGCATTTTCTGGTTCTCATGATCCAAGCCATCCCTAACACTTCCACCAGCAGATTCTTTAGTTGATTTGCAAATTTTCTACGTTTTTGTCCTTTATTTCCTTTTTCTCAGTAACAGCTTCTTGACAGCTTCACATCCTTTCTGACTCACAGCGTGGTCTTCTCACAGTGGAAAGATGGACAGAAACTTTTTTTGGATTTTTTTCACCTATTTTCCATTAACTTTCCTCTTCTTTATACAAATAGATAATAATAATAATAATAAATATTATAATAAATATATATGGTGCAGAATGAATTGCACTACTACTATCTTATTTGTAGTTTATTATATTAAAGTGCTCATATGTAAATTGCTGTAAGATCTTTTTAAAATTATTTGATTATTTTCATGCATTTTTTACTGGTTTTAGTGAGTAATTTTAGTATTGTTCTCACTATATTAGCAGATAATTTTGCTTATTATAAGAAATGTACTTTGAAATGAAAGGAAATAAATAAGAGGTGATTTCTGATTTTGGAGTGATGTGAGTCATGGGGGATAATATGATGATACAGTATTTTGTTGTTATTGTGATAAGTTTAGTCACAAGACGCGCTTGAGCATCACGGATATCGTCAGGATCAACTACATGTTTCACTACAAAGAGAGAATAATTACGCCTGTTTAACTAATTACAGTAGGGTTTTTATTATGATAGCACTGCAGCTTGTATTGTTTCTGTTTAGACAAGTATTACGTAGTATGTAAATATTATGTATTGTGAAAATGTATCTTGAAGTACTGTGATATAATATTTCTTGCCATATCATCCACCCCTAGTAGTGAGGCTGTACAAGCTGTACAGTCAGCCCTAGGATTTGGACCAACCTTTCAGGTGCCAGCTCGCCACATATTTATACTATTTATATTTTTTATAGTTTAAGTATTTTAGTAACAACATGTAGTGAAATGTATTAAAAATACATGTTTAAAAGCTCGGTTCTTTCTTGTATATTGTTTGGTCTTTTAGGTGCTAACATGGTATTTTGACCCTCTCAAGACAAAAACCCCAAAGGGTCTCTTGTGGAACAGATCAGTGGCCAGCTGATCAGTGCTTAACCTCCACCTCACTACACTGTAAAAAGTGCAACCTAAAAAATGACCCTAATTTGTTACAAGCAACTGAATTACTTTTACTCAACTCCATAAATTACTTTGACTGAAAGAATTGTTTATTCAGAGTCCCTTTTTAGGTTGAATAAACCTAATTCATTTGCCTGTAACAAATTAGACTATTTTGGTTTTTAGGTTGGACCAACAAAACACTTTTTACAGTGTACTCTATGTAAGATGTTTCCAATAAAGTCCCTTCAGGGCCCCCCACCCCCCGAATTGCCCAATTTTACCTATTGTCATGGGTAAACTTAGTTTTACTTGGAACTATGTCATGTCTTATAAGGCTGGGAATGCGTATGGCCTAATATACATTCACCCGAATGTCATTCAGTGCCAGAGTTTCTAAGGATAGTATTTTGGTTATTTTGTTTTGAAGTCCAGAAAGTTACAGTACTTGCTATTTACTGCTTAAACACTCACACGTAACTCCCCCACACACGCATGATTCAGACGTCCACGGCCACATGATTGTCACAGATTAGCATTAGCTGTGTTTTTTTCCAATGGGCATAGGATTTAAAAACTCTGTTAGCATTGGCCCTCAGGCTAAGATCTGTAAAACAGGCAGCATGCTAAAGGTGACTTCTCTCACACCAGTGACACACTGAGCTACTGAAAAATGGCTCTCCTGATCCTCGCAGCGAGAGCTTCATGGGAAAACCGATGCTAACATTAACTTGATTTCCCCTTTCCAGCAGCAATTGAGTAAGCTCTGGTTTAGAAGGCCACTGGCATAAGAGGATATGAGTGTGTAGGGTGTATGAATGTGTGAGGGGGTGGGTGTGCATGTGTTTTCAGAGCAGTGTGTGAAAATGTACTTCCGTACATGATTTCTGCATCACTCTGACCTGTAGCAGACCTGATTAATGACACAGATTCTGACTTGTGGAATTGTGGAATTCCCTTAAGTTGGACTGAAGCTGCACTGCCTTCACTGCTTTAGGTGTCTTGAGACGTGGATGGAAATATCAGCACGTCATTGTTTCTAGGGGCAACCACCGTGGGAAAAGTACCTGGCGGCAGGGTGTTAGCTGTCACGGTTGCAGAGGGTGCCTCTGTGCTTCACTGAGCATAAACTATGGAACACTGGTAAATGTCAGCTATGACAGAACATCATAATATAGTAGCAGTAACAGAAACCACTCTTCAAGAATGATTGTATTAGGGTGAAGAACATACTGTCACCCTTTCTACCACGTTCAAATACGACAACCAAAACCACGGTAAACTTTTGGAACCAACACACACTGGAACACGTGTAAAGAAGAGCTGGATAGGGACTAACACGAGCGACATTTTCAGTGATCAACTTATTATAAAATAAGCTGTGCTTTCCACTTTGAAAACTTGAACCCAAATGGTCCAGAACCAATAGCTCTTTCCACAAGCCAACGACTGTGTTTCCACTTACTGGGCCACGGTTCACGGACTGAGTAATTACAATGCCATATTCTCTGCCAGATCAAACCTGAGCACTCTGCTTAATGCCAGTTTGTGATACGAGTGATTGTTTTTGAAGGTTCTATGGCTAAATGTCACATTTATTGACATATATTGCAAATACTTTTGAGGAAATGTGTCTAAAAATGTGTGGCCAAAAGTATGTGGACACCGCCTTCTAATAGGTGAATCAGATGCTTTAAGGTGTATCCATTGTTGCCAGGCTTGGGATAGTGCACACATCTGATACAACCTCCATAGAAAAGCATTGCAAGTTGTACAGGATGCTCTGGTCACTTGTCTAGACGGGTATAAAGCCCGCCAGCACTGGACCTGCAATCAAATCCTCACAGCAGTGTTCCAGCATAAGCCTTTCCAGAAGATCAGAGACTGTTACTGCAGCACATTCAGGACACTGCCTGTTAATACCCTTGATTTCAGTAGAAACACTGGATGAGAATGGTGTCTGCACACATTTAGACATATAGCGTGTAATACTCATAGTGTGTAATACCTCCACAAGCACGAAAAGCAGCTGTGATTGGATTTGGCATGGACTGGACAAGTTTCTGGATATAGACCACATCAATGTTCAGCCACTCGTGCATCAAAGAATTGTGTACTTGGGCCAGATTTTTGGGTCTTCCCTGGCGTTTTACTGGTTGTTCCATTTAGATTTTCAAGAGGATTCAAATCTGGGGACTGTGCAGGCCAGTCCAGATGTTTAAATGCTCCTGAATGTTCATCATGCCAATCAGTCACATTTGCAGCCCTCTGAACGTGAGTACTGTCGTCTTGGTATCCAGGGATAATAATGTTATGTTCCTCACTAAGATAATGAGCAAATGACAAAACCTGGTTGTCTAGCAGCTCAATGTATGAACTGTGTTTCACATTTACAGTCACCTCAACCAAAGAACCCATTTCCCCCCACATAATTTAAGTACCCCCCGAACATCACAGACGTGACTCATTTTTGGTCTGGAATTTTTTGTCTTTATATTCTTCCATTTCCGGTAATAAGTAGGTAATGATATGGTAATTTTGTGGTAACAAATTGTATCTAATCATTAATTAAATGTCAGTTTCCTCGTTGTTACTAAATAATAAATCAGAAATTGTAGTGAGTGTTAACAAGGTTGTTATGAAATGATAAAATAATGGTAACTAGTTGTACTTACCTAAAAATCACCTGCTTATTTTATAGTTCTTTATGTATAATAAGTGAGCAACTGTAGTGGTAACAAGGCAGTAATGAATAGAAACACAATGGCAGCAAGTACATTCCTAAATATATGCACATTTTCTAGTCATTAATAAATGAAAAGAGTCATTGTATCATCTATTCCTGGGTAACAATACTTGTCTATTGGTGGGCCTACATGTGAAGCACGAGACCATTTTGAATTGATGTTATGACCTCAAGGGACGTGTAGTAAATAAGAAACAAGATGGAAATAAGTAAGTTTGCATTTTACGACTCTGATCACTAAAATACATAACAGGTAAGAAATAAAACAGAAACAAGTGAATATACTGTATATTATATAATGTTATTATTATAATATAATATAATAATATATACTCAATTATTGTTCTCTCTTATTGTCAGGAACAAAGAACTTGGTGCAACGCGTGCAGAGCTAAAAGTCAGATGTGCTTTATTTAACAATTGGGTAATTAAACACAGCACCAAAACATGACCAAACACAACAAAGGGAGAGAGGCAGGCAAAAGGTCAGAACCAGAGGAGTCAGACAGCGAGGCAACAAAAATAGAAGGATAAGGCAACGAGAGGAGTCAAGAGAACGGAAGGAGGTCGAAAGCCAGAGAGAATAGCAAACGAGTAACCAGTACAAGGGATAAGGCAAAAGAGGAAGTCGATAAACAAAGGGAGTCAAAGTCAGAGTTGAAAAAACAGTAAGGGAACGCTCAGTAGTGCTAACAGGGTCGGCAAAACTTCGCAAGGAGTAAAAGTGTGTTCAGTGTATAAATGCAGCCTGTGGAACGAGCCACAGGTGAGCAATCAGTATCCTGGAGAGGCAGGGCGTAGGAGTGAGGTGTGACCGGACAACTGGGAGCATGTGGGGTTGACGTCACCGGGTGATGCACTCTGGGAAGTGGAGTTCGGGAGATCGGTGGCGTCAGGGAAACCCGGAAGCGTGACACTTAGTATTCATTGTGAAATATAAAATAAGCAGGCCATTTTAGGTAAATAAAACGTGTTACTGATTTTTTGTCATTTTATTACTAAATACTGATACAATGACTACCTTTTCATTTATTAATGACTAGAAGATGTGCATATAATATTTAGGAAAGTACAAAATGTTACCATGTTTCTATTCATTACTGCCTTGTCACCACTACAATCACTTATTATACATAAAGAACTATAAAATAAGCAGGTGATTTTTAGGTAAGTACAACTTGTTACAATTATTTTACCATTTCATAACGACCTTGTTAACACTCACTACAATTTCTGATTTATTATTTAGTAACAACGAGGAAACTGACATTTAATTAATGATTAGATACAATTTGTTACTGTAAAATTACCATATCATTACCTACTTATTACCGATCTGTAAAGTGCTACCAAAAACTTTAAGGGGCCTCTTGAAGCTGGAAGATTTCATGCAAAATGATGACAAAGTCACAGTTGCCAACAGGTGACTGGGGAGAGATGTTCAGGTGCGTATACATTGTAAGACTGTTTAAAACACTCATTTAAACCACCACTTATAGTCGTTAGCATGTAGACCACTATGGCACTAGTTCATCACTCACTATTCCTCATGCTACCTATTCTTCATTCGTACAATTAGAGTTTCCTCAGTAAGAGCTCTTCCAGCAGCACGTAGAAAGGCAATTTTAAAAGGGCATCAGTCAGTCTGCATTTGTGTTTTCTCTCCACAGACACTGTGTAAATGTCTTTTTTCCACCAGATTGATATAAACATGTGTTACCACTTGTAGAGTTCATATGGGTAAAGTGGGAAAGTTACGCTTGATCTTCTACATCTTTATACGTTTACGCTTCAGTGATCAACCGCTTGGGAGGTTCATGGTGGAATACCGTTTGGGTGTTTCTTTATTTATTTACATGTCAACAATAATGATTGCGATTGTCAATAGTAAGTACCGGCTAAATGAAGTTTTCCTGTCCATTGGAAGGAGATCCAGGGGCTCGTGCTTGATTTTTCTGAAATAAACAAATAGCACAAACTGTTTTAGTTTGACAATGTCTATCACAGACACCCAGATATCAGGCATAAGCATAATTCACATACGCAAGAGAATCACACTGGAAATTTTAAATGATGAAACATCATCAGACAAAAAATGAGTCCCCTGTGACTGAACCGTATCAATAGCGTGTAATACCTCCACGAGCACCAATAACAGATGTGATTGTGATTAGCTCCTTTTAGCCAATCATTAACATCTGCTTTGGAGCCATTTTCCACACATGGAACGAGACATTCACTGCACTGTAAAACCATTTCTCAATCTATGGATCCTGTCACTCACCCCGCAGGTCTTTATAGCCCCATAATCCTCGTGCAGCACCATCTGCAGAAGTCTGAAGATACTACCACCTTAAAACCACAAGGTGACTCATTTTGTGTCCAGTGACCTTATATTTTTCTGTAGAACAAGAGTAATGTGTAGGAGCGTCGCCTACACTTGAGCTCATCTGTGTCTGAACTGACAACTTGGCTCAAGTCATTGACTCGCAACTTGTCCTTAATTGACTTGTCTCAACTCAAACTCAGTAGCCACTTAGTGGTGATCACCAACATTATAATGCTAAATGAACAAGCCTTTTGGCTTCCAGCCTGACATGCGTGATTCTGCCTCTCAGTTTTGCTCCAGTCATATGCAATTTACTGCAGTATATATTTACTGCTGTTCTTTTGCAGGTCACAGCAGCATCAGGTTTGACACAGCGTAAAATTATAACCCTTGCGTTATGGGAAACCTACAGATCAGAACTGGAGCTCTACAGGCAGTCAATGCAGCATTTAAAGGAAAGAGGTATAACAGCGAAATGGTTAACATTTAGTTGAAGAGCAAGTATGCAAAATAGTCCAAAAATTAATTTAGCTGAAGCAAACTCCTTACTAAATGATCAGCTACCTAGAACACTTGCTTTACGAATACAGACGAAACATCTGAGTTGCCTCTTTCCTGTAAACACCACTGTTACTATGTGTAGTGCTTCAGTTCTGCCCTTCTGTCCTGCAGCGTGGTGGAGTGTTAAAATGTTAAACAATACCGCAATATTAGTACCATTAGCTTCACACCATCCACACAGAAAACACCGCTACACATTTAAATGCACAGTGACTGTTCATTTCTTGAATTTAACATAAAAAAAACACAAACTATTAGTATCGTAAATTAAAATTTCATATATTTCTACATTTTTTTCTATATTGTATATTTATGTATATTTAGTGCATATATTGTAATTGCATTATATTCTTACTTTTTTGCAATATATCTTATTTTGCGTTTAACATCTTGCTCTTACCTTGATATATATATACATTCTTTGCCATTCTATTTCAGACATTCTATCTTTTAGATAGTCTATATTTTCTTATTGTTATATGTGAGCGGGCAGCTGTCAAAGCATTTCACTGCTAGTTGTACCGTATATGACTATGTATGTAACAAATAAACTTTGATTTGATTGCAAAAGGTTATGGCACATTTTAGGGTCTCTGTTTTCCAGTGTGTTAAACTCAGTAAAGGAATAGAGAAAAATGCAGATTTATTATTTATGTTCCCCGTAGAAAGATAGAAGTGTAATCTTATTTTAGCATCAGAAAATCAACAAAGCATATCATTTCACTGGGGTGTGACCGCTGCATAAGACCATAAACACCACTGTGTTAAATTCCCACATTTCCTTCTATATGGGGCAACAGGTTAAAGTTTGTCTGCATACTATGGGCATACTATTTAAAAAAAAAACCCAACTTACTATTATCCCAAGTGTCCTATTGGTTGTAATGTGTAGTGCTGGCAGATTGTGACACAGAGGACAACGTGACTGTGAGAAACACTCTTTTATCAAAATACCAGCAGAAAGTCACATACAGAGCAATGAACTCACGTGGGAGGTCACCACTAGTCACAGGCTCCACCCTCAGAGTGTGTTATAAAGGCTGTGTCCACTCACTGTCCACTGTATTAGACACTCCTACCCTGCTGGTCCACCTTGTAGATGTAAAGTCAGAGACCTGTACTCTAGTCCTCTAGTCCTTCATCAATGGTCACAGGACGCTGCCCACAGGACGCTGCCCACAGGACACTGCAGTGCTGGACAATGAGTGTAGATAAGTGTACCTAATAAAGTGGCCACAACAATAATAATACACATAATAGCAAAGAAACTAATTCATAATAATAAACATAAATACTTCCTTTTCTGGAGGTTGCATCCCTTCCATTATCCTTCTGGCCATGGCAGCTACTAAAGGCTGGTGCCAACCAATAGTGGGTCACTACAAACAGAAATATGGTTATGGGGTGTTTATCAAAATGCAAGAATTTAGCATAAAGTGAATTTTTAAGTTTTTGCAACTTCAGCAAAGCCAAAACAAACAAAGCAGTGAACTGCTGGGACCTTGACCGGGCAACTGAGGGGCCCGGCTGGCGACAGGAATCAAACACTGCCTGATTGACCGTGATCACCTGTGTGTTACCTGTGGGCTGCAGGAGCAGAATGTTTGATCTGGTTGGCAAGTGCATGTTTGGGCATGTTTGTGTGGATGAACTGGGTTTGAACCACAAATAAAGAAATGCCGTCTATCCTATCACTTACTCAAAACCGGTAATAGAGATTTCGAGGAACAAGTAGTGAGTGTGCCAAGACCTTCTATAGTTTATAAACAATTTTTTTGTATGTAGAATCCATCAGATAAAACACATCTGCAGGATGATGTACACAAAAGAACACTCTCCGGTGCTCAGTCTCAGTTTGTAAAGGTGCGGTCGTCTTAGAAGAAACAACCTGGGTTTGTTTTCTACAGAACTCAGGATCATCTTCAACCTACTTCTGTAGTAACACTTTCTTGTTCAGTGTACGGCTTTGTTAACGCCTTGTTCTGTTATTAGCTGTAGGTCAGTCCACCTCCTAATGTTACCATTTAATACGTTCCATTTATCACGTTATGAAGGTGTCACGTGGGGTCAAGACGAGGAGGCAGGATATAGGTGCAAGGATTTAATAAACAGAACAAATAAGACAAAACAAAACCAAAGAATAAACTAGCAAACTAAGAAACAACTGAACAGGATTACAAAAACAACCAACATGGAGACAAACGACCAGCAGGGAGACAAATGACTGGCAGGGGAACAAAACACCATGCAAGAACACAGGGGACTACAGGGAGTATAAGAGAACAATGACCAACAAGGAACACCTGGGAAGGGGCGGAGCTACAATCTAGGGACAGGTGAGGGGCCTGACAACGGGGAGGAGACAGGAGGAGCCAAAAACCAAAACAGAAGCACATGGAACAAGACAACAAAAGGCACACGGAAGTGACAAGACAAACAGAAAACCAGAAAAACAGAAAAACAGGGGCTAGACTAGACAGGACGTCACAGTAGGAGAGTCCAGAATATACACTTCGTGTTTTTAATGGCCTCAAGTTTTTCCTGATGGGTTTTGAAAAAATAATGAAATCTGATGTAATAATTATTTAATAATTTAATAATTATAATAATTAGAGAAATGACATATTTCTGTATTTAAGCAGTGATATAAATGGTACATGTCTGCACAATTAAACTATGAGAAACTGAACACGTCTTAACATCGGGAAATATTATTTTACTGTTTTACTGTTATATGTCATGCCTCAGTTCTAGTCAGACTTTACATGGAAAGGTGGGGTAATTCAATTTTACAACAGGATGTCGGTAATGTTTATGACTGATGCGCAGGGGCTGAGAAATCTTGGTATTAATTCCAAAGATGGGAGGGGCTCCGTCATTTTATGTGCTGCTGTCACACCATAAAAGCTCCTTATACAACAAACACTCATCTGCTCCAAAGTAGACATGTCCAAACTTTTCAATATCGTTACCATCTACCTGCCTGCAGTGAACGCAGTGAATCATTAATACCCATAAACATCATAAACATCGCTGCATAAAACCAACGTTTTAATGTTCTGAGTCATTAGACTTGACATACGACAACAGCATCCATGGAATCAAATGTTAATAGATGCCAGTATTGCCTTCAAATAAGTCACAAATGCCAGTAAATGCTTCTATGAGTGCCTCAATTCTTACATACAACAGCAAAAGCCTTTTCCACAGAACACTATTAACATCCCAATTTGCATATTACAGCATGGAATAATTACTATGAAGGAATAAAAGCCGCTGGAATTTTCACAGATGCAGGAGCGCACAGGCCATAAAAATGAGTGTCATGGCAGATTCATGCTGAACTAGATTTACCTGGGGCGGTGAAGTAACTTGAGTGAGATGCATCACTTGAATCCAATGTGAATCTGCCATGTTTAGAGTTTGATAATAATAATGCTAATAATTCCAGAGCAAATTATCTTCCGTAATTCACCAAGCCTGAAGCTGTCTCAGAAATAGAAGTCATGTGCTAATCAACCTCACAAATTCTAGTAATAGACATCAACCCCTTTTTTTGGGCGAGCGTGATTTTGCATCGTTCCTTCTTCCTCAAATTTAAAACAAGACAAGTGTAATCAAAAACTAACCATAACTAAAACTAACAAAACTAACTATGCAGCGATTTCTGTCTTATTGGGTGGTGTTTATTAAGTTGCACAAGCCTACTTTACTAGGCTAGTGGAATTCTACCTGGTAACATGGTACTGTCGTATATCAATGTTTGTTTATAGGAGTGTATGTGTTTAAGTGTGTATGTGTACCACAGGGTCTGATCTTTGGAACAGGGTTATCATCAGGGTTGTCAAACCTATGGGTTAAAGGTCAAATACCTGTAGGCAATAATCAGTTAGGAGAACTGACCATCCAATATAACAACACAAGAATACACCCCCTTTGTCCATTAAGGGGGGGTCAAACGGGCTATGAAAAATGTGTGTCCAGGTACTGTCTTTTGAACAAGTGCTGAGACTCAACTGCGATCACCTCGAAATGAAGAACTCAACCCAGCCGTCCCCTGGTTCTTCCTTCGGTCCAAGATAGAAAGAATAAACTTCAGTACTTTAAGCCCAATTCGTACAGGACTAGGATTTGCATGGCCAGGTGGGGTAATGCAATTATTTCCAGCGTTCCTCAGTGATTTTAGTCCCACCCGAATGCGCCACTTCAGTAATTCTCCCGCATCAGTAAAAGCCTTTTACCCTTACCTGTAAAATGTGCTACAAAAATAAGCTCAGGTTATATTAATCCCATGTGAATCAACATGTATGTAAATAGATGGAGTTTTTCAAGGTTTTTCTCAAGTACGGAGGCGCATGAGGTGCATGGTAATAAAGCATACAGAGAAACAGACGAACTACAGTCTGTAACTGTAGAATTACAGAGTGCTCCTATATGGTCAGTGGAGCTGATAACATGCACAATGAGTGTAGATACAAGGACCTAATAAAGTGGCCACAACTATATAATAATAACACACACAAAACAAATACTAATTAATAATAATAAACATAAATACTTCCTTTTCTGGAGGTTGCATCCCTCCCATAATCCTCCTGGCACAGCATTTAGCTCAGTCGTGCATGGCACAGACACCTCGGGTTGTTCTAGGCTGTGGCAAACCTCTTGAAATATGGCTTCCCAGACAGAAGGGTTTTGTGTCATTTGTTAGAACTGTTTTTTGAAAGTGACGTTTGCCCCAAACTGAAAAACAGGCACCAGGTTTCAGTCCTTGTCCAACTGCGTGTTTTCTTCCCATTGGTTGGCACCATGTTTCTAGTTGTGAGCTGCAAAATCATGCTTTAGTCACATTTTCTTGGAGGTGACAAGTGCGTAAACCAAGTAGCCACTCCCAGCTCAGTCATTTATGCAGAGAGTTTTTTTTATTCCGTGCGAATCAGTCATAAATTACAGACGTCCTGTAGTGTAATTACGTTAGTCTCCCTCCCCAGGTAAAACTGACCCTGTCTGAATAGTGCTATAGTCTCTGATTCTTGTCTTGGAAGCTGATGTTGCGATGCATATGCTTTCGTATTTGCACCTCAGCTCTGTTCTTGCCGTATCGGTCCCTCTAAGGCCACGCCAACATGTGTGCGTGATCTCTGCTGAACTCTTTAAATGAGATGGTAATGGATATGCTCCAGAGAGAGCGAAAGAGAAAGAGATAAATGAACTATCAAAACATAAAACAGTCCTTCTGACCCTTCGCTGTATAGGCCAGGACTGGGGATGTACTCATTATCTGCACGCCAAGCCAATGGGTCAAAAAAGAGCAAACAGTCAATCCAGGGACCTCTAGTGACCCTGTAGCCTTGCTCTAGGGTGACCGGAGGATGGGAGGTCAAGGTTGGGTGGGGTGTGAGCCCCATGTGTTTGCTCATTGGCTGAGGGGCTGCAGTCAGTTCGCCTATCGTGTGAGCTCTCTGGGAAAGCGTCCAGCGCTGGCCTCTGGAGGGGCCTCTGCTATTTTCTGGCTGAGGACCAGCTGGTGTTCAGCACATGGATCCCAAACACGTATCAGACATGATCTGAGATCAGCACACTGCCACACCACCTGATCGAGAGACGGGCTACGCAGGGTGAACGGCCCAAGTTGGTAAAGGCCCATCTGGCTGGTGCATTAGGCATGTCCTACTAGAGCTAGATATTGAAATATTTATTAAACCTGACCGGACATGACTGTTTCATCTGGACCACCTTTAAAGGACCCATATCATACATCCTACAGGTCCACTTATTACATTTGAGTAAATTCATAAATCATTTCTACATGCCATTTTTAGCCTCTCTTTAGCCATTTTAATTAAACAAGCCTTTTCTGTTGCTGTATTTTTTGTTGCCTGATGGACACAGTCGAGTCACATTATTATGACCAATATCCAGAGTAATCCGTCTTCAGCTCCGACAGCAGTTAGACAGACTGGGAGTGATTCAGTAAGGTCCTGGTAGGTTGTCATAGGTATCTGGAGCCATGCTGACTGCAGTGCATCCTATAGCTGCTGGAGGGAACGTTGTGGAGGATCCAGAGAATGAACACTTTGATCTAGGTGGTCCTACAGATGCTTAAGTCTGGGGAATTAGGGGGCCAGGGTAGTACTTGGAAGTCCTGGTCATGCTCTTCCAACCAATGTCTGACATTTCTAGCCGTGTGACATTTGGCATTGTCTTGCTGGAAGATCACATCTGCACCAGGGTAGACAATCAGCAATCATGGGTGGACATCATCTGCAAGTATGGATGCATACATTCCACATGGAAGAGTGGGCCCAGACAATGCCATGAAAAACATGACTTCCTTCATGAGCAATGCGCTGCCACCGTTGAAAGTAGTTAGGTGGTCATAATAATGTGACTTAACTGTGTATGTAAAAGTACATAAGCTCTGTTGTGATTGGCTGGCTGATAACTAATTTAAAAAGCAGTCTGGGCTGAAAATCTCCTCATAACTCAGGTATACGGTCAGCTAAAATGCCTTAGGCCAAATAGTTGGATATGCACTATGCAAAACTCTTAGGCACCTAATTAAAATACTTAAAACCTTTGACCTGAACGATGTGAGTGTTAGCCAGAAAAAACTCCATATGGAATTAATATAATTAACATGCCAATAGACATCACATGACACAATAGACATAAGGTGCCAATAGGGACTGATTAGCCAAACCAGGTACTTAATGACTACGTAAGTTCCTGGGCGGCCATGAAGACAGGTTTGGAAATGGTAAAGCATACGTAAATTAACAAAGTGTACCTAACATTATTGTTATCTATTTTTATTTCAATATCATTGTTTATCTTAATAAACACGTATTACCTTGTTGAACAGTTTTTTCTTTGGTGCCTGAGGCCTTTGTACAGCACTGCACGCAAATAATTTTGTGATGTCACATAGTAATAACACACACTGTTTTTGTTGCTTGGTTTCCATATATATATGGACAGGATATGGAATAGGGCCTTTTGAAACTTCACCTCATATTACCTTAAACGAGTTTAAACCTGACACGCTGGAGTTTCTCATGGCATCATTCACTGAGGTCCACCAAGGTCCACTAGGTCAGCATGTGAGCAGCACATTACGTAAAGTGAATTCAGACAAACTTTTTTGGGATGAGGTTTATGGGCATTGATTGATGAACAGGTTAGTTGGGATTTAAACTCAGACAGCTGGTAGTTAGTCGATTCATTTTGTAATCATTTTTACTACAACATAACTTACCAGGCACTGTTAATGAAGATGTACATTCTATTATGATGGTGTTGGTCAAGTGGTCAGCCACAGACAGAGACGGAATTTTTCAGACAGATGTGTTTTGGACCTCAGTATTTGGGGTTCAGACTGATTTTATGCAGTCTTTGTTTAGGTTTGGACAAAATGTTGAAACCTGAATGGGCTACATTTGGGTTTGGAAAGACTTTTTCCAGCCCATATTTGAGTTTGGACACATTTTTCTGGGCTTTATACAAGATTTATACACTGCATTATTTAACTACGGACAGAAATCTGTGGCCTATATTAAATTTTGGACAGAAATTGGCCGGCTATTTTCAAGTTTGAACAGATTATTCTGGGATATGTTTAGGTTTTTGGCAGATTATATTCAGATTTTGACAGAACAATATATTTGTTTTAGATATTTTTAGGCTTTAGGTGGGTTTTGCTGTGGGTTGGGTCAACATTTAGGATTAGTTAAGGCCCAGATAAAACTCTTATAGCTGGACTGTACACATGATATTTACACTAGAATTTGAGGCCAATTCCTGTATGAATTCTATTCTTAGATTAGATTAGATTAGATTAGATACAACTTTATTGTCATTGTGTAGAGTACAGGTGAATGCCAATGAGAGCCAATGAAATGCAGTTAGCATCTAACTAGAAGTGTAAGGAAAGTGACCATGGCAAGTGATGCAAAGGTTACAATATGTACAATCATGGACAAGGGAGTGGTAGAAAAATACAGATGTTAATATAAATATAATATACATATGTTAAAGGATCCTGTTTAAAAAAAATCAACTTATTTGAAACGTCTGTGAAAACTGAATAATCATTTAAAAATCTAAGCTTATTACTCATTAACTACTACACATTATTCAGCAACTGCTATGAGACCAGTAGGTACGTTATGGAGTTACTGGAGTGAGGAATGGAAGGCTGACACTGTTCAGTTTCTTTGGACTTTTATGGTTTAATGTTGCTGTCTCGACAAATTTACACACAGTACAAAACAGGACAATGAGTTAACTCTGCGGATCAGGTGATACGTCCAATCAGATGTTTTATTGCATTATTGATAAGATTACTGATTTGTTTCAGTATACTTTTTACACAGGGTAATAGTAGTGCAGCGCCCTAGACTATTTTAACCACTTAAACTGTCTCATAACTACTTTACTTACATATACTTTACTTTTCATGGTAGTTAGTTGCAGTAGCGATTGAATACTTAGTTTTAACTGGGTGTTGTGATGTCTATATTGCAAATACAGGCATTTCATTTACCCTCTAAAATAGGCTAGTCCACATACAAGTCTTCTGAGCTTTACGAGTGATGTCGATAATAGTAAAATCTGGAAATACAAAGGTTCTTTAGGGACTATTTTGCCTGCAAATACTTACAACACCTCCTCCATGAATTAATCAAAACAAGGTTTCTAATCTTATCTCCCTTCTGACTATTATGCAAATGTGTGTGCCCAGTGAGCTCTTATTGCATAGCTCACCCACACTGTTCTTACTGGTCAAATGCCAAAGCCCCCACACTGCTATGGCTATTCTTATGTTACCATCAGACTTCAGACAAAACCCCAAAAAAGAAGACATATAAAATACAACAGGTTTATGTGAACCGCTACCATTAAGGGTATGAACTACAGTCAGGGCCAGCTCTAGGCTGTAGGAGCCTCTAGGCAAGATTATACTTTGGTGCAGTGTAAGCACAAGTTATCATTGCATATTAAACATAAATCACACACGATTGAAACACGATGATACAAAGACACAATCAAATGGACTATGAGGTATAAGTCAGTCTCTAGTGTAAGCCTTTCTAGGCTTACAGGGTGACATCATTTTGTAACACAATCCCTAATTTCCCTTGCCACCAGCAAGCTTGGTATTAGGGGTCAGTGTGGGAGGGCTTAAAACAGTGAATGTCCAGTATGAGAAAGAAATTTTTGTGTTTTGGGAAAACTGAAGCATCTATTATATTAGCCCCCAGAAGTAGAATAATGAACACTGGAAAGGAGCATGGCAGGTCCCCTTTAAAAGCAATGGCAACCATCCACTGAATGTTATAACAAAATAAGTGTATGTGTATATATATATATATATATATATATATATATATATATATATATATATATATATATATATATTTAGCCCCTGGCAATATGAAGGCCCGATTCTGCCCATAACTGGCGCCTGCTGTGGCCACACAGCCGAAGGGTAGTTTACATACAATAATCTGTGTTCCCCTAGCAGATTTAAATACAACGACAGCAGCCAATCAGCATTCTTGCATTTAAAAAGGGGACATGGACCAAATGTTCTGTTCCCATACAGTAAGACGACCTTCTGTTTCACTCCCGATTAGAGTGACAAACGCGCTGACTGTAATGTAAGCATCGTTTCACAACATGGAGACAATAGCGCTTAGCAAAGTATCGATACACATACATTATAGTTTCTGTGGCTTCCCAATGAAGTGCTGTGCCATGTGTATTACAGAGCAGACCCTCAATGCTCAGTTCCTCACCGCCTTAAATCACACGGTCATATACAGAGAGAGCTCTCTTTCTTTCTCAGCTGTGGTTTGAGCCGTTAGTCAGAGGAATATTCCATCAGCCTCCCTCCAGAGCAGGCCTCAGACCGGTGTGGGTTTACTTCCTTCATTTGCATGGGCAAAAGCTCTGAGTTCACTGACCTTTTTCTGCATAGTTATGCAAAAACTCCACATCGTCTTCAGCTGCGGAACATCGCTCAGCGATCCTCACGGTGACGCAACTTTTAATTAGCAGCTTTGGAAAGGAAAAGAAGTTATGTAAAAATTTTTGCTGAACTTGTTGAGTTTGTCAAACACTCCAGTTTGTAACCCTTAAACAGGGACTCTTGCTGGAGTTTGTATTTGTTTGTTTTCTTTCTTTCTTTTTTTTCTTGATTTCTGTATGTCGAAGCCTGATTTTTTCCATCTGTCAACAGAAAGCAATAGACTCTCAGGACTTTAAAGTTCACAATCTGGACATGGTGAATTCATCACTGTAATTAGCGGCGTTCCTCGCAGTGGTCCTTCCAATGAACTTCAAAGGCTGCGTGCTAAAAACGTGAAGCAAACAGAACCAGATGATCCAGGTCGGCCTGATGGCTGTTTTGGCTGTGCGGTCAGGAGATAAAACAGCGTGCTGATCAGAGCGTTTCGATGAAGTCATTTCATTTCCTCGATCCAATGGTCCCTTACAATAACCCCGTTAAGCCCGATGAAGCACGATACGGAGGGCGCAGTAATAATAACACTCCATATTGTTTTGTTGAATCCAAGCATGCAAAAATTGTGTAAACCCCTTAAAGGGCCCATAACAAGGAAAATCTAATTTCACTTGTGTTATTGGACTAGAGTAGTTGGATGCGGTACTGTAAATATTGTTAAAGTTACAAAATGCACCCCTCACTTCTCAGCCCATATACAGAAGCAAAGCTGCAGAGATGTCCTGTTTTGAACCTGTTGTGTGTGTGATGTCACAACAACAAACACCTACGGTATACCCACCTATTCATCCCACAACAGTTTAGCTTCACCCGTTTACAGTGAAGCTATAAGGAGTGTTTCAGCTTGGACAGCTTTTTGAATGACACACAATACAGGGCAGCCAATCAGAGTTTTAAATCAGAGTCTTAAAGCCACGGTAACAAAAAATAGTCGGCTTGATTGTAAGGGAAAAAGAGAGGTTAGAGAATTGGGCATGTAAAAAATGAATGAGGACTGTTTTGGTATGTAAACCCTCACAAACAGAAGCGGACAGAAGGGGGGAAAATAAAATGCAGGAAAGTTGTAGGATGTGTCGGAAATGGCCTACTTCCATACTACATGATAAAAAGCAGTAGGCGAGATTGACTAGTGTGTCTGAATGCACAGTACTCATCAAGCAGTAGGCATGAAATTCCCCAGATAACTTATTGCATCGGGAGACATTTCGAATGTGAAATGTGGAAAGTGGGGCTATGCACAAGCAAAATATTTAAGATCATGTACAACAACAAGTAACGTTATGAGCCACTCTATGGAGAACATTGAGCCCATTTTGTCTGTTTGTTGAAGTGTTATTAACGTAACATGCAAGTTTTCAAAACCAGCAGTGAACACAAGCGGAGGTCATCTAAGTTTATCTAAAAGTTTATCTAAGTAGCGAGCTAGTTAGCCAGCCAAGCTACCTGTGGTCCTGATAGTAAAGAACTTTATCTTGCACCAAAGGGGTTTTTAATGACTAGCAGGACTTTTACAGTGGTGGCGTGACAGCTTATGTCAAAGGGCATGGGTAAGATGGCGAACGTAGTGCGCCTGGGGGTTCACATACTGAACGAGTGGACTGCTTTACCAGCCCAGCAGTGTGCACTGGGTCCAATCTGGTACGTATTGTCTAAGTAGGAGATTTCAGGTGTAGCTGTAGAATATAGACCCTTTAAACTCCAAGAAGAGCCCAAACTTCTTACTCTAACACCTACAAATCAGTTTAGAGGTAATTAATGAACAATGCATCTCAGTTACAACAGGTGGAAAGTACAACTCACGTTATAGTGTAGTACATTCCCCTCTAACTATCCTTTAGCATAATTCAATAATAGTAAATTTACTTTATATTTCAACTTACAGAGTAAGTAAAGTAACTGCTGCTACTTGAGACTACGATCCCCGGTGTTGGAACAACCATCCATTGTGACTTTGTAATAGATCTTACTCTCTCTGGGTGGGTACGGTGGTCCTTCCTCCCTCCAGTCATGGCACTGTGGGATCCAGCCTCCCAGCTTGGTAGCAGAATGTGATAAGAGGAGACCTAAGAAGCGAGTGGAATTGCATACGACTAAATCAGGGAGAAAACTGGGCAAAAAAAAAAAAAAAGTTAAACAAATAAATATAGCTGCTTCTCACATCCCAATTTCCGAGGATGCGATTAGCTAACTGGGTGAGATAATATCTTCTTTTACTCTTCTCTTTTTATTGTGTTGTTTAGAAGAATGCTCTGTATCATAACCAAGCTTAAGATAATGCTTATGTTCTGTTGCTAGAAACCAGCTTTCTAATGAAAGATAATGCTCAGTTTAGCCTATTCATAGAGCTTATTTCAGTCAAAGTAATTTTCCAATAAACAACCCATTTAGTTTCACTTAAGTGATTTTCTTTATTAACACTTTTACACATAGTCTAGTGAATCCCTGCAGCAGCCCTTTGTACTCAGAGATTTTCTGTATTCTGTCCACTCCAGATAGTTATTAAGTGTACCACTGACCATATAGGAGCACTCTGTAGTTCTACAGTTACAGACTGTAGTCCATCTGTTTCTCTGTACACTGGTTTACCCTGTTCTTCAATGGTCAGGACCCCCACAGGACCACCACAGAGCAGGTATTATGTGGGGGGTGGCTCATTCTCAGCACTGCAGTGACACTGACGTGGTGGTGGTATGGATCAGACACAGCAGTGCTGCTGGAGTGTTTAAACACTGTGTCCACTCACTGTCCACTCTATTAGACACTCCTACCTTGCTGGTCCACCTTGTAGATGTACAGTCAGAGACGATAGCTCATCTGCTGCTGCACAGTGCAGTGTTGGTCACCCTCTAGTCCTTCATCAGTGGTCACAAGACACTGCCCACAGGACACTGAGGTGTCCAGCAGCACTCTTGTGTCTGTTCCACTCACACTGGCACAACACACACTAACACACCACCACCACGTCAGTGTCACCGCAGGGCTGAGAATGATCTATGGTGTTCCTGTGGGGGTCCTGACCATTGAAGAACAGGGTAACAAAGCATACAGAGAAACAGATGGACTACAGTCTGTAACTGTAGGACTACAGAGTGCTCCTATATGGTCAGTGGAGCTGATAAAACCCACAATGAGTGTAGATACAAAGAGGTGGTTTAGGCACAGAGATAAACAGTTCAGGCACTCAAATAAAGAGAGGTTGGAAAATAGTATTATGAGTGTTCTGAGCACGCAAACCAGACATTTCACAAGATGCAAAAATAGAATACAAGAAAAATTGTGGGATTTAGGCTCCTTGAAAGCGGGAGACGGGCTGTGAGAAAACTGAATGTGAAATCTGAACCTGACTCCCAAGGAATGATGTCCAAACTCGAGGTGAATGGTTAGGTCTGCACAAATTACTCCAGCTCTAATAGGACATACATGAGGTCTCAGTCAGGAACCATAAAACCTGGGGCCTTTCAGACCAATAACTGAATAATGAGGGTGGATTATATCAGCACTGCAACTTTGTGTTAGTTCTAGGGTGTGAACAGAACCTTGTTCTTGAATTGTTGTTGTTGACTACATCTTCCGCACATCAGCTTAAACATTGTAGGACAAAAAGAAGCTTGAAAAAAGTGACATAGTATTGAATAAGTAGTATTTACCCTCTGCCAACATTCACTGAGTCAGCAATTTGTAAGCTTGCCCACTCACTCCTCCCCCCAGCATCTATCCCTCTCTATGCCAAAAGTGGAGTCTGCTCCTCACATGGTCCGGATCATGAGCCTGTCCCAGTGTTCGTCCCATACAGGGCCTCATTGTAGGAAGCCTCCCATCACTCCCTAATGGACCTTATCGTTGTCGGGCCGGGGGGGCGCTCGAGCCTCCCTGACTCGCTGTCATAGGAACAGAGTTGCAGCTGCTGGTGTGTGTGTGTTTGCTTGTGTATGAGCGAGGGGCCTTCGTGGGGTAAGGACAAGCAAGGCACACTGTGGTGTCAAAAACATATTTATCATAAAATCTATGAATCTTCTAATGCTCGCTAAGAATAAAACAACACTGAGCAACCATTAACATTGCAACACTGCTATAGAGGCACTCTATTTTTCAGAAGGGTCAGCATCATAATAAATAGTAGCCTGAGCGCCCATCCGTTATATTCCCAAAGTAATATTGCACAGATTAGGTCTAGCCTAGGCTCGGGTTTCACAGTGGAAAGAGTTTGAAAGTTTGGCTGGCGTCGTATGTCGTGTCAGTATATGCAGGGTTAAGAGACACCATCAAACATTTAAGTACGCACTGATCTACACAAAGTCCTGCTTACGCAAATACCTAATATCACAGGGGATTTTACTACGATCTACACACAACGGGCTGCTGGAGATGCCGTCGTTTTTCACTGTCCGAGGAAATGAAACGTGGTGAGATGTAGCAACTGTGCTACTGCACATTATTCACTGTCATGTTTATAAAATTCCACTGGAAACTTGCTGAAAACTGACTTTCCTGGCCGTTCCCTATAAGGACTGTTCTACTAAATTAGTTCAATCTGCAGTCCAGAGCTAAAAAGACCAAAAAAATCAACAAAAAAGAATATCTTATTTTAGGACCTGTTTAAACCAAGGCAATAATTGAGGTTGTCATCATTTGCAGGGTACTAGAGAGAAGACTGTCCCAAATCCCTAATCCCTAAATTTCAATTTATAAACCTCAACTTATATATAATGCTTACATATTTTTGTTTGTTTTAAATGTAATGTTTTAAAAGATATTTTAGTTTCTATTTTTAGGTTTCTAAGTAAGGTTGAAAGATTTAGATTCCTCATAAGTTCATCATTATATGTATTTATTTTACTTTTATGTCACTGCTGAAACATAGGTGGAGCCTTATTGTAGCCACGCCCCTGCATCGTAGAGCAGGAAGGGAGACTGCATCCCTGTGCCTCATGGCCAGATGGTGAGCAGCTAGATCCCACTGTGTTGAAGTAAATGTGTCACAAAGTCTAAAAATCAGTGTTTGAAACACATATGTTCTGAAAGTAAGTAAACTATTTTGTGCTATAATAAATATATGATGATTTTATGTGTGTACATCAGTTCAAAGCTGTTTCTGCTAGTCTTGTATTGGCTAACGCTTTTGAGTTCTGCACAAAATGAGCTACTTTCAGTACTGAAACAGTCCCTACTGAACACTTAGTAAACTATCTGTAGTGTTAAGACTGTTTTGGTTGTGACAGAATGTTCAGTCATTTATACGAATAAAATTCAAGATTAAATAAGATTAAAGTCCAAAATGAGCTTCAAACACTGACTTTGTTCTAATCTGGTAGAATGATCTATAACTGTATCCATAAACATACAGACGTTAAAAGCAGGGTTAGTGTTAGGATTAGGTTTAAGTGTTTAGGTGGAGATTAAATGAGAATTCCTCCAATGTTTTAAAGGTTATTGAGAAACTTACTGACAACCATTTCTTTATAGCTGTGGTAATAGGATCCAGGAGTTACCATATGTACTAGCCATTTTATTAACTATCCAAAATCACCAGTGAGCCTGCACACGTCTTCTAAGTTGTTATATACAGTGTATTAATTGTAACATGCTGATAAATCATACACACGTTCTTTGGATACGATTTTACCTTACAGGCTTTAAAATATATGATTTAGGTCAAAACCTTATTGTGAAATCTCAAAGGATATCATCGGGTCATCGGGTCATCAGGTCATCGGATAACAATGTTTGTTCTCAGGGAATACATTCCCAATAATCTGAAGTAAGAACTTTCTGTGAGTCATTAAATGCCTCAGACGTCCGGTTGGTGTCAGCACCACTGTGAACAAATCTGGAGTGGAGCGTTTCACATCAAACCACTCTGAATGAGTTTGTTTACATCTGAACCATGTATTATTATAATTAGTATTATTATAAATGTATTATTATTAAGCAGAATGTGAGTTAAAGGTGAACATCTACAAAGCATATACAGTGGAATATCAAAAAAATGTATAATTATTTATCATTTTTATAATTATTCATATTCATTATTTCTCACCTTACTACCTCTACAGCATAGACAATTAACCACCAGCTTATGTGAGGTTGTATATTTTGACATATTAACATCCCACTGACACTGACACTGTGCCCCCTATCTAATTCAGACATAAATTCACATTAGGTTGTTTTGTTTGCGGTGTAAGACTACAGTCTGCCTGGATGATTGACAGAGTGGACTTGCTTTTAAACACAACAATTATTGTAAAAAGCATAAATACCAGCCACTCTCATCATCCTTCACTTTGGCCCATCTGTAAGTAAACAATCTACAGATCCTCTCTGCAAAATAAACCCAAATTCTCCATAAATAACCCCATAGGCAGGAGTGAATTGACCCCTGTGTGTGTTTCTTGGCGGCTCTTTTTCACTTTGCTCTCCGACCCACAAACACTGAGCCGTTGTTGTGAAGGCTCAAGCAGCGTTCAGCCAAAAATCCTGCGTTTTAAAACTCATGCTGAGAGCGACGCAGCAAGCGATTATAATTTGTTAGCAAGCTCAGCCAATCAACCGGACCTTTTATGTAACACAGATTGTAACGAATAAGCCTGTGAACAACACAAGCAGAGAGTTACTGTACACAGTGATGCCAAAGCACATGAGCCGTAAGAGGATAACACCCATGCAAGCAAACTGTCAGGATTTCAAGTCATGCGTGTATGTTCCATATGTATTATGTACTGTATCTATGAATGTACACTCACTGGCCTGCCTACAGCAACTACAGCAATTTTTTTGTCTTTATCTATTTGCTATTTACAGTGATGGTAACAGTTACAAATCCTTTCAGACCCCATAACTCCCCATACCAGGACTGAAAGAAACACCTGTGGCTTTTTTAGACCTGAAGAAAGAATGGCGCTTGATCTGTCATCTACAAGGTGGACCAGCAAGGTAGGAGTGTCTAATAGAGTGAGTGGACAGTGAGTGGACACAGTGTTTAAACCCTCCTGATAAATTGGACAGTGAGTGTAGATACAAGGAGGTGTGCCTAATGCAGAGCTTATTAGATTTAACACTGTCCTGTTATTATTCAGATAATTTCCTTTGACTTTTTCCTTCTTTCTGCAGGTGGATTATTTTACATTAATGTCCTCAGAAATGTCTCCCAAAAACGTATAACTTGTAAGTAATGGCTGTTTAAATTGGAAATGAAATAACTGAAGGTCTTGACCTTTTCTCTCAGTACCACACACAGTAAGTGGACCAGATTAAATAGACAGCTGTACTTAATAAAGTGACCAGAGAGTGTAGACTTAAACCTAGCTCTATCTGTAATGAAAACCTTTTGTTAAGAACCATTTTCCTCTTTTTTCAGTATTTCCTACATAGTCAGGACGTTTTTTGTCCTGTGTACAAAAGCAAAGACGCACACTGAGTGACACGGTGGAGTCTTTTGATAGGCCGTGCATTTGCAGAAATAAAGCGTGTACACTCTCCCCTACATGCACTACTTTGATCATGAGACTGTCTCTCTCCCTCCCTCCCTCTCTTTCTTTCTCTCTCTTTCCCTCCTTCTGCAGTAGCCATGAAAAGAGGAACTTGTTGACCACTTCCCACTGAGGCAGGCCATGTTGTGCTGATGTGCTGATTCACATGCGTTCAGAGCAAAAAAAAAAAAAAAAACCTTTTCCACCCACGAACGCTTGCATGACTGATAAGAAAAACATCAGCTCATCAAAACAATGAAAAATTAAAACGGAATAGCATGTGACCAGGTCACATAAAGCAACGGCACTTAACGGTATTCCACAACCGATCTGGTGCATATGATCAGTTAACAGAATGACACAGGCAAATACTTTTAAATCTTGAAGCCCCTATAAATGATCATATATACATATATAAGCTCACCGGACAAAAAAATACTCACCTGTGGCTGAAACGTATCTAATAGCGTGTACCAATAACAGCTGTGACTGGATTTGGCACGTTCTGGACATTTCTGGATGTAGCCCACATCAATGTTCAGACACTCTTACATTAAAGAATTGTGCAGTTGGTCCAGATTTGGTGGATGCCTTCCCTGGCACAATTCCGAGGAGGATTCCCTGTAGACTGGGATTATAGCCACTGCTGGTAGACCTGTATGACCGTACGCTTCCATACACCTGCAGATTCAGCTACTTCCTTCACACGCCCTAACTAGCATGCCCAAATGCAGTCACTCCTTTTCGTCTGCTTTGGAGCCATTTTCCACACATGGAACGAGACATTCACTGTACTGTAGCACCTCTTCCCAATCTATGGATCCTGTCACTCACACCCCGCAGGAATTTATAGTTCCATCATCCTCGTGCAGCGGCATCTGCAGGAGTCTGAAGTTACTACCACCTGAACCACACAAAGTGACTTGTTTTTTGTCTGGAGAGCTTACCTATCACATGTATACTTCAATATGTCCAGCCTATAAACAGTGATATGTGCAGAGGTGTGTTCTCTGAAGAGGATGTGTAACTTGTTTTCATTTATAGAAAATCAACAAGGCATGGCAGATGACCATCAGTGTTCAAACTGCACCCAGTAGTTAAAAAGTTAAAAGTGTTGAGATGTTCAGTTATGGCCACTGCTTTACTAGTTTACTGTGCACACAAGAGCGGTATAAATGACTCCAATAGCAGAACAGAAGGCCACAGTACTGTTTACATTATTCCCTATTCAACAAGTCAGAACTGCATATGAATACAAAGATCCCATAAAACTACTTGATGGGATACACAGTCCAGAAACAAGAACCAACCTGCTGGTACTGTATAGGTACAATACGTACATTCCTGGTAGAGAAAAAAGATCACGTGGGAGGACAAACTGAAAGAACTGTCTGGGCCTGTTTGTCATTATACCAGGGGCCTTAAATCTGCCATCTGATAGGATGAGCTCATACCGATTGTGGAGAGAACATACTGCAAGAATATTGTTAGTTTAGTTAGGAAGCCTAATCTTGTTAACCCAAACTAATCTTTCAGTCCTCATTGTAGTGAGTAATAGAAGCATCACCCTCACCAGAAGTCTCACAGTATCCAATACTCAAACTAGCTTTATAACAAAGGAGAAGAAAAAATCTTTGATGGCTGGCCAGGAGGTAATATTAGCATTAACGCTGAATGAAAGAGTTTACAGTAGGAATCTTCTTTCATTTTGCTCCTGGTGCTTATTATCCACCTGATTCTAATAGTCAGATGTTCCTGAAGGTGTAAAAAGGTGAAACAGGGGTTTCAAAGCTGATAAACTGATGTCAACAAAGACTGCAATACAGATGCTGTGAAAAACGTCAGAAACCAACACGTTCATTTTTCAGTGTCGGAAAAAAGCAGGAAATGTATTTAATCAAAACAAACAGAAAAGCATCCAACCTCAAATACGACAGTAAACACTAAAAGAACAGAGGAGGAAAAACAGCAGAATACTGGACATGGAGTATGATTTGTAATCGCGAGAAGCAGAAAAAGCTGAAAACACACTCAGCATATTACTTTTAAAAACAGAAGCAAGAAGAATATCCAGTGACCTATGAGCAAATATAGAATTAAAGCAGACCTATTATGCTCTTCAATGTTCATGTATATATATACATATATGTATGTATATATATAAAGGAAGTGTGCAGTGCTGTTGGGAAGGAAGATAAAGGTTACCAGGAACAGTAAATGATGATACATTTAGACTGAAATGGGCAATACTTATTGAGCTACACATACAGAAGTAGTGTCCTCTCAGTATGGTGTTGGGCCGCCATATTTGCTAACCCAACATGCCAGACGTCTCGGCATGGAGTTGTAGAGGTTCCTAATAGTGTCCTGTGGTAATCCATCCCATGCAGCTTGAATATTCTCACACAGTTCCTGCAGATGGTGCGGTAGGGGTGGAGGTGGAGTAACACCTGGTCTTCTGGACGTGTGATGCATCTTGGCGCTGACCACGGTGCCTCCACACATGGATTCGTTGGTCGTCTCCACCAAGACAAAGCGGGACTCGTCACTGAAGATGACTTGCTGCCATTCTGAGTCACTCCATGACAGTCTGGCACAACACCATTGCAGTCTCTGATGACACGGACGTGGTGTTAAAGGCAGTTGTCGTAACGGTCTGTGTGCATGTAGTCCTGCGTGGTGCAGCCATCTGCCAAGGGTGCTGGCACTAACAGGATGACTCATGGAGGCATCACTGCTCGCTGAATGTCTGCAGTCTGGGCTGTGGGGTCAGTCAGGTACAGCGATAGGGCCCATCCTTGTTTACATCACATGCATGGCCGAGCATGAAACTTGAATCATCTGCATGTCTCACGATGTCAAACTTACCCCGCAAGTTTCAATTCTGTCGGTTGATTCCTTCTGGGTGCAACTGTTTGTGCAGCTATTCTTTTGATGATGAGTGTATTTTCCACTTTGGATGGAATACCTTTTTAATATGGTATTACATCATGCTATTGTTTTTGCCTGTGTGAACTTTGACCTCTAAGGTTTAAGCACCTAGACTGAGTACCAAACAATTTTTGCTCTAGCTGGATGTACCTTACAATCTGTGGGCTTGCATTCATAAGCTTTCACTGCCTGATTTCTGACTGGTGAATAGATTCAATAGATCCACTATTGAACAGATTCATGGTGACACAGAAGGTGCACCCAGAAATGAAATCCCAGTTTTGAGGTTCATGCAATCTGGCACAGAAGTGAGGTACCTAGAATCCCATGATAATGCACCTCGAATAAGGCAACAGGGAGCTCATCAAAAGCTATTAGAACTGCACTGCGATAAGAAGCATGACCGTTGTCCAGCTATTTCTGTCTCTTGCGAATGGGAGACTGTTTTGTTAGACTAGAAATGTTTAATCGATGCCACTTTAGAATATGGCCACTTTAATGGTTATTATTTAAGTTATAACACTTTGCAAAGTATTAATAAGCAGTAATAACACATTAATAAAAAGGCAAAAGAGAGCTTCTCCATTTGATGAATATGAACATGTATTGTCAACTGACAGGGTTGATACCGACGGATGGAAAAGTCAAAGTGGGATTAGTAAATATCAAAATCTGAACTTTAACAGTATGAAAGAATGTGAGTTCATTGTTAGACTAACAACAGGTCACTGTTGTTCTTCTTATTTATGTTTTGTAACTGTTTATTAATGATTTTAAGGTGTCTATGGCCTAATTAATGACCATTAATAAACACTTTTAAAGCCATTCATAAATGCCTTATTCTAAAGTGGTACCGTTTAATCAGACCAGCTTCTCTTTCTTTCTCTTCTATAGAACTTTCTCATTGTTAATTCTGTGAAGAAATCCTAATCCTTGGACTCTCAGGATCAGAGAGCACTGAATTAACTGGGATTATTCTAAATAGGGGTTGCTTTGAGATTATCACACGTTTCAACCTCCTGTGTTGTATCTTTAAATAATCCTACTGTTTTTTTTTTTGCAATACTGAGTTAAAAGAAGTAAATGTACCTGCATTGTCACAGACTGAGAAAGTTCAGACTCAGGCCCAACTCTTTCTCACAAAGGCGGCAAAATAATAAAGATTATGCGGTTAAAATACAGGTGTGCTACCTATATGGTCTATAGGAGGCACTGTAAACAGCTATAGCGCCTCACAAAGTGGATGAGCTTTACATGAGAACAAAGGTCTTATCAGCCATCTGCTGGATCTGTCAGTGAAGTCCTAAATATGTTAGTGTTTTCAAGAACACTACAGCATATTAACTGTATTCGATGACTGCATGACAAATCAGTGGTTTCTAACATAGTCTTGATTTATGCTACAAGCATAACAGAAATGCTTTGGTTGAGCCATAATTGAAGGCCACTCCAGCCTGTTTAAAAACAAATAATTCCAGACAGATCTTAGAACCATGCCTCCGAGCTCCAACCATCTGACTAAATATCCCTCAAAGTGACAATCAATAACAACAACAACAAAAAAAGAGACCATACATAATGTACCACCGCAGTTATAGAGTAACTGGCAACACACTGATGTCAGACAGCATCTTGTTATTATGCTGTCAAAACATGAAGATAGATGTCAGCTTTATTGGCTTACCATTTTAATTAAAAGGTGGGAGTTGGCAGTTAAGCTGAAGTAGCTGATATTAAATGCCACTGCTCCCTCATTAAAGCACCTGTGAGGTATTATAGTAATGCCTAGCAGGGAGTTCAATAGAACGGTCATATGATGCATTCACATTCAGGTGCAAAAGAAGGCACACACTGCTAATGTCGCTTCTCAAGGATGCCTTTGTTGCCCTGAGGTTATAGCTGGGGAGAGCTCTTCTTAATCATAAACACTGTGGAAGTTTAATTCAGTTCCAGGCAAACATGTTGGCAGTGTTACTCTATGTAACCCTGAAATTCTGTGTACTTGGTTACTCATATAAATCACAGTGACAGTGAGAATTTTAATATTTACGAGCAAGTTAATAAACAGGTTTTATATGAAGCACTGCTGGCCAATTAGAGTAAAGGCAGTATTTCTAAGGAATTAAATAATTACATATTTATACTTTCACATTTACCTCTGCTGCCTGTTTTTTTTACCCCTTTTCTTATAGTGTGCTTATGATTAAATGCTTGAACTTTGTTCATCTAGGACCTTACTAATGGCTGTTTATTAATTTTATTTATATCATTAAAAAGCCCAGACAAAAAAAAAAAGAGTCACCTTGTGTGTTTAAGGTGGTGGTAACTTCAGGCTCCTGCAGATGGCACTGCACGAGGATCATGGGGCTATAAATACCTGTGGGGTGTGAGTGACGGGATCCATAGATTGAGAAGAGGTGGTACAGTGCAGGGAATGTCTCGTTCCATGTGTGGAAAATGGCTCCAAAGCAGATGTTAATGATTGGCTAAAAGGAGTGACTGCATTTGGGTTTGCCAAATACCATAGTGTGAAGGAAGTAGCTGAATCTGCAGGTGTATGGAAGTGTACGGTCATACGGGTCTACCAGCAGTGGCTAAAATCCCAGTCTACAGGGAATTCTCCTCGGAATTGTGCCAGGGAAGCCATCCACCAGATCTGGCCCAACCGCACAATTCTTTGATATAAGAGTGTCTGAACATTGATGTGGGCTACATCCAGAAACTCACAGCTGTTATTCGTGTTTGTAGAGGTATTACACACTATTAGGTACATTTCAGCCACAGGTGACTCATTTTTTGTATGGTGAGGTTAAGAATAAAATAATAAATAATCATAAGATTAATCCCTTTGCACAGTAGCCATCTATTTTGCTGGTCAGTTTTTTCAATAATGTTAATGGAATATATTTCAGCAGAAATGTTCATTTACAAAACTGGAACCAACCTGGAACAATTGATTTTGTAGGTGAGCAAACAAGCCAACATTTATTAGAGTGTTTATATTAAGTTTAAATGGTATTATTTCAGGTAGTTGCAGGGGATTGTTGGAGGCTTGAAAGGTGCAGTTGTGCTGTCAGTTTTGCCTCAGCATTTTGTAGAGAAGGCACACATACACATTGCACGCTTCGGCCTGTTGGTGGAAGATATTCATGCATCTGCCATATTGTTCCAGGCAAGACTGGCCTGTAAACGAATACAAGTAAACAGGGAAGCTGCAGTTTTTCTAGATAAACAACTTTATAATGTTTATATTTCTCAACCAATTTATCATGTACTTTATTGGTCCTGCAGGGGCAAGTTGTCATTTTGGTGTAAAACTATATCTGGGAGCAGCAGATAAGCATCGGCTATTGGAGTGGGAGGTTAAGTGCCTTGAACAAGGGCACAACCACAGTTTTAGACTTAGTCAGTCATGGAATCTGTACCCACAACCCTCCGTATCCAGGCTCACCTCTTCTAGCACCAGGCTACCAGCCACTTCTTTCACTGAGTTGTTTTTATATCCATTGGTTTATGATCTACGCTTTTGTCTCCAGTTGCTTTGAATCTTGATAGTTAATGTATAATCGCTGCTAGATGCTGAAGAGAGGAGTATGTCTCAGTGTTAGCCTTACATCAGCTGAATTACTAACTCTGTAAAAACTCACATTTGTCAAGCACAAATTTGCCTTATGTTCCTTGGGTAACACCAAGTGGTGACGCCCCTATGCAATTGAATATGCATGAAAATTGAACGTTTTTTACACTGAGGAAATGGCTTTTGCTGTCCCCACCATGTTAGCTTTTCTTATGCTCCCAATCAGAACACATCTCAGTCACTTGAAAATAGTGAGAAAATATGGAAATGTCGCATCTTTAAGAACTAATAACTGACCATTATTGAGAAAAAGTGAACAAAATTGGCATACACAAATCATATAGTGAGATACTATCACTTACCTTTCTTTCTAGAATTTTACAGCAGTGAAAGAACAGTCTGACCTGTTCTCTCAAAGATCAGATCACTACAGATCATGGAGGACTCCTTCTTAAAGTTACTTCAAACTCCCTCCTCAACACTTTCTCTGTGGGAGGAAAACTAGTTAGCTGTTAGCCGCTCAGCCGACGTGAGTAAACTGTCAAAAAAAATCAGTCTGGAGAAAAATGACAATACAGATGAAAATCTCCATTACGGGCAATTTAGTTTATATGGTTTATATGAAGTCTCAGCTTTCAAAGCTAGCGGTAATAGTGATTCTGATGACTAGCCAGCTGTCAACAGAATGTTATAACAGCCAAATACAACAACTGTGAAAGGTAATTCCTCGAGATCTGGTTTGGATTGTGCCTTGGTTTGTACAGACCAAAACTACACATGACTCATGCATCTTGTTTCCAGCCCAGCCTTCTGATACAAGATGCCTGGACCAATATGGCGGCAACACTGACACACGATTCAGCAGCCAATGCAACATTCATGAGTGTATGTCTGTGTATGAACTCATTTCACAGCAGGGGGTCAGTCAGTTAGCATAAGTGCTACAGGTGGCAAGAAGCCCGAGCTGAAAAGTTAGCAGACGTAGCAGACAGGATTACAGGTAACACAGGATTTAAGGGAGGAAGCTAAAGATCAATTGTTATAAATAATAACTCAATCGCTTTATAAGAAGAGTGTAAAAATGATCTTAATATTGTAGCACAATGGGCCAAACATTGCATTAATTTGGTTTGGGCAGTGGCCAGATGTACAACTGAACAGCACACAGATAAAACCAGTTCACATTTCTTCTTTTTTTTAAAAGACTAAATGATTCCCGTCAATAGAACAGTAACACGTGTTAGGAAGATCCTGTCAACCTGTTGTGACTGGAAACTGTTGCTTTTGGCGCAGTTCATTAATTGACTTGTTGTTTTTTTTCCAAGATAAAACTGGAACTCACTGAGAGAATTGGATTAAGCCAGACCTGTTGGAATAGGATGACTCCTTTCCCCTTTTATTAATGCTGTTCTAATGAATTTTGTATGTTGACTATTTGACTGAATTACTGAGGATCCATCTGTGGAACTCTTCCTATAAACATGCACCTTTACACAAAAGCTTAAAGCACCAGCAAAATCCAAACAAAACAAAGCCTAACCCATCTTGGCCTGAAGGCTTTTCATTAACACTGGGAAAATCAAGATATGACAAGAAGGTACCTTATGATGTGAAGGCTGGCTAACGATTTGTGATTTATTGCAACACGACCAATGACAACTGTCTTTGTGTTTTGAAACTTTGACATGTTGCCACTCTCTGCGTTAGGTAATTTTGAAACCTGGTTGTAAACTGACACTTGGTTATTGATGTTTGTGGTTTTGAAGTTCTGCAAAAGTGAGGTGCCATTTACGGTATGGCAGAAGGTGATGAACTCTCAGACAACAGGAACATTTGAACTGGCAGAGGATTTACCGGCTATAGCTCGGCGTTTCCACAGGTCACTGTCCAAATAGATGCTGCCACAGATGCTTTTCTGTGGGAAACGTCACATCTAGACCAGCTCTGCCAACTAAGAACTCTCCGGTTCTAAAACATGAACCCTCTGTGACACCTAGATTACCAGTCAGAAGTTTAGACACGAAATGGATGTTGCTGGTGATCTTAAAGACTCTACAGTCTTATACTTAACAGCTCCAACTGATGAGAGTCTGAACCAGTACATATCCTGATATACCACATATACTCTTGATGTACCACAGTATGATATTTCTCCATATCTCCACCTCTAATATATATTTAGTGGTGTAAAAACTTTGATCTCTTTTTCTGCACAGTGTAAAAGCTCTAGTTCTCCTTTCAGTTTAGTGAATATTCATGATGGACAGACCAATAGAATTGCTCCAAATCTGCTCAGAAATAAACCTTGTTCTATCAGCCTCCACTGCAGGTTAAGAAAGCTGGTTCATCCTCCTGTAAAGTTCCATTTTGGAGGTGTTGAAGACCGTATATTTCCATGAGTGCTATTTTATAGTTTGGTGTATTCACTTTTATTCTAAAGTAAAGCATTAAGATAATCATAATGAGAACCTGCTATGAGTAGCCATGTCTAAACCTTTGACTGGTAGTGTATGCCTTGAAATGCCTTTTCTTATGCTCTATTGATTTTCTGTAATAAGTTATCAAATCAACTACAGACAAGAAAATTAATACATAATAATAAATTAAATAATGTATGTAATAATTTATATTCATTTCTTGGATTTAACATAACACAACATAAAAATATCTGCATAGTCCACATTGCAAGTTTTAAATATTTTAAATAAGTATATTAAAATGAGCAGAAGTGTGTTCTCTCTCTGGAGGATGTGTTCTCCTATTTTCACTAAGAACATCAACAAAACGTATTTCGATCAGGGGTTCCCAAACTTATGTATGTAAGTAGAAGAGGAGATATTTATTAGCATTTGAATTTGAATAAGCATTGTTGTTCCCTTTACAGTAATTTTTGAGGAAAGACAAACGATCATTTATATTCTTCCAATGTTTTATCATTTCTTAAGTGGAAAGAAACTGATGCAAACCTGCAGATACAGAAAATAAACATAACTGCTTAACGACAATCATATGTATAGCAAAACTCTAGGCAGCTAAGGGTTCATTAAATACCTGTTTGGGAAGGAAGAAAATGGGCATTTGAAAATCAGATTTTGGAAGGTTCCTGGAGACTGTTTGTTGAAACATCAAAGAAAAGGTCTTTCGCAATATTGTAATCAGTTTCGGGACATGGCCAACGATATTCAGATCTCAAATGTTTTGGTAAAACTCTACGTAAATCAAACATTTTGAACAACGTGTGATGTAGGGAACCCATATTCTGTTAGATACTGTGCAGGATGCAGTTCACATGAAACTGAATGCTGAAGTCAGAGCAGGTTGGGGCATGAAACAGTAAGAAAGGTTAATAGGGGCATTTCAGAACTATCTAAAATCTATCTAAAACAATATGCGCCAGCAATCTTTATGGAGGCAACCTGTAGAGCCTGTAGGTTGTTGCATCACATAAAGTTTATCAAGATCGCTGTTGCTGATTACCTGTGTTATATATACAGTATATATATCTGGTATACATACATATCATATACTGATATACATGCATATCAGAATATCATATATAAACCACCTTCTTGTATCTACAGTCATTGTCTGTTTTATCAGCTCCACTGACCGTATAGGAGCACTCAGTGACTGTAGTCCATCTGTTTCTCTGTATACTTTATTACCCTGTTCTTCAGTGGTCAGGACCCCCACAGGACCACCACAGAGGTAGTATGTGGGTGGTGGATCATTCTCAGCACTGCAGTGACACTGACGTGGTTGTGGTGTGTTAGTGTGTATTGTGCTGATGTGAGTGGATCAGACACAGCAGTGCTGCTGGACACCTCAGTATCTTCTAAAAGGTCTAACCCAGCTTATAAGGCTTCATATTGGTGCCTCGACCCCAGTGATCGATGTTTGCATTGTAGTTTGTAGTCAATTTATGCAGTGACTCAGTAAACATTATAGCAGTCTGCTATGAATTATTTGGGCATATAGCTTCTCTTTAGGTTGAATTGATTTTTGACAGCATAAACCAAAGCAATAAAAGAATGGATTTGTGTATGGGTCAATGTAGTTGCCCCTTTAATTCAAGGCTGGAGTTTTTGTGTTTGTACTGAGCTACTAGACGGATGCTGATCCACTTTCTAGTATCATGTTGTTTACATTCTCAAATTAGTATACAATAATTCTTAATAGTGTAAAAATAGGCAGAGTTTTGTGCAATAACCATTGGTCACCTTTCCCTGCCAAGCTGGATAGACTCCAGTGAATTTGCAGATGCTCTGGTAGAAGTTGATTGATTTGTCTCTGTGGAAGTTAATTCACTGCTGGAGGTTTTATTGCACTGCTGGAGAGAGCTTGGCCCTCCTACAGTTGGATGATGCCTACCAGTCACTGAAAAAACGATTTCGTCACTCTTTGCCCGTTTCCAAAACTTTGGAGCACCGACCGGAGCCCAGTTACGTCACAGAGTTGTACTGCACTGAATTAGCCTTTAAATCCTCAGAGTTAGCATAAAATCCCTAATGCTCTTAGCCTCGCTGGAAGAGGCCTACCCTGTGCCATGTGCTGGGCTGGAATGTGGACAGTGGTGGGGGTCAGGAGGGAGGAGGTGGGGTTGGGGTGGTAAAGATCAGGTACCATTAGCAGGCAGAGGTACGGCATGGCCTGAGCTTGAACTTTGTCCTCCGGGCCCCAGAACGTCAGAAAAGAAGGCAAATCAGTCCAATATTGTTGTGGGCACGATGAAGGAAAGTGAAAACAAAACTAAAAAAAACAGACCATCAGATCTCCGGCCCAGATAAACGCCTTTAAAAACTAAAAGTGTGATCTGACAGGTTGGCATGTTGGCAAGACTTGTGGATTCCTGCTTGAGTTGTTGACATATGTGACAAAAAAGCAGGCCTGAATGATACTGGGAAAAAGTCATATTGCAATATTTTGGGTTTTTGAGATAAATACTGCTATTTGATTGGTAGTTTAAAGCAAAGTTAAGGACCCACGGAAAGGGTGCGTTTAGTGTTTAGTGGAAGTTCAATATTCAGTTCAATGTAGATCAGTATCTACATATGTGAACAATATGTGAAGAATACCACCTTGCTAGATTGTTATATTTTTACATATCATTGCTGTCCAAAGAAAAACATGTATCTCCATTTTTACTTGCATGCATCATTTGAACACAGCAGCTGCTGTTTACATTGTGTGAAAATTTCATGATGAATGGACCAACAGAAATGGCCCAACACTGCTTGGGGAAAAAATCTGGTTCCATTGACATTGCATTACATCCTTTCCTGTAAAGTTGCCATTTTGGAGATACTCGTTTTTCTTTGGACAGCGACGCTATATGTGCCATTTATGATGAAATGAAAATAGTGCCACCTGAGTCCACATTTGATGGCTTGTATAAGAGACACAAATCTGCTAATTGTCTTTTAAGCCCAAATACAACCTCTATAGCAAACAACTACAAAAATAACAAGCTCTGAAACATTCATGCAAAGTTGCTTTATATTTGATGAACCTAAAAATAAAAAATTAGGAAACAGTAGTTGTGGCATGTGCTTAGTTACAGCCTCTTTGGCAGAGAGTGCAAATGCAAGGTGTTTCAGGAATTTTCAGCCGCTCTTTCTTACACAGTGCTTCTTGTTTTGTGATATTTTTGGGTCATCCTGCATGCACAGCATGTTTAAAGGAGCAGTTTGTAAGACATGATGCAACCTTCTGAATTCATACTCCAAAATACTGTATATCACCAGAAAATGCACAGTCCCTCTTCTTCCCCGTACACTGCTCACCAGGCTAGAAGAATCGTTACAGGTTCAGCATCAGACCTCATTCCTTTACTCGTCAAGCGGTGTCTCAAAGCTATACAAAGTGGTACCATTCAGACAGGAAGAGCCAGGGCTAGCGGGTTAGCATGCTAACTTCAGTAGATATCTCTGCACCACATTACATAGACATCTTTAATATAGCATCAAAACTGTTATTTTTTTCACATTTTGTTGATAATTCCAGGTCATTTTGGAATGTTTGCATATTTACATATTGCTCCATTAACATCTACCCATGGATATTCAGTGACATTCAGGTCAGGATACTGTGGGGGCCAAAATCCTCAGCTTGCATTTTTTTTTTTTTTGAAGTGGTAGATTTTAAGGCATGTTTTGGATTGCTGATGAAATCTCATTTTTTCATTTACCCATGCAATGATTCCTGTGCCACTGGCTGTCATAACAACCGCAACACAGATTCACCAACCATGCTGAACAGTAGGCAAGGTGTTCTTTTCATCAGATGCTGCTTTTATTCTCCAGATATATGGTCGGTTTACAGTCAATTGTGAACAAAGAGTTCCATTTTTACTTCATTGGTCCCCAACACTTACCAAGGTGTATTACTTCTAATGACTCTTCCATGAAGATTATGGTTGTGTAAGCAACATTCACATCAGCTCATTTATCAGTTTATTGTATTTATCATCACACCAGCTTCTCTACTTCCACATAATAGTACATAATGTCTATTTAAGCTGTAGTGTCGATTTAAAATGTTAAGTTTGTCATGTATTAACAGGGTCTGCCATGTATAGCATGTTGAGAATTGTTGGTGGCAATGTGGCCAGCTTAGATTGAAGTAGTCTTCCTCTTCATCATATTCACCCCCGACACAAGCTGAATGTTATGGGGTTATACTTCTCAGTGTTATTTCCACAAACATATAAAAATGGTTAGTGAGATGACAATTTTTTTGTACAAATAATATGTAACTGATACTATAAAGGACTAAACAACTATAATTTCTTCACATGAAAACATTCAAAATTAGCAGCTCATTTGGCACTGGAGATACTGTGCAAAATGCACCTGTGACAATCTGAGAGATAGAGTAAGTGTTTATCATTAAACACTAATATTACAACAAATACATATCACATTGAGACAATGAGTGGAGAGGTTTTGTTCAACCAGTTTAAAATTATCTCCTCAATGAAACCCAGTATTAACTTTAGATGCCAACCAATAACTGGCTTTGCTAATCGGTCCTCAATATAAATCACTTAGGCTTTAAAAAAATGCTGCTCTTTATTAATATTAGTACTAGTACGTATGTTTATTTCCATTTCTTCTGGTCTTATTTAGTGTTTTTACATACAGAGCACACTTAGGAGCCTAAGACCTTTCTGACAGTACTGATTTGTCATCTCTAGTTATCAGTTCTCTTTCCCAACATTGCTGTTATCACCTTTGAAGCATCATTGTAGGGTTACCTGTCAGTCGTCACTGATATCAGATTACATTGTGGCTAATGTTCTTTGAAACAATAAACAAAGTGCCAAATCTTCTATGACAGTGTAGAGTAAGTCACACAGGCTTCATGTTGAAACGTTTCATGGATTCTTCATAATAGAAAAGTGACATCTATAATGTGTGGTCAGCAACAATGCTGCATGCCATATAAAAGCTTTTACTCCCTGGTATCGTGTATAACGTTCAGGATTTGGTAACATTTTGTTGGAAAATGTGATCATTTCTGTGTTATACATTACATGTATATTTAATGTGGAAGAAAAGTGCAGATTGTAATTGAAAATTTGCAAATTGCAAGCCAATTTTGTGAATACTGCCAAGTTGCAAAAGGGTAATGTTTAAGGTGAATTTTTCAATACTCAAATACTGCGTACTTTAGTCACTGAGATGTAAACGGTGATTCAGAGAGGTTTTATGTGAAATGATCTGCTGTAGAAAAACTTGCCATGTAAAATAGTGTCATAAAGGTCAATGCGACACACACATGATAGGAACCAGATGTCACAATGTATTCATTACCATATCATTATAACTTTCTATTTTGTAGCTTTTAAATGCATTAAACACTTTGGACATCTGGTTTCTATCACCATCACTGTGAACAATTTGGACAATGGAGTCAGTTTCTCTAGAATGGTGCAGTTTACTTTTATGCACCTTTCTTTTACAGCAGGACTTAAATCCTGTAAATATTTGAGACTGCAGACAGTATGTGTGCAGCAAGGTTGGTTGTGCCATTCTGTGCTGGGCTGTGGGGTAATTTAGGCAGTTTGTACAGGGAATGTATGCTGTCTGTACGTATGGCGGTTGGTGACCTGCCTGTGTCCCAGCAGTTTCAGCCAGTTCTGAGCAGTAGATCTCCCCTCCTGCCATGTTCAGTAAAATGTGTACCACATCTCCTTCTTTGCCAGGACATCACAATACAAACAACACTGAATCTGGGCTGTAGAAGAAAGTAATTCTTACGATGGCTTTACTCTGTCTATAAAGGTGATATACACTGCATTTATTCAGCTTTTTAAATTGTCCTCCTGTGAAAAATGCACAGATGTGGTTTTACATTGCGCCCATGTACACCCTATGATTTGGTCCTAGAATGAAACAAGCTGCTGTTTCCTCTTTTTTGGTGAGCTCATGAATATTTAGATGAGCTCTGCTCTGATTGGCTGGTTTACAGCAAGGCACTGCGATGATCACTCAGAAGTAACATGTGGAAGTAGACTCAATAAAATACTTACTCATAGTATTTAACTAGCTATGTTAGTTACTTGGAGCTAATGCTAGTAGCTAACGTTACCTAAACTAGCTACTGGCTTTCCATCTGGATATCAACACAAGGTGGATTAAAGTTGTTCCACACTATGAGACTCTCAGTTTATAATGATCTGCTTCGACCGGCAAACACGGATACAATCACACAGCATGGCTGCTACGTACAGGCTGCTGTTGGGGTTGTTATGCTAATAAAGGTGGAACTGCTTCTCTCTTCAGTCTCTTCAGGGACAAACGCTGAGCGAAGCTGCTCCATATCCACCTTAAATAGTGTCACAGTTACATTGTTCTGCCTGTACAAGACGCAGCATTTAAGGTGGAATGGAACATTCAGTTAAAAGGGTGGCGAATAAGAAGTCAACTTCAGCCTTATTTAAAGATGAACATCAGTTGAGTTTTGTTTCTTGAGAAGGGAATGAAATGTGCTGGCATCCTTTTCACAGCCTGGAACAGTAGATCTCTCCACATAGCCCTGTTGCTCCATTATCGCTGTGTGTAAGTTTTTGGGGGCATAAATATTAATGAGTCAAGACTGTTATGTAATAATATGAGGCCCATTGTACACTGATACTGTAAAAGAAAGTGTCTCTGGCGAAGGCTGGTTAAAGTTGTGTGCGTTTGTCATGGATAATTCTTGGAGATATCAAAAAGACGATTCAGTTTGGGTTCAGGATGTGGGTCTCTGCATGTGTGTTTACTCTGGCTCCTCCCCCTAGAACAGAACGTTAAGTGGGGTTTACTGCAGTCAGGTGTACTGTTACCACCTTCTACATTAGGAACCTCTAAGCATCCCAGAGTTGGTAACTGAGTGTTTGAATTTGTTGTTCTGTACAGGGAGTGATAAATCAGTTGAGATCGACCTGTTTGATGGCCCATTATGGGTTTGAGTAATCCAGATTAGCTTGGCCTAGAGGGAGGAACAGCGCACTACAGAGTAGCCTTTAATCGCGCAGAGCATCCGAAAACACACACACACACACACACACACACACACACACACACAGAAAAACACATCATTAGATCACTTTCTGTCTCTTTCGGGAATGATTAGTTATAACCCCCTCTGGTCTTCTGCCCCAGCTCTGCCTCTCTGCCTCCTGCCTGTGTGTGTGTGAGTGTGTGTGAGTGTGTGGAGAGAAGCCAGTGTTTCTGCATATGTTTCCCATTCAGTGTGAGAAGTTTAGTAGTGCTGGCTAACTCAGATACACCACAGAGAGCTCAATAAGTCATTTCCGCCAAGCATCCTTACTCGCCAAACACACGGCCCACAATGACCTCTCTCATCTCTCTCTCTCTCTCTCTCTTTCTCTCTCTCATCTCTGTTTCTCCCTCTCTCTCATCTCTCTCTCTCATCTCTCTCTCTCATTCTCTCACATTCCCCCACTTTACCTCTCTCTGTTTCCCACTTTCTCTCTTTCCCTCTTGCTTGGTTTCCCGCCACTTTCACTCTCTCCCCCACTTGCTCTCTCTAACCCTCTCTACCTCTTTGCCCCCACTTCCTTTCTCTTCCCCACTTTCTTCACTTTTTCTCACTCTCTCTTTCTCTCATTACTACCTCTCTCTCTTTCTGTACCTCTTTACCCACTTTCTTTTTTCTCTCCTCCTCTTCTCTCTCACCTCGCTCTCCCCCTTATCTCTATTCCTCTTCGTTTCTCTCTTCTCTCTTTCTACCTCTCACTCTTCTCTCTCTCTATCCTGCTCTTTTTCTCTACCGCTTTATCTCAGTCTCTGTTTTTCCTCCTTTCTCTCTTACCTCGCTCCCCCCCCTTATCTCTATTATTTTCTCTTCTTTCTGTCTTTCTATTTCCTTCTCTGCTCTCTCTTTATCCTTATCTCTATCTCTTTCACCCCTTTATCCTGGCACATCCCCTTTTCTCTCTTTGTCTCTCAATCTCTCTCTACCTCTTTCCCTCACTCTCTTTCCTCCTCAGTCTACTGCTCCCCCTTTTTTAGTTTTCTGGGTGTGATTATCTATGACACCCCTATGTGTATTATCTAGCTTTTTGAGTGTTTATTGTTATGTCTAATGTAGATCAGAAGCAATTCCATTAGTATCATGATATGTGGTAATACGTGGTGTCCTGGTGTGCAGTGGGGAGCGGTGGACTGTAATGTTGTCCAATCATGTTGCATTCAAGCCATCTCTGAATTACTGTGTTCCTGAGAATCCAACTGGCATCAGCACTTTAAGTGTCTAAACTCCAGATTGTAAATAGCAACTGGAAACACCAGGGAAGAAAAGGAACCTTGCCTGCACTTGTTTGCATGTCATTTCACTGTCTTTCTTTCTTTTTTTTCTTCCTTTCTGTAGGACAGAGAAATGCTGAGAGCTGATGATGTTCAGCAGTAGTTTCACACACTCCCATAGAGTGATGAGAAAAGTGGAGACTGGAGAGACTTCCAAATATGCTCTTAACTAGATAAAGTAGCTTCCAGCTCCCTGCAGAGAGGGAGAGAGAGCGAGAGATTTATGACACAGATTGATTTGCCCTGGGGGAGACAGGACAGTGTGCATGAACTGCAATACGGAGATCTGGGAACAATTGTAGATGCACGGATATGCACACGCACTTACACAGATACACCACAGGCCAAAAGCATGGACGCAAGCAGTGAAATGAGTGATAATTCAGTCTCATATGTCACAGTGGTGTCTCCATTTAATATGTTTTTCGATACAGCAAAAACTACGAAGCGCCTCAGAATGTGACTTATGGTAATATCATCATTTTATACAACAGGGAGGTTTTGCATGATCCATTCAAACTGGTGTCTTTGCAACATGTAACCCACTAGCCATGATGCAATGATGTATTACACTCCAGGGAGTTTCATACCAATTATCCACCAATTAACACATGTTCTGAGATCTAGTAAAACATTGGTTTCTTAATCTACTTATATGGCAAAAGTCTTCATGCTTTGTTGATTAGCCATTTACATAAACTATTATTATTCAATTTTCAATTCAATTTATATTCAATTTTCCCAAAACACAATTTATTTTACTACTTATTTTTTTCTCGCAATGTACATCTCTATTCCTCTGGCTGAAAAGCTCTGTTAGAGCTCCTGTGTCTTTAAGCTTAATAAGCAAAACGAATTAAGAATTAAGATTTTTGTTCTAGATTAAAGTGTTATTCCATCATGTTTTAATGATTACATATAATTAAATAAGATACACACAGAAAGTCTGAGTGGTTTGATGTAAAATGTGCCATTTCAGAGAAATTTCCCATGTCCGAATTGTTCATGGTGGTGGAGCCAGATGTCACAAACACTTAATGTCTATAAAAACTTCCTCACAGAAAGATATTACACGAAATAATTAGCCAGCCCAGGGAAAATACACTGAAGTATACCTAATTTAAGAATACTTAGTATACTTCCCTGCAGTCATGATGTCACTATGCTAAATAAGAATGATAAAATATAGTATGCCAAACATATATCACTAGTGCTTTTAAAAATATACTTAAAATAGAACTAATTGTACTTAACTGTACTATTTTGAGACACAATTAAGATTCACTTAAGTACATATTAAAGCACATTTCTAGTACATTCAAATATAATCATTTTCACCTGGGAGTGTAAATTAGTATACTTGCATTAAGTACACTGAAGTACTACTGAGGTAGAAAGTACTTGTAATTATAAATAAATACATGTATTATAAATGGAATAAATAAATAAATAAATAAATAATAAATACACATATACCTGGGAGAGGAAGTTTTGCAAAAAGGTTTTACTTTTAAATATATATATTCTTAAGAAGTGTATTTACGGTAGAGAGGTACAGGCCAGGCATTAAGCCAGGCAGTTTTGGTTTTGTTAGATTTAATATTCACTATTTTATGACTATTCCCTATTTTCCTCACTTTACCCTATGAACATTATGCATGAACATGAGAATAGGTGTAGGCTGCCTGGGAATTTTTGGCAACCTCTGTTTCCTATCAGCACTGTAAAGAAATCTGTTTCTTTACAGCACACAATTTCAAAACAAACCACTCTGAATGACTTTTCAATGACTGAACTACACAGATATTTTAGAAATTGTGTAATTTATCTTTTTACATTAAAACTCCAGCATTTTTTGTCCCAAATTAAATAATTTCCCATTTAATTCTAATACAAGTGTATTTTGACTAAAAGGTTTTTCTGTTCTCTTACTAAGTGAACAAAAACAATTTCAAAATTACTATTACTATTACCTACTAATTTGCTAATGCTACCAGATTTGCCAAGTGGAGGTTAGATAGAAAAACAGCGAGGTCTTCCTGTAAAAAACATGTATCTGTCTATTGAGTCTCACTTCCAAACTGTGGTGTAAATGCAGGAACGCATGAGCGTGAAGACTAGCGTGTACACACGCAGTACTGTTGATGCTAGACTCATGACACTGTGACACCTCATGGCCATCATCGAGTCATCCTCCACTCGAGTGAACCCCTCCCCGTGACACACTCTCACACACTCCAGTGACACTCCGGTGTGTGTATGTGTGTGTAGTTCACAGGTCAACTCCTACAAATGTTCCTTTACCTTTGTACCCAGTAAAGCCTGCAGCTCAAATTTTCATAATCAGCGCATCTTTATTTTGAGAACCCATCAAACTAACCTGCGGTGGAAGACTTGATTATGAGATCATGAAACTGATAATGAAAGACACTGAGTGAACACACACATGCGCGCACACACAGACACACACACACACACACACACACACACACACACACAGTGTAATTTATGTGAATTCATTACATTCCTCCTGACCACACTACACAATAACAAAAACACTGCCAGAGAGAGAGAGATAGAGAGAGAGGGAGAAAGAGAGAGGGAAAGAGAGGGAGAGAGAGAGAAAGATAGAGAGAGAGGGAGAGAGAGAAAGAGAGAGAGAGAGAGAGAGAGAGAGAGAAAGAGAGAGACAGAGAGGAAGAGAGAGAGAAAGAGAGAAAGAGAAAGAGAGAAAGAGAGAGAGACAGAGAGAGAGAGAGAGAGAGAGAGAGAGAGATGTTATCTGAGAGAAAAAATATGTTAAGAATAGAATGCTAAAGATTGATTGAAGGCATTTAATAAATCTTTGGGTAGTATTCATCTTAACCTGTGTTACAAAACGATATCAAAGGGGTCATCTAGGTCTAAGATTATTGTGAAATAAAAGAACACATGTCTATAATCTTTAGTCCATTTATAATGGACAAAAAAAAAAGAGTCACCTGTGACTGAACGTACCTAGTAGCGTGTAATCCCTCCACGAGCACCAATAACAGCTGTGACTGGATTTGGCATGGACTGGACAAGTTTCTGGATGTGCGCCACATCATTGTTCAGACACTCTTACATCAAATAATTGGTCAGTTGGTCCAGATTTGGTGGATGCCTTCCCTGGCACAATTCCGAGGAGAATTTCCGTGTAGACTGGGATTTTAGCCACTGCTGGTAGACCCGTATGACCGTACACTTCTGTCACTCCTTTTAGCCAATCATTAACATCTGCTCTGGAGCCATTTTCCACACATGGAACGAGACATTCACTGCACTGTAGCACCTCTTCTCAATCTATGGATCCCGTCACTCAGCCCGCAGGTCTTTATAGCCCCATCATCCTCATGCAACGCCATCTGCAGGAGCCTGAAGATACTACCACCTTAAACACACAAGGTGACTAATTTTTCGATCTTATTTAAAATAAACATCATGTTCTTTGTACTGTTGTAAAATCTATTATAGCCCATTTCCATTTCCGTTCATGATATGCACTGTTGTTGGCAGTGAGCTTTATCCAGGAAATATCAGGGCTCTATTATTGTAGTAATCTGCTACTGACTGTGGACATGCGGGAGGTGAGTGCTGGATTTGCAGTAGGATAGGCTTCAACCTTAAAATAAAGGCTTTGTTGTGGACATAAAAGTGTGCAAATGTGCCACATAAGCTATATTGTGCTGAACCCTTTGGGGAGACTTGCGTGGCTGGAGGTGCTGAGTGGTGGGCTTTCCACTGCGGGTTTTTTTGCAGAGTGTTCGCTGAAAGCACAATGTTTCCCGTGTCTCCTTCATTGCCAAAATGTGATCACGTTGGCGATCATAAGTGGGATAGCGCCTCCATCCCCTGATGACAACTGAGATGAGGGAGCAGCTGTGCTCCTTCAAATAGAACTTTTTCACAAATGCTAAAAGGATCAGAATCTGCAAAAGCAGCTCAAACTAGGCTACAAACTGGACTCTGGACTGAGTTATAGTCTGTGCACCCAGTGCTCTTCATGCTGTGTTCATTTTTCCGAAATGGACAGCAGTCCAGTGTAACTGTTTGTCGGTTCTCCCGGGAGCATCTTATTTAACCTTAAAGACATTTAGCCTGGTTGGTTTTGTGCTTCTTTAGAATCAGCTCAAACTCAGCCGAGATCCCAGCTGCTGGTAAAATGGCTTGTAAAGGTTTAGCTCCTGAAATGAGGTAGAGAAACTGGCGGTTCTCCTTCCTCTTTTCCAAAGGGGAAAGCATCTTGCTCGATGTCACAGTTTGCCCATTCTGTGAGGAGAATATGAGATCTTATATGCATTTGAAGACTGAGTTATGGAGATCTGAGCTGTGTGAAAAGAGCTCATGAAGTTTCAGCTCTGAAACAAGCTAGATGACCTCTCCTTTCTCCATTCACCTTTCTAAAGAGGAAACTCTCTCACAATGTCACAGTCTGACCCCTTTGTGAGAAGTAAAAGATCTTCTAGTAGATGTTCTGCCCACCTTTTTTTCACAACACAAAAATTTAGTGAAATGATTTAAGAACAGCCGTTCAGGGCGTAAAATATTGATGTTAGGATATACTGGCCTTACAACTGTATAAAACCAGGATCCCTGAAATGAACTTAGACACAGGAGTAAGATACAAACACAGGGATATGTAATGAGAACAACCAGGGGGAAGTCAGTGGCTGGATTTAGCAAACAAACCCAAAGGGGCAAACAGGCATAGCCTACAAGGAAGATTAAGAGAAAACTACGGCTCAATAAAGACACCGGAGAGTGGCAGTACCTCGCAAGGAGGCAGAGCGAGAGTCTGGGTGTTTTAAGGCTGGCTTAATGAGGAGATGTTCACAGGTCAGTGAAGGGATAGAGACAGATCTGATCTCTGAGTGGAGGGATGGTGTGTGGGCGTGACATCAATGAAGACCTGTTATGCTGTTACATAAAGTGCTATGGTGTCCCAGGATGTACAACCAATCCCGAAAGTATTGCTATTAAAAAGGACAACAATAAAATTTGTACCGTGTGCAGAATTAAAGATGGATGGACCAATTAAATGATCTGAAATGACTTGCAGGAATGTCTTATTAAATTAAAGCTGCAAGCATCTAAAATGTAAAGTAAAACTGAAACAAGTAGCTTTACAGAGTGAGTGTAGAGTACTTTAGTCTCTGTAAACGCTCCCCTAGTCTTCAGATTCATCTGCTCGGTAAAGAGGTCAGAAGCACAACCGACGTCACATGTTCTGTGTGATGTCACATGTACTGAATGTTCTGTATGTAGTGTGCAATCTCACATTTCTACCAGAGAGATGTCTCTGATTTCTCCAAAATTGGTTTAGTAAAGCTTTACCACGCATTAAAAATGAACAGAACAAAAATTTGTTTAAAGTTACTATTTTGGACCTATAATGTTTTATGACATAATAATATGTGGTTCACCAGACTGGGAGTCTATGTACTGGTCCATTGGTTTTCATCTTCACCTGACAGGTTCTCACACTATAAGGCAGTGATGACATAGCAAAATTTCCCCCAAAATTTATGAAAGTTCCATCTAAAGTACTACCTATGCCCAAACACCCCACTGCCCTCTGCGCTCCGCTCTCACCTCCCAGTTGATGATGGTTTGTAATACGTCTGCTGATCACTCAAAAATTCCACCACGACACTGAGACTATTTGGTGGACCTAATAAATAACTCCACATTCCTATGTGCTCAGTCAGAAGTGCTTTTAGCCACACTCCTGTGACTAATTATGCTCCTGTCACTGCTTTTGAAACTACTTGTCCTTGTAGGCTTGATTAATGGAGCGACTCGTGTGCATGCATGTGATTGCTGGTCCATGAAGATACCTTATGACGTGTATGAACGGTCTGCTAATCAAACAGGAGAACTTCTACTAGCATGTTTTTACCTGTGATCAATGATATCAGTTTATTAAAAATGGCACAAAAACAGATGATCTCTGGAACTATCCTGTTTGTATCATTCTTGCAAGTGATTTTTATATTTTCTCAGCACCTCCTGTACCAACATTCTGGGCAAACTATGTTGGTTACTGTTGAGTCCCAGGCTCTTTGGAGGTTCCTTGGTTAATGCCGACCCTTTATTTGTTCTTATAGATCTTCACTTTGCTTACAAACCCAATACGAAGAGGGTTAATGGAAAACTTCATAAAAGGAACCTGGACAGTAAAAATAACGTTTTTTCACTATCAAAAAGATTTTTGACCAAAAATATGCATTGTATAAAAGTCAGACCACCATTTCCATACAAAACAACTATTGCTATAAGTGGAAATTATTAACTGTTCAGTTTCATAAAGGATGTGTAGCTGTTAAGAATCGTTACTAAGAAAGGAAAACAGAAAAACGTATAGCGTAGTGGGTAACAGCTCCATCTCCCGTGCTGTAGGTTGGAGTTTGATCCCCTACCTGGGTGAGGACTGTACATCAGAGGTTCCTTTTTTCAACCTCACGGCCCTCCTGTTTATAACTACAAAGCTTAACGACCCACAAGAAAACAAACCTCAGCTTTTTATGTAAGTAAGTGTTGAGTGTGCTAAGCGCTAACAGTTAACGCAGGTCGAAAGGTGGACTTTTCTTAATTCTGTCTGAAACCTTGCTCTGCATGTCAGTCCCCATGTCAACAATCCGTCTACTTATGCTATCATTCGCCATCGACTTTCACGATCATCTCGTGGCGCATATCTATGACAGCCAGTAGCACCAATTCCTCAACCATTCTTTTGCATGGACCAAGCTTTCTTACTCCGGGCAATGCTAGCTTTCAGGGCACACTTGGACTGTGATGTTGTGGAAGCAGTTGTTTGTTTTCGGAGATGCAGTCATCACAATTTTGTTAAAGGGTACTCCACCAGCTTTGCCACAACAGTAGGGTGTTTATTTCTTTAGTATAGTTTTTATTTGTGCGTTTCTATAACATTTTTTATTTACACTAAATCATTTTTTTTTTTCATTTACACTTATACGACTTAAAGTGCCGTTACTGGCCCACTACGGACTAATGCCTTCCCCTGAGGATGGACCTGCGGACCACTAGAGGGTGCTCCACGGCCCACAGGCTGAGAAACCCTGCCCTACACTATACCAGGAAGAGTCCCTGGGCAAGACTCCTAACACAACCTTCACTCACCTGTGTAGGAAATGACCAAATTGTAAGTTGCTCTGGATAAGAGTGTTTGCCAAAAAAATGTAAATAAACAATAAGAAAAGTGCACTGAATTTAAATTTCATTTTGGATTTGTGGTTACTTGGATCGTAAAAAGAAGAAAAAGCAACAGAGTTCTAAGACTGAACTTTGGACATGTGGAAAGACATATTTCAGATTTCTTGGAAAAACTGAAAGCAAGTCTCCTGAAAAAAATGGAAGCTCTAGCCAAAGCAAAGGTTGGACACACTAATATTAATAAAATTCTTATATTTAGTTGTTGATTTTCTTTTAAATATATTTTTTTCAGCTTTTTCCTGATGCTGAAACATGAATAGCTTGTGCTTAACGGCAGTGTTGACCGGAAATGAAACAGCTGATCAGGTACTCTTAGATGACTTTTACACAGCACTGTAAATAACACAACACAATGAACAACATAATAATAATGATAAATGACAAGAAAAGAAAGCTTTACAAAAGGACAAAGGAGTTGGTGAAGGCTTATGTATTCTTATTAGCTTCATTCCATCATGTGTGATGACGACAGACTTCATAACTCGAGAGACACAGAGAGAGAGAGCGAGAGGGAGAGGTTGAACCACATGTGTATTTGTGTCAGTGGATATTTTGGTGTCAAATGACTTCACATCAGTCTGTCACATGAGGAACACACACACAAATGCTTTGCGTCTCTATTATGTCATAGCCCCTGAGACTGATGTTTGTGTGTGAGTATGTGTGTCATGTACTAATTCGGAGCAGATGTCAGAGCTCGAACCCCCAACACACTGCGCTACACAGCCAAACACATAACCTCTACTTAAAACATCTTCCAGTGTGGCCATAACCTCACCACTGTTTGCCAACTGCTGTCTCACTGAAGTCCAATCCAACAATGCGAGCAAGCACTAAACACCTATTACACTGAAAACACACGCACACCGCCTGCCGACCCCCCGCTTCCTCCCCACATAACCCACCTTCCAATATCATCAATAGAGATTGATGAATGCATGTTCAGCTGCTCAGGTTCAGTTACGTAACGCCAGAATCTGTGGTTCTGATATAAGCTCATGTACCATCAGGTAGCATAACCTGGGTGCTGAAAGCATTTCCCGAACACACTGATGAATGAAGTCTAAGATGAGAATTTGTTGGAACTTAAGTTTGACATATCCGACAATGTGTCCAAAATGTCAGCATGGTGAAGAGAGAAAGAGGGATGCTGCTGTTGCAGCTGCTGTCAGCTGGAAGAATGAGCCACAGATCACATATATCACAATAACATGTGAATTTGCTTGAATCTCAAAATGCTAATGGATAAGCACTAATACCTGTACTACCTACAAAATAACAGCTCACTGCAACCACTAAACAGTTGCTGTGAAAGTGAAACTGTTCTTGACATGTTGACACATTCATTACCTCAAGTTCTCTTCCAAGGCTAGCCCAGCCCATGCTCTCCCCTCCGTGACAGACATGAACGTGTCCACAATCGCTTTTTCCTTCTTTTCATTTGCTTTTCAGAACACAGAACCACCAGCATCACACACAGCCGTCTGTAGCCATGACTGACAGTTTTATGACCCTACTCCCTGTTGACTTATAAGTTCATGCAAGGATGTGAACGATGATTGGTCTGTGTCAAACGTGTGGTGTTGCCAGTCTTAGGACCAAGGCACGGCAAGAATTTACGGCACCATGAGTGCCGAATCTGACAAAGCGAATTTTGAGAAAGACTAAAATATTGTGTAGCCTGATCCAGGCATAAGTCCGCCGCATTCAGTGACAGACAGGTCCATACGATTTAAGGTAAAGATGGATAGGCTGTAACTGAAACCCCCTGTAAAAGCTGCTTCTGGGAAGTATTAATCTAGCATATTGGTATCATGGCACGCTAACTAAGCTTGGGTAAAGTTTGATAATGTCAACTATAGCTTCAGAAAAAAGGCCAAAATATCCAGAAATACCCAAGAGGGCGATCACTGGCTGTGTTTACATGCAAAGATTTTCACCAATTATATTTAATGCATTCCCAACATAGTTATATATAAAAGGTAATATGCTGTTTTAGAGGTGTTTATAGGCACACCCTACATTTTGATGAAAATCTTAGTTTAATTGCTGTAAAAATGCCAGAAAAATGTGCAAATGAGGGATGGGAAGAAGATAAGCTGGATGCCAGTCCCATCACTTTTACCATTCTGGCTTTTAGCTTTGTAATACACAGATTTGAGAAACTCCCACCTGTTTTTATTTGATTTGGAGTTCATTCATCACTCATCTTTCTTTTATTCATATGCTCGTCTTAACAGCTTATTATTGTGAGCTTTACAGCCATCCATCCCGCTAACTATTTTAAGTCTTTTAAGGTTTGAAGCATAAACCTTGTCCACTCTGCAGCTCGTTTTCGCTCCCGCCATGTTGAACGATATAAACTTCCATTGTGAAGCAAATGTCCATGCGCAGTACGTACCTAAACTTTCCAATTGGGAATGTAAACAGGTATAGATCAGTTTACATGGCTATTATTCTTCTTTTTAACAGACTGTTAACAGGAGCAGTCGTGGGCTGGAGGTTAGGGAACCAGCCTTGTGACCGGAGGGTTGCTGGTTTGATTCCCTGAGGTGCCTGTGAGCAAAGCACCTAACCCCCAACTGCTCCCTGGGTGCCGTGGATAGGACTGCCCACCACTCTGGGCAAGTGTGCTCACAGCTCACTAGTGTGTGTGTTCCACGTCACGGATGGGTTAAATGCTGAATACAAATTCCTCTGTGTGAAAATCACAAAATGGCTCAGAAACTCTCTACTCAGAGAATGATTAGCCTCACTGATTTGATTTGATTGCCCACCTCATTCAGGTGGATAGAAATTGTATTCTAATGACCTTAAATGGACCTCTAGCTATTGGCTGGATTGTTAATATACCCATTTTCTTCTTACCACTGGAGCAGGTATCACATGATTATTTATTCTCTTCAGAAGTTACACAACAGAACCCAGAGTGACTGAGCAGAAGATGGGTCCATTACACCCAAACGTTTCAGCTTGTGATTAATAAAGTAATAGCTCTGTCAGCATGTCTTCTCTTCCAGAGAGAGAGAGTGAGATTTTTCCACGCAAAAACAAGAAGTGACCCAAATGGGAACCAACGGAGGTTATGGCTCTAGTGCAAGCTCATTTTCCACCTGCTTGAGAGAGGGCATAACAGTATCCACAGTTAACGCATTAGCCCTGTTTTGTCACTCTAAATACCAGGGCTTCAAATCTGGACTGTGAATCCAGTTTCCATTTCTGGTTTTTGTTCTCGCTGCAATTGATTGGCCATGTAGTGTCACACCTTCCAAGGATTACAAAGTCCAGGACTGTAAACTGGATTCAAGGTCCTGATTTGTAGACCCCTGGTCTAAATCATCTACTTTTAGCTAATTAGCTACTTTGCTTGCTAGTCATAGCTGAGCTTAGCTTATTGGCCGATACTGAATGATGTACCGTTCAAATTTTGGCTCATACACTAACACAGATGTTAACAATTACACAGAATCATGTGCAGAAACAAGCCAAGCTTATATTTTTCTCACTCAAGTGTGAAAAAATGAGCAAATCACCCGTTCTGTGGAGGCGGGCGTAAAAGCTAATAGCATCACAGTTTGTGTTAGGTTACCTAAAAATATCAACCTGCAAGTCAACATACCATTCTAGTTTGCATACTGATCCCGTAATAGTGCTTGGTGACTTCACTGCATGTTCACATGGAAGAATAAAGAATTTGCTAAACTGTACAATGTACAATGGAGTCTAGTTTTCTGACGCCAAAGGGAATGGTACTTTTGAGCAAGAGAGAGAGAGAGAGAGAGAGAGAGAGAGAGAGAAATCGCAAAGTCAGATATCATTAATTACATTTAAAAATACAGTTATTAATAACTGAAAACAAAAGAAAAATAATCTCAAAACGTATTTATCTCAGTCTCAAAATATTTTTTTATATATTAAAAAACAAAAGCACATGTTTAGCCTGAATGATTAAGCTAGTTGCCATTGAATTATGCAAGACACTGCCATAAAAACCGAAAGTCAAGGCAAACAAATAACTAAACATCACTAAAATGATATAGTAGAGAGGGCTATGACTGTATCATAGGGAGAGTTGTAACACCACCAATTCTACTAATTAAGGATGAGTTAGGACTTTGATGTAAGAATGTCAAATTTTGACTAAGACTGTATTTTGTTTTAGCACACATACATGTATATAGAATCATATATCAGAATCAGACTTATGCTAAATTGAACTGTGGTTTCTCCAACAAAATCTGGGGCATTAGTCTCCTGCTAATTCCAATTAGAGAAGATGATTACGGCATTAAATAAACTGTGTATTAAAATGATTTGGGGGAACAACAGAGAAGTGACGAAAAGACACTTTGTGTATAAAAGTAAGGAAAATGGTGGCTTAGGAGCTTTTGAAATTGGTGACAAACTTAAAATCAGTTACTGTAAAAATGTTAAAATATGTTTGGAAAAAGGTTCTAAATGGATTGGAAATAGAATAGAATGGGAAAAAACAAAAGGAATTAAACGACGTAAAATCGCATATTACAAATTAATATATTCAGATTTTATAGAAAAGTATAGGTCTTTAAACCTGAATTGGAAAACACAGTCGAGTAAAATACTGTATAAAACAGTGGCTGATTTTAAGTATGGAGGGAAGATCAAGTTTAAAGACTGTGATGATAGCGAAAATGAGAACCTAGTGGATCTGCTGGGCTGTAAAGTGCTCCCTGGAAAGCTAAGGGACAGAATGTGGTTGGCAGCATTGGGAAGACTGCCTGTGAGAGGCGTAGTAAAGTGGAGCTGCAATGTGAAAACAACAATATGTCCATTGCCAGACTGCACAGCAACGGAAACAGTTACAGATCCAAGGAAGTGTGGAATGCTTTTAAAGGCTTCGGACTGGACGTTGATATTACAAGAAAACACATTATTTATGGAACTTTTAACACCGACAAATCATGTGGGAAAAGGATCCCGTACTGGCTATGCATATGTGTTATTGTGAATCAGATCTGGTGCACAAGATGTAAGATGACAACAGAAAATGTTTTTGTGTCCAGTAGTGAAGTGGTAAAACAGTGTATAGTACTTTTAACAAAAGTTTGAGAACTCTAGCTCAAAAATCCAGCGAGTTACAGATGCTGAAGCAAGAAGTAGAATGTAGCATTAATGTAGAGTTAATGGCTAATTTAATGCTGCACCCACCATCATACTGTACTGCCACCAACTTATTTGAATGTGCTATAGAGCTGGAAAAATAATAATGTACTATGTAAAAAATAATATTTTTATGGCAAGTCATTCTGACTTACCATTTCTTTGTTTCAAAGGTGGTGACAGTAACAAAGTAAATGTAATCGGTTACTCTACTTAAGTAGGTTTTTTTTGTGTATCTGTACTTTACTGACATATTTCCATTCTGGGGGTCTTTGTACTTTAACTCCACCACATTTCAAAGTCTAATATCTTCATTTCTACTCCACTACATTATGCAAAATTTGTCGTTCCTTTCAGCTCATGTGCGCGTAAAAACGTAACATCTCAAAATGAAACAAGCTTATTCATGGATTCTTTGCATCCATGGAAATGACCATTTCAGGCCTGGACTACTTCAAGGACAACCTGGAGGAAGGCAGGTAAAGCAGGATGGGGTTAGTAAACAGATAAAACATATTGTTCCTGAATTTGTGGGTAAATAGACCACAATATATAAACATGTACACATGCACTCGTGACTGGCAAACGTCTTTTTCTGAATTTATACAAACTCTATTTCCTTTAATAGTAAATGTGTTTTGGCTAGTTTATGATGATGAACAAAGACTCACAGATGCGGTATAGCAAAGGAAAACTAATTTGTGAACCTGTTTAAAGCAAGTTTTTATTAAAATAAATCTTAAACCAAAATTTTGCTTGTTTGCAAAAAGTGATTTTATAGTTCTAGCTAATGGAACCTGTTCTCCTTCAGTGTTCTGTGCTTATGATCATTAATTAATGACCTAATTAATGACCTTCTATGAAAAGAGTCTTGTTCCAGAAATGATAATAGGACATTAGAACCATAATAAATCATGATCCTGTTACTCTCCATACTTGAGTACATTTGAAGGTAAATACTTCAGTACTTTTACTCCAGTGGAGGTCTAAAGGGAGGAACTTCTACTGACACTGGAGTAATATTGTACCTTGAGTATGACTACTTTAACTCAAGTACATGGTTTGTGTACTTCATCCACCATTTGTACCACAGTAGGCTTTATGTAATGTTACATTTATCCACATAATAACATCATTACAGATATAATTACATTATGTTTTCAGTCTCAACCCAGACATACTTAAAACCGTTAATGGATAACACCTTAAAGGCGTGACTAATGCTAATTTCTACACAGTTCATCTGAAAGGCTTTATTTATGAACTTTATTTGTGAAGTTTCTTTATAAGTTGTACACGAGCAGTTTAGTGTTTTTACTTGCTTATTACAGAGAAAACCCAGCAGTCAGCACTTTTGAATTTGATACGTAACAGATAGGTCATTTCCAAAACTGTAGTTATAACTCAGTGGTTGCATTCGAAACGTTCCGGGTGAGAAACCTACAGAAAACAAAACAAAGCAAATCACATCCAACACGTTTTGGGAATTAGTCACGCTGCCCACTCTCAGGTGCACTGAGCAGGCCTGGGTTTCCTGAAATGTCTGAGCTTATGAAGAAAAACGTCACCATAGTGTTTCTGAAAAGCAAACAACCCCCAGGCTAAACTCTGTAGTTTAAGATGTGTCATGGTTGACGGTCTGAGCTCTGAACCAGTTTTCTGCTTAAGTTCAAGTTTTCTGGGAACGTGCCTGCTGAGCCTATGCCCAGCTCCCGCTCAAACAGCAGAGCTGTGTGAACCAGATCGCATTCTTCCACGAGGAATTAAGGAGCATTGAAATGGTTTATGCAGAGCAGACAATGTGATGATGCGGGAAAATCTGATGGGCTGGTTTATTAAGAGGTGGTAATCCACCACAGCACAGCAGGAGAGGAGTGGACAGATGGATGGTCACTCTGAATCTTGCTGAACTGGTTATCTTTATGTATCTACATTCTCCTATAAAAGCTTTCTTTTACATACTGTTGCAAGGCTGGATAGCTACAGGCTAAGTCCAATTCAACAGAATAAAAACTCTTGTTAATTTTGGACAATTTTGAGTTTCCAGTTTAAAAAGCTGTACCCCTGGGCTGGACTGTTGCAGCTAATCAAAACTAGGCAGGATGATTATCTTTACCTTGATCGCATGACAATTCCCTGCACAATCCTTTATATAAAGATATTTTTCACCTGATTAGATTTGAAACCAAATCATGTAGCAGCAAAGGGTATATTAAATACTGTGAAATAGTCAAAGGCTGCTAATACTGGTTTGCGTTAATAAATGTTCAGTACAAAATGCTGTGCTCTCTTAGGAACCTGAGGATATTTATCTGGGGTGTGTTTCCCAAAACCATAGTTGCTTACTACGTTGGAACGATATAGTTACAATGTAAGTGCTTCCCAAAACCATGGTTGGAACTATGGAGATAACTACATTGGTGACTTACATAGTCCAAACCATCGTTAAGCGACACAGGTGTTTCCCAAAACTGTAGTTCCACCGAACATTCGCAAACACTGCCATTAAACTGTGTAGTTGGAACTACAGCTGACCTATGGTTAGAAGAAGTCACCTATTTCTTGGTGACTATGTCCTTAATGTTGCAGATGGAGGCATATCAGTAAACTAAAACATCAATGCCTTAAACATGTAGTTCTTAATGTGCGTCATTATATATGTCTGTGTTTATGAGTATAGTTGCATTTATTAATTTGCTATAACCCATGTGTCGGTTAACTGTGTAACATTAACCTAGGCCTACGAGTAAAATGGCTTTATTACAAATACATATCATAAGAGACAACATAGAAAACTTTACAGTGCTTTAATGAATCAGTTCTTGAATGAATACAGTACTTTTTAATGGTTTTCCCCAACAATTGTAAAACTATGGCATTAGCTATGTATGTAGTGAACATTCATAATGATCCTTGATGTACAATCCACTTATGATTCATCAAGAAACAAGGCGAGAGGATTTGGAGCCATTACTTCTGAACACACTGAAAAAAGGAAAAACATATATATATATATAATGAATAAAAAGATTTATTATAGCAGTATCAACATATGTTAAATCTTATTCATTTAAAATTATTTGCTTTTAATTCTCTGTTTAATTCTTTGCTCATGTAGCCTTTTTCATTCTAAGTCCATTTTAATTATTTTTTCAGACCCTTTAAGATGTAAATGCTTGGCTTTTTTATTTTCAATTTTGCATTGAAAATGAGGGTCATCCTCGATGTACTGCTGAGTGAGAATAAAGGTAGATAGATTGAGTAGTTGACTGATGAATAAAATATTACGTACAAATACAAATACAAGCACTACCACAAGTACACTGAAAGACCAAACTGTGCTGATGTAACATATCTTAGTCATTTATGAGGAAATTATGTACTTGAAACAAGTAAACTGATCACAATTTATTTGGATGGTCCCCTATAGATGATCTATATATGCTTAAATTACTCACAAACCTCCTGGTGATATTCAGTTGACTGTCAGTAACATTGTGGTTGGGGCTAGGTGTAGAAGGATGTGTAGCTATTGGGTTGAGGTTAGAGTTGGGTTTAGGGATACCATAACGTGCCATTGTTAATGAACTCGGTTAGCTATAGAGCCTGAAACTCAGCGATGGAGGTGATCTTGATTGGTGGTATATATTCATTGCCTGCCAGAGGGAAACAGTCCACAGTAGTATAACAAGCTAAGTGGTCAAGTAAGTAGGAGAGGATAAAGACTTGCTCTGTTTCTGATTTACTGATTCTAAGCCACACGTTCGCAAGAAGTTGTGAACGCGAACTGCAATGCTGTATGCTAGGTAGTTAACTAACTAAGCTAGCTAGCCAGCTAGTTCTTCTACAGGTCTCTGATGTAATACTGCTCTAAGGAAAACGTTCTAGCACTCCTGAGGCCAGTGAGTTTGGTCACCGTGGGCCCAACTGCAACTACCCATCCTGTCTCACCTCTAATTATGCCACTGATGAGACTGTACCATGCTGAAATGTGGAAAATGTGTCAAACTGTGCAAATGCGTTCTCACCAGCATTAAACTGAACCAGGGATCCCTTCTTGGCAGACCATGGTTCATTGGCTTAGCGTGAACCCGAGCAAGGGTGCAATGTTCACACTTGTCAAAAGCGGACTGAACTACAAAAAAGGTTTAATTGGTACGCTCCAAACAGGGCAGGTGTGAAAGCAGCCTAAAGTTATTTCCAGCTACTGCTGACACCAGACATATGCACACAAAAGAAAGCGATTAATCAAAGTCTGTGATAGCCCTAGTGTAATGCTTTAGGGCCGTTATTTTAGTTACAAAGGATTATCGCAATGTTGGAAAGGTTAAACAGTATCATTTTACTCTGCATGACTATATATTGTATATTGTACATGCTATATATAAAATAACTTAAACAGTAAAAATGGACTCAGTAAACTAAAATGCTAGCCTCAACAAGTGTTCTTCAGCTGCTTTTAGCTTGTAGCCCAAAGCATAGGCTGTACAGTCTATTCTCTCTGGCTAAAATGAACTCAGCAGCTACTGCAAACAACATTACAAGTAGTGTAAAAAATGGATCTTACAAGCGTAATCCGTTAATTGCCTTCATAAACAATGACGTATCTATCATATGTCTTTGTCAAAACCTGTCTGGGCAGAGTTGAAGATGTCTCTGCTAGCGTAGCCAAGTCTGTGAGCAAGCCGCAGGTGTGCTAAGGTCAGTTGAGAGTAATAAGTTCACAGCTGATTGAATAGTCTTAGTTTGATAGCTTTGCTACACAGTAGACTTATATAACTAGTTATTATCAGGATGTCATCATCATCATCACACCACACTGAATATACAGATACACAGACAAAAACTTCTTAAACTGGTGGAAACTACCGAATTCTTTACTTCCTTATTGCTCATAGTTACAGCCATGTACATCACAGATGTAAGATGTACACAAGATGACACCTCTCTGAATGAGTGAGATAACATATAATCCATATAATAATGTAGAGTTTTAAAAGTTGGCAGAAATCCCACAATTTTAAGTGTTTAGCAGGTATATAAAAACGGTCAACTTTTAAAATCGTATGATACTAAAGTTTGAGTCTCCCAGGCCAGCTGTGTATGCAGTCATCAACAGGGAGACATACTTACACACGTCATAACTGACCACAATATCACACATCTGCTAGCACTGGGTGGGAGTGTGAGTGACCACAGCTTAAAACAAAATCAGACTCATCCTTTATCAAACCGTGTCCCGGGAAAGTGTGAATCTTTCATTTGTGTCTGAAAGTTTTGCACTGCTGAACTGCACAGTAAAGGTCAATTTATTGTGTGTGTGTATGTGGGTGTTTTGTAGGAAATGTCACATTAGATATAGGAAAAATATAGGAATCACAACAAAGAGGAGAACGTTTTACAAGCCTTTGCACATGTCTCAGCCAGTCAGATTTTAGGGCTGGAACCACCTGTTTTACAATCAGAACGTAAGTGTATTTGACCAGGTTCAGCCTCATGTTCATCATGAAGTAGATTTTTCCTAAATAATGATTCGACAGTTATCTCTTCCAAACTTATGCTAAAATCCTTTGGCCCAAAACTGGTTTAAACACCTGAAAAGGTTTGTGTGCTATCATCACTGCAAGCATGTTGGGTTTGGCATTATTCTCAAGACATGTTCCATCTTGTACTGACTGCTAACCTCACCATACTTCTCGTACTCTGCATATATGATCAGTATTTAGGTGAGTGCCAAGATCATCAGTACTTATGTAACTGGTATAAGAGAATAGTAACTGTGCAATATTTATGCAATATCTGTGCAATTGTGCAATATATATCTGTGAATTACACATGTAAAATTGACAATTGGTATAGTCTCTTTTTTTTGCTTAATACTAGAGATTTATTTATTTGTATAATTTATCTTATATATTTTTTTTTGCATAATGTGCCCCTTTGTCGCTTTGCCCCCTTGCTGTTTACTGTATATTCTGTTGTAAAAATGCAAATTTCCCCATGTTGGATAATAAAAGGCTATCTTATCTGATCTTATATTTCTGGACAATTTTAGTGCAGAATTTGAATGTACCTGCTGACGTTCACATATCAGAAAAAAACATAAAAGATAAAGTATGTCATAACTTTAGCAATGGCCACATTTTATTTATTTATTTTTATTTACTGACAGGTCAAACACAGCAAACTTAACAGAACTGTGTTGTCTGTAGAGGACAAATTCAAATTATTGACCAGGGGCACTCAAGTTTTTGCATATGAGGTCATGAGATGCTCCATATCTAAAAATTCATCATTTTAGACCAATCAAAACTCATTCTGAGTTGTTTTCTCATATCACTGTATCATATGAAATATAATTCTGGGACATGAATGGATTAATATGTTAGTAAACATGACGAATACTGAAAACAGCTTGAACTTGAAACTTGGTCAAAATATTGAAAATCTGTATTAAGAGACCATAAACACAGAATTATATCACTTCCTCACATGTTCTCCCACTTTCTAGTGAGTATAATTCACTGTTAACAGCAGTAAATATACATAAGCTAAAAGACCCGAGGCAAATAACAGTGTATGTGTGTGTGGCGTTGATGTGAATAATGCCGTGATGGTTTTGGCCCAGTGGAGAGATACCTAGCTTCCCACAGAGAGCTCCCACTCCCAGAGCTCCAGAGATGGCTTCGACTAGAAAAACAATAGCTGGTGTTTGCAAACGCTTCGCCTTTAAATTTATGTCTTTTTCCTCAAAACAGCATTTGCTGATGCAAGCTAACAGCCCAGGAGGGAAGGGTGACTCATTTGAAGCTCAAATCCTACAGCCAGAGCAAGCAGTTCCAGGGCCGATTCATTCGAGGCAAATTCTAAAGGGTTCTGTCAGGTTTAATGCTCAGTCTTAATCTGGAATAAAGTTTGGTTAAAAAGGTGTTAATTAATGTGTGTGATTCTATGAAGAAGGGATTAAAACTAACATCTGATTTAATCTGTGTTGCATCTGAAAATAAATGGGTTATTCATTACAGGACCAGAAATGAAAAGAGTACAATATAACTATAGATAAGTTCTCACAAACTAACCGTTTACCTAAAATCATATCTGAGCTGGATTAGCAAAGAGGTCTGGTACTGTATGTGATTGACCTGGCTCATTTATAGAGGATAGACCATCGTTCATGTCAGCAGTGCCATCTGTACCACACAAGCAGCTGCTTAGAGCCCCACGGCTACCAGGAAGCCCCCAAACAACAACTTCTGGGTACCATTATGTTGTCTACAATGTGCTACCTTATCGCCTGGTTTACATTAAACTAAGCTTAAACCTATACAGACCCCATATACTGTAACTTATTAGAACCCCAAATGGACACTCATTAACATCCAGTTTGTGGTAGTCATTGTTATTTGTTAGTCTCTAATCTGCAGTGCGCTAGTCAGCAAGCAAATCTGTTTTACTTATTATTATTTATTTATGGAAATTTGTTTTGTGTTATATTTTTATTGAACTTAGAAAACATAGAAATGTTACAAAACATATGTTTAAAAAGTATCTCTGCTTTTATCTTTAAACCATTTGAAGTGTCAACATAGGGGGACTACCATGGTTAAAAGGGACTCCACCGTAATAAGTCAGACCTACATGCCAGTGTTATACACGCCTCCAAACAATAACACTGCAAAAAATATCTTGGCAAGAAACATGATCTTATATCTAGTTATTATTATAAGTAATATATGTTATATTATATTATTATAGATAAGCTTATTATAAGTATGTTTGATTTATTCATTTTTACTAGTTTTTCTCAAGCCAAATTATCTCACTTTACTGGCAGATAATTTTGCTTGTTAGCAGATTTCTTATAATAAGCTAAATTATCTGCCAATATAATAAGAAAATTCGGCTTACTGAAACCACTTAAAACAAGTAAAAACATCCAGAAATAAGTTACATAATCATATAATGAGCTTACAGCAATCTCAAATTCGCTATATCGAATAGATATAAGATAATTTTACTTATCAAACTTTTTTTTTGCAGTGAAGAACTGGGTCCACCACAACTGACTGCTCGAACGACTTCTGTATTGAAGTTCAAACAAACACACTATCTACGGTCTTGACAACAAAAAGTAAAACATTATTTAACCTATTATTATTTAAGGTTTTAGATTTATTTAACCTCAGGTTGTTAGCTCCACAGCATGCCTCCAGCAGCCACTGCCACGGCTTCAGAAGCAACCTTAAAGATGTGTGAAGGTCATAAGGGCTGACAAACTCATAGCCTACATCAGGAGCTCACTAAAGAACTAAAGAACCCTCTTGCAATCTCTTCCAGCCCTTAAATATTGTAAGCCCTGCTCTCAATAAAGTGTAGGTTAAACCGTTTTAGCTTTATATATATTATCTAATATATTTACTGTTTTGGAGATCTCACCCTTATAAACACTGACACAACATTTCAGATAACATTATTACCGGTAAGTGCCCAACTCCAAAGGTCACCGTGGATCTTGTTGGCCCTTAGAAGAGGTTGCACACAATAGCACCACCATTCATATGGGCAGCCAGGTAAGTGTATACATCATACAACATACACGTAGAAAGTGATATTTGATTTTAACATTTCTTTATGGTCTTTAGGTGTGGTGCATTACATAGATGGTCCTGGTGAAGCAGGACAGTATACATTCAAACTGTCATAAAAAAGAAGCTGCATCAAGATATTTCAGTTTGTTCTCCTTGTAATTTGGCCAACACCAAAAATGATTTCTGCTGAACTTGAAGATTAAGGAACTGGCTCAAACCGAAATCCATTTTAGCAGCTAAAACTAAGATGTACCATTTTCTGTTACCTGGTCTTGTTGTGACATTACCACTACATTGATTCAAAGAGGACTGCCAGTGAGGGAGCTCAGAGTTGTGAGTTATGGAAGGCAATGTGCTTGATCACCAAACATGTAAACATGTAGCAGTCCTCCAAACATGGCAGATTCATGCTGGATTAATATCGCGGCTCAACCTCCCTATGTAAAACTAATCCTAATACACGTATTTGGCAGTTAGTGTATTCGCTGTGTGTTGTAGTTCACTATTCTGCAAAATGGACAGTATTAAAATTTGGATCCTAGTCATGGCCCTGGTGGTGCCATGCTAGTGAGCAGCAGACAGGCAGATTGTGAGGTTTGCACTGGACTGACTGGACCTGTTAGACTAGTCAGATTATTGTTTTAAGACTGAGAGTATTGGCAGGCCACTTGTCAACTTTACTCTCACAAGAACAGACACACTCTCACACACACACACAAACTTCCCACATCCTGTCAGAGTGAGCATTACTGGCAATTCGTAGCAAGTCTAACTGGTTCTATGGTTTTGCACACATCCCCAAACACACATGCACACAGAAGTACAGAGAAAAAGGACAGACATCCGGCACTTCCATTAGTCATCTTATTCCACTGAACAACACTCCAACAGCAGTTCTCAAGTTCATTACATGCATCAGCATTACTGTCAGAATACCATATAGAAGTCATTGCAAACCTGCAGGAACTAACATGAGCCAACTGACTTCATTAGTATGAAAGAAAGTAGTGTCATGTTTTATCTCTGGAAAAGTAGCTTTATAGAGGAAGGGGCGGGGGAGGTGGGGAGAGGACATGCCTGAAACCGCTCCTCCTTCCAAAATGAATTTCTACTTTTCCTTTTCTGTGACAAAGTTTTTGCAGTCCTCACCTCAACCAATCTCCTCCCCAGTCCTATCTGTCATTCCTATCTGTGTCCAATGTCTGGCCTTCTAGCTCCAAGCAGAAGCCACCCAGAACTCCTGGCAGAGTTCTCCACTCTCCTTTCCACCATACACTGAAGCCAAAGCTCAAACAATAATGTAAGAGGTCATTTTGGACCATTTCTATTGGTGCATAAGTCATGACGTGTTCACATGAGAGAAATTTTCAAATGGTGTTATAAAGAGTTTTCATATGACAGCAATAGTGCTAAAAGTAAACCAACTGAAAACTGAAAACTGTTTTGATAATAGATTTTATTTATGTACAAGTGATTTAAACATTTGAATTTTGTAAAATCAATGCAGTACACACACTCTTGGGTGTTTGACTTTCATGCATCATGTTTTTAAAAATCATTATGTTAAGAATTAATGTGTAGATACAAAGAATTCAAATAATGGATTACGAATGATCACATATCAGACTTTAATGTAGCTACATTAACATCACATACTGTATAACTAATGCAGTTTGACTTATAGCCACATGATCATCATCACATACTGTATAACTAATGCAGCTGTATTAGAATGAGAGGGCTACGGGCTCAGAGTCGGTCACACCACATCAGCAGCTGGTCTTCCGGCTGGAACTATGGATGGTTGGAAGGGTCAACCTAGTGTAATGATTAATGAGTTGCTTGGCAGCCATAGCCTCTTGTTAACAAACTACAGTATTATTGCTTGACGAACAGAAGGTGTGTCTGTGACATCACAGCTGGCAGGAGTCACTGCTGTTACAGCTACCGAGTAACAGAAAGGCTAACTGAGTGTTTGTATTCAGTGTGAATGTCAATCAGGTAAAATCGGCTGCTGGCGACCGACTGTACAAACAGATTCAGCAAGAATTCAGCGCTATATTTTTACAGACGGCCCAAAGATCCACACGAGGCTGAAGTCAGCTTCCTATTCACTAGCTTAGTGTTTGAATTTTCTTGTACCACCTTAAACGGTACCACGATTTCTATTATAATGCCTGAGGCACCAGAAAGTAGGCTGCACCATTTAAGGTGGAACTGAAAAATCCTAACAAAAAGCCTGACTTCAGCTTCATATGGATGGCTGCTATTCGCAGAAACAACTGGAATGGAAATGTGGATTTGCTGTGGCAATTTATGTCAGGTGTGCTGTATTTTGGGTTGTAAGTTATACTGAATGTACTCATCATTTACACATTTACCATCTTTCATTTTCATATTATATTCTATTTTATTATTATTATTATTAGTATTATTAATATTATTATTAGTAGTAGTAGTAATAGTAGTAGTAGTAGTGTTAGTAGTAGTAGAAGCAAGATAGTTAGCCAAGTTTTTCCAATACTTGGAACAGAGAAACATTATAGCTCATGATTAAAGTGCACAAGAATTTATACTGTATATTATTGTCAAATAAATCTGCCTTTAAATTAAGCCAATAATCGCTAGTTTAACTTCCGGTTTCACTGTTTTATTTTACAGTGTTTTTCCACTCAGTCCTACATGGGGAAGGGGGTTTATTCCAGCAGGTAAATGACGTATGTGCATACCCTCTGCTATTGTGATTATTAACAATAATAAAGTAATACATAAAGCCCTTGAGTATTGCATCATAATACTTTTGTCATTATTTCAGAAAAGGAACAAACACTTCAGGTTCCGTCCCACAGTGAGTTCAACTCGCCTAACAAAACCCCATGACATTCAGCACTATATAATCAGACCTCTCGTATTTTACTGGTGTTATTAGACAGCTAATTTTACATTAGCAAAGCTTGTGTACTTATTTCTTCGAAAACCGAATGGAAAGTGTCAGGAGAAGACAAAGTGTTCCTAAACTTTTGACAGGCACACAGAGCCACTCATTCGTTTACTCACTGCTGACTGAATCACTCTCTCGCACTCATACACGCACATAAAAACACTCACTCTTGCTCACTCAGTCGCGAATGCTTTCTCTCATGAAAAGGAAATCAGCCATGCACAGAGACGCCTGAAAGCGCTGTTCATATCCATGCTGGTTCTAACCCATTCACCGAGGGCATGTCATGATAGCAGAATTGTCACTGCAATCAAACAGGAATCCACGATCCCATCATCTGCAGCCAAAGCACACACAGCGTCAAACTAAGGAACAGATAATAAAGATATCCAGTCCTGAACACGCTGCACGTCTTCACAAGGAGAGCAGCATAAATCCTATTAGTTGGCTCATGCTGTATTATGATGAGGAGGCAGACGGGCATAAATCTACACCAGGTGAAAGGTGTGTGAGCATGAAAGTGAGTGTGTGTGTGTGTGTTTGGACATGGGTGTGTTTATGAGAGAAGAAGAATGTGTGTGTGTGTGTTTGTGTGTGTGTGTGTGTGTGTGTGCGCGTGTGTTGTGTGTGCTTTAAAAGCGAGTGAAGAGTGAAGCTACAAATGAAATATTGGTGTTGGCCATGTTAACCACCCCATAGCAGGTTTGAACTGTGCCCAGGGCACCTCTCTCTCTCTCTCTCTCTCTCTCTCTCTCTCATAACCTCTCTTTCTCTCTCTCTAGCACTCTCTCCATAGCTCTCTCTCTCTAGCTCACTCTGTAGCTCTCTCACTCCGTAACTCTCTCTCTATCTCTCTCTCTCATAACCTCTTTCTCTCTCTCTAGCACTCTCTCCGTAGCTCTCTCTCTCTCTCTAGCTCACTCTGTAGCTCTCTCTCTCTAGCACTCTCTCCGTAGCTCTCTCTCTCTAGCTCACTCTGTAGCTCTCTCACTCTATAGCTCTCTTTCTCTCTTTCTCTCTCTCTCTCTCTAATGTGTTTTAAAACACATTGACCACCTGACACAGTCAGCTTTAGTTAAAATCAGGCTTCAAGACCTGAGAAATGTCTTTCTAGGCTAATCTACTCTTTTTTTCACCACCAAAAACCTACAGTATTTTGGCATTCAAAACATAATTTGGTTCTGCCTTAGTATTGTTGTGTTCTGCCTTAATGTTGGTGTATTCAGCCTTAATGTTTTTGTGTTCTGCCTTAATGTTGGCATATTCAACCTTAATGTTTGGTGTGTTGCACACAGTATTATTAATATATATTATTTATTGCAACTGTTTATTATAATCAAGCACTTTAGCACTTTCCAGTGTTAAGTTTACAGATACAGTGTTATGTTTACATTATATGTTACAGTGTGCAATAATATTATCACTTGGAAACAGCAATATTTTTCTATACAAAGTGCAATATTTCTGTAAGTGCAAAGTATAATTTCCTATTTGTTACTCCCCCCCTTCTATATTTATACTTATGTCTCGTCTTTACTGTTACGTTCCTTGTCTCGTGTGTTTGCACTATCTTTACATTTGCACATCAGAGTTTGGAGAAACGCAATCTCGTTCAGCTATGCACTCCTGTTGTAAAGTCTGAATGACAATAAAGTTCACTTTGATTTTGACTTTGACTTGTTCTGCACTAATTTTGTGTTTTGCCTCAATGCTTTTGTGTTTTGCCTTAAAGTTTTTGTATTTTGCCTTAGAGTTCTTGTGTTCCGCCTTAATGTTGGTGTGTTCCGCCCTAATGTCAGTGGGTTTAACATTTAATGTCAATGTATTCTGTCTTAATGTTGATGTTTTCCGCCTTACTGTTGGCATGCTCAGCCTTAATGCTGTTGTGTTCTGCTTTAACGCTGGTTTGTTCTGCCTTATTGTTTGTTCTGTTCTGGCTTAAGGTCTTTGTGTTCTGCCTTAACGTTAGTGCGTTTCGTCTTAACACTGTTGTGTTCTGTCTTAATGTTTTTACATTATGCCTTAATGTCGTTTTGTTTTCTGTTATTATTTTTGAGTTCTCCCCTAATGTTGTCGTGTTCCCATTCTTTGTTTGCTTTCTAAATGCCACTGAGTTTGGACACTCTGGGCCACCGTATGTTTTGCAGGCCCATGAACATACATTTTGGGGATCAAGGGGAAATGTTTGATGTAAAGAAAGTCATCTAACAAAGTATATTTTTATTTCATTTGTGGCACAGACTACCATTTTAAATAATAATGAATAGTAATGTAAGTCATGCATCACATTTACCATGTAAAAGTGGAGTGATACTGAAATACTGAAACTGCTGATTACGTGTAGGCCCATGTTTCTATCTCAGTCACTCTAGTCTTTACTCATTTCTGTACCTCAGACACGGGCACCTCATATGTATCTGAGAAAGTGTACACTGGCAGTGAGAATAGTTCATTCCTTCACTATTTTTTGCTTACACATCACATTTTCTTCTATATTTAACTGTTGCACTTGACACTACACTGTACTTCATAAAACTCTTCTTAAACTGCTTAAGAACGTGGCTGCTCTCTATATATCAAACTAAAAGACATATTTTGTTAGTCTGGGTGAACATGTTTCAGATACATATGATGTTCTCTGTGGTGTACCACAAGGCTCTGTTCTTGGCCCACTCTTATTTTCTTTTTAGGTTACCACTGGGTCAGAGGATTAAGAAGCATGATCAGATGGAAGCAGTTAATCAGATTGTAGCTCTGTAGTTGATCTGTTTGTAGCAATTGTTTGGAGTCAAACATTTCATTAATTTTTGTTCATATTAAATCAGAAAATGTTTTCAGTTTCTGGACATTTAAGCTTCATGAAATGGTCATCAGTGATAAAATGTTCAGATCAGTAAGACCATAGAAGCCACAGTCTTTCTTGTGTTTCTTGTATTTCCTTTGTTAGTCTGTGTCATTTTAATCAGTTTCCTTCTTTCTGATTTTTCTTAGCTCCTGAAGGATACTTTTGCTTCACCTGCTAGGAAAAGAAAGCAGAGAAGACTCCTGCAACTACGCAAAATGAATTGGTTAATTAGTGTACATCAGTAAAGTGAATTAGTGTACATCAAAGCATGGAATAATGACTGCAATAAAAAGACAAAATATTTGAGACCTTTACAAACATTTTAGATGCAGATCAGTGAAAGTTTATTTTACTGCACGTTGAAAACTAGAACTATAGCGGTTGAGTCTGGTCTCTGTCTCCACTACTGTCTTAAGGCTGTAAATTAAATGTTTTTACACGGTCTCTGAGTACGATGGACATCTTCATGAGAGCAGCCGAGTGCAATGCCTCTATCGGAGGTAACTGGGAACTTTTTTTATCATTCTTGAATATCAACAAAATCTTTAAACAGAATACAACAGTTCGTTCTCTATATGACTCAATAAAATCTGTTCTCTGCCAGGTGAGGATCTTATTGGTGCTTTTGGTGATGGCTTAATTATGTGTGTTATTGGTTTGCTGATGTTCATTTTTCCAAAATTCAAACTCCCCTGGAAAGCAGATTGGAATTATTTCTATGTTTTAAATTAATAATAAAAACAACTGTATACTGTTTGATTTATATTAGGTTGACTCTAGCTGGTAATTCAGAAAAAGCTTTAGAGAAGAAGAGAAAGAGTAGAACCTCACCGTCACTTTCTTCCAAAAGCTGAACTTTGTAAAGTAGTCTATATAAGTCTATATTAGTACAGGAGACTATATTAGCAATAATGAATCATATTTTTAGGGTATGCATTATTTAATGTTCTATTTTACTAATTACAGTATATTATTCAATACAATATAATAATATAATGTATTACTATACATTATGCATTATGTGCAATCTGCCATTAACTACAACCAGTTCTCCCCCTTTCTTCCTTTTTATGTTAAAATTCTTGGTCTTAGCCAGTCCTGGTCTCGGTCTTGACCTGACTTGCCTCTACAGGTCCTGCAGAAACATGATGTGCTGAATTTATTTATAGTGAGTCCACTCGCTTTTGACAATAACTGTGCTGATGTCATTTTATTCATATGGAAATAATGTATGTTTGAATCAAGTAAATTAATATATTTAGTATATCACATATAGTATATTCAGTATATTACTCTCTCTCCTTCTCTCTTTCTTTCTCTCTCCCTCATGCTGTCCCTCTCTGTACGTAATCATTAACTTTCTATTGTCCTGATCACACAATTACTGTGATATGCTGCTGCACGGTTTTACCGAGAGAGATTGAGGGCAGATAGAGAAAAGAGAAAGAGACATAGAAAGAGAGACAGAGAGAGAGATCTAGACGGAGAGAGAGAGAGATAGAGCGAGGAGGACACTGTTACAGGGTCCAAAGGTAGTCTGGGGAAGATAAGTCCCAACACAAAGAGTTGCTCTTAACTCCGACATGACACTATGCACACGTCTGTAGGTGAGGTCACACACACACCCACAGTGTTCCACCACTAACCTTTCAGCTCAGCTCGCTATGGCCTTTACCGAGGAGATATATATGAACAACAATAATACCAGCACTGACAGCACTGATGGTCATGAATGCCAAAAATACCAGTGCTGCTTTTGACCTTCTCAACAGCTACAGCACACTTTTGTTCTAAAAACCTGAGGAGATTTAATCTAAACACCCTGCAAGTGTACTATTTAGTTATTAAAACGTATTACTTTATAACTCTATATCAATTATTTGGTCATTTTGATGCAACTATGTAAATTATAGAATTATGTATTAGAGCATAAAACATAATTTAACATAACATAAGTCAAATTTCCTCTTTTACCATTAAATGTTTCTTAAGGTCAAATGTGTTGCACAAAATCAGTGGTTTTCTTTTAGGGAAATAGTCGTGCAGCCTTACATTTTCCATCCTAATGATCAAACTTCCCTTCAATAATCCCTTAAGCATAGCAAATAATTCCCTAACTATCATTTCTTTATAATTATTTAAGGTAAAGATTTCTTGGCCAACATGAGAAGCTAAAATATAGCTGGGTGTTGAGGTGTTTGAAGAGGAAAACATATCTGTGCAAGTTTTTCACAACAGAGAGAATTCTGACCAATAAAAAGATTTGACTGTCACTAAGGCCCAATCCCATTTCTTATTTTTACCCCTACCCCTTGTTTTTGAGTTTAAGTAAGAAGGGAGTTAGAAGGGGTAGTGGTTGAAATTTTCCCCCTATGAAATGGGACAACCCTTTGAGAACCGGATACGTCATCTATTTCTTGCAGCCACTAGGGTGAAAAACCCAGAATATTCAAGTACAACAAAAAACTACATGACTTCATTAACAGGCTACTAGCGGCGCTCTGCAGGCAACCCTGGCAGTCTGCAGTGACAGCACAGGAGGGTAAAGTTCAGCTCCTCACTGATTAAATACATTTAGGGCATCATATGACCTCAAAGAGGTGGATGACCATTATTTATTATCGCCACTAAGAATTCTTCAGTGATATGAAGCTGAACTGAACTTTTTAATCTCCAGCTTCATGATTGAATTTCCCCGTTCCACCTTAAAGCAACCTAGGTACCAGAACGTAACTGCTGCACCATTTAAGGCGGAATGGGAAATTTCGCTAGGTAGCGACCGAGACATCTGCATAGTACTAGTGATTTTTATGCGTGTTATTAAAAAAATGACCATAAACCGCTTTTACAATGGTTATCTTACAGTACAGCGACTTTTTAACAGAGAAAATACTGATATTCATGGGTTCCTTTGGTCGCTTGTGCAGCCATCTTGCCAATGATTTGCAGGGCATTCTGGGAATCTTCTCATAACTCTCAGTTTGGAGTGTGCCTCTGAAAAATCTCCATTTGAAGGGCCATGTAGCCCTAACACTTTGCCCTACCCCTCCATCTGAACAACAATCGGGAAAACCAATTGTGTTAAGTGTTAGGGGCAAGGGGTGAAATGGGGTTGGGCCTAAATGTGTAAGTCAGCATGGTGGAAGACCTAAACTACTGCACCAGCAGTCAGTAAATGCTGTTTTTTGATACACTTCCACACCTTCTCCTATATACTTCTGTATCGCAACTATATGAATGTTTTAGTGAAGGTAGCGCTACGTGCTGAATAATGTCTTTAGAATAAGATAATTATAAATATATTCATTCATTCGTCTTCTTAAACCGCTTAATCCAGCTGGGCTCATGGCTGCATTAGTTAAAGCAGAGAAACCCTGACAGTCCCTTCAGCAGGCTCACATATGAATTTGCGGTCTCGTGTCAGTCGGCCGTGCCTAGTAAACCTCCAACGGAAGTCAGCCAGGGGGCATCCTAACCACCTCAATTGGCTCCGCTCAATGTGTAGGAGTAGCGGGCCTACTTTGAGCTCCTCCCGGATCACTGAGCTCCTCACCCTATCAAGTACAGTGTAGCCGTGCGAAGAAAGGTCATTTCCGTATCTGCAGTCTCATCCATTCGGTAATTACTCAAAGCTGATGACCATAGGTGAGGGTGGGGATGTAGGTCGACTGGTAAACAGGTAGCTTTACCTAATGACTCAGCTCCCTCTTCACCACTACAGTCCGGTAGCGCATTACTGGTGCCGCCTGTCCCAGCCTGTGGTCGATCTCACAATCCCTCTTCCCATCACTCATGAACAAGAGTCTGAGATACCTAAACTCCTCCACCTGACTCAGGTCTTACCCTGACAGATCATGCCATGCTTTTCCAGGAGATGACTGTGGACACAGACTTGACGGTGCTGATCCACCTACCAAATGTTTCACACTCAACTCCAAACTGCTTGGTATGGCCAAGCGAACAGTAAGGAAGTGCCGGGAAAATCTGGATTGATTTTCACTCCAACCTCCACAAGAACTTTTCTCATGCACTGAAGGAAGTATGAGACATGGAGTCTGAATGGGCGCTGTTCAAAACATCCATTGTGGAAGCCACTGGCTGTGGCCGAAAGCTTGTATACACACACACACACACACACACACACACACACACACATATATATATATATATATATATATATACCTATGTGTTGACACCCTAAGAATACTAATAATCACTAATAACACTGATAATTAGACTGGATGCCATAAAGCCAAGGTTTTTTTTTCCAGAAAAAAGGTTATTAGCAGACATACAATTATCCAACATATCTTTGTTAAAAGAGGTGTGAGATAAACTTTACTGCTCCACTTGTATAGATAGTGATAAACCCAGTTGAACTTTGTCAGGAAAGTTCGTCATTTGAACTTTGTCATAGACTAACATGCGAAATGGCAAATCGCTCAGAGATTGTTGCAAGACAAGAGGTAGACAAACGCAGAGGCAGGCTGAGTAAAATACCTGCATGGATTAATAGCAATACATTTATTTACGTTATATTAAAGGTATGTATTAAAAACAGTTCAAGTGTGTTTTCTGAGTCGATAGTGGGAGATATTTTGTATGTCCTTTAGGGTTTAGGGCTATTAACAGAGTGGAAGACGCTCTTTGCTGTCATGGATACAATGGAATTGCTAGAGCAAAGCCTCAGTCACTACAGTGAACAACTTTAGCTAAGGAGAAACATCTGAAGGTTTTTGCAACATCCCTAATAAATTCCCACTGGTAAGGGAAAACCCTCCCTTCATTAAGTTCTTACTTAATGGAAAACTTGAAGTGTTTTATGCAAGTGGGCATTGACCTTTCTGTGCTCCACCCACATATGTATTCTTTTGTGGCCACTGTTGCACAGCTTTTACGGACCAGGACCCCGCTCAGTGGAATGAATTTAGGAAGCAGTTAGAGCCACAGCATACGTTTCCAGTTTAAAGTGCTAGCTGGACTGTGTTGGTGTAATTAATTGAAACTAGAAATGTTGGCAACACCACTAAATTCACCACTATACTAATGTATCATTACATAGTAACTTATAACCAACCTAATACTGTAACTTGTCACACAAATTAGCGATGCACCAATACCAATACCATATCAGTGCTGCCGCACGTGAGTGCAGAGTCGTATCGCTGACACCAATACCGATGGCTGACGCCATGGACTTTCTCAGGAGAAAGATGGATGCTGGAGGCAGGTGTGACAGTGGCAGCAAGTACTCAAGCCAAACACAACCACAGTCTGGCCACTTTTCACTGGCCTTTCTTCACACACATGAGCCAAACCAGAATCAGTTGCCTCTCATTATAAAGCAGAGTGCACACCTGAGCTGAGAGGCAAAGAGAGTTCACTGCTCCACCTCCCCATAACCGCCCCCACTCCTCAACCTGACTACCATAATGGAATGTAATGCATAGTCTAGTGAACTCGCTGAGGAACGAGAGGCAGGGTCCAGGAGGTGGGATTTAGGATTTGGGTGCGGTACTCATACCTTAGATGGCTGTTGTTGTTCTACCACCCTCTGTTACCTGGTATCCTGGTATCGTCACGCTGTCACTTATGGTTTTCAATGGCATGCAAGGTTGGGGCACTAGCTTTAGGCCTGGGCACTAGCTTCGGTACCCATGGCTCAGGCAACTGGAACAAGCACGATGCAGTTTATTAGATTAGATTAGATTAGATCAGATTAGATTAGATTAAACTTTATTGTCATTGTGTGGAGTACAGGTACAGAGCAAATGCAGTTAGCATCAAAGTAGAAGTGCAAAATACAGTATTATTTACATATAAAGTGCAGGAAAGGCGTCATGGCAAGTGACGCAAAGGTTACAATATGTACAATTACAGACGGGGGAGTGGTAGAAAAATAGTATAATATACATTATGATGCATGGATATACTGATGCATGCATGTCATATGGGAAAAAGTGGTATCGGTGCCTTTCTAGCACAAATGAAGATTACATCTTAAACGACACACAGGAGTTCCGTATTTTGATTAAAGGTTATATTTTGATTGAGGTAAACGTCTAAAATTCTCTCATTAGCTTGAAAAAGAATTCTACTAGCATTCTGCAAAACTTGTCCACCGTCACAATAGTTACAGAACAACACATTTATAAACGGAGCATGGGCAGGTCAGATAAAGAGTCGACCTACTTATGGGGTTTAAAGGGTTAAACTTTAGAGACTACTGTACAGTCTCCAAATTGTGCAGCAATAAATAAGGTTACAGACTGTAACAGTACACTTTTATAGTGGTGCTATAAAGAAAGTGGACCTCATAAAGAGACCAGTCAGTCTAAGTGCAAGTTAAGTGGTTCTGATAAAGGGACGCTGCACGACGAAACATGATATGCAGTGAAAATCCTAGTCAATATATCTCATATTACTCATTTTGAGATTGTTGTAAGAATGGTATAAGATTATTTAGCCCATACTGCAAGACATGATATCTTGGCGAGGACAAAACCTTATATTTAGTTGATATCTTGTTTTGAGAATGTTGCAAGCTTGTTTTAAGATGATTTATCTTTATTCATAATTAATCTTACTTATTTTGTTTTAAGCTATTTTACTAAGCACAATTTGCTTACTGTATTGGCAGATAATATTGCATATGTTGCATATAACTTCAGGGAATATGTATAATTATCTTAATACTGACCTTACAACAATCTCAAAATGAGATATTTTAATATATACCAACAAGATATAAGATCATTTTACTTACCAATATATCATTTTTTGCAGTGCAGGTGTTTTTATTGTCTTATACTGTTGGTACATCACTTTGCTTGTTTCAAGACAAGTTTGCTTATTTAAACTAATGTTAAATGTGCTAGTGTTTAAAACAAGCACATTTATCTGCCGTTAGAATAGGACAACTTTATTATATAAAATGTACTAGATAAGACTAAACATAAGTACATAGAAATATAGGTTAAATAATCTTGTAAACAATCCCAAAATGCTGAATATTAGTTATATCGACTACATTTAAGAAGATTTCCCTTCCTTAGTGTGGATCCAATAACAATATAAATTGTTCCCTTGCCCAGGTCTTAAACCTTATCAGACTGGGGTGAAGCATCTGTTTATTGGCTTCTACTATTGGTCTTTTACAGTAAAGGGGAGCAAATCAACATAACCGCCTACGGTAACTGATGGTATTATGGTATGATGCAGCAAATACAGATTTGGTAGGTTAAAACATTGTTGGAATATAAACTATAAACTACTGCTCCAAAATGTTAGGAGTGTACCAAAAATGTGTCTGGTTGGAGGTAAAGGGGTCAGTTTAGTCCAGGAATAATGTCATTCTCAGTCTGTGACTATTCTTCCTCTTTCCAAGTATAACCTTCCTAGTTTACATAATGCTCATGATGTTCCTCTTGACCTATCACAAAATGTTGCTGTTTCCATCACTTGTACACTGTTTCCGCCACCGTATGACCTTTATCAAAATCTAATATCCCTCTTGTTTTAGAAATATACAAAATATAAATTGCCCTCAATGTGTTGCCAAATATGCGAGCAGAAAAGCAACATGCAACATAAAGAAACATGTAGTTAGTACAAGATTTGAATTTATTTTTTAAAGATTTTTTAAGTTGATTGGGTATTTGAAGTTCAGACCACAGGTCATCACTATAGCAATGCTACCATAACATGAACCACATATTCAGTGCGTTATATTCAGCAAATAAACAGTAACTGTGCACTGCAATGTGAAGAGGTGTGTTCTCTGTAGAGTGTGTGTTAACTTATTTTCAATTTGCAGATGTGAGTAGAACACCCTAAATCAATATTCAGGTAAAAGTATTGATACTTAGGTAAAACATTGACACGAGTGAAAGTCAAAGTGTTTTCACAAAAAGCAACGTAAGTAAAAGTATTAAAATAGCAGATTAAAAAATGTTACTCAAGTACTGAGAAACCGATAACCACAGTGGAAGTAACTCCAGCATCTATTAGCACAGGAACTGAAGTCTGGATGGATTGGTTTGTCTATTTTTTATTATTTTGCTCTAAAATAAAATGCTGAAGCTCTAAAGTCAGAGATGTGACAACAAAACAGAATTAAATTAATGTAACTGAGTATAAAGTAGAGTACATTCCTGTCCTCAGTAATGTACTTGAGTAGCAGTAAAAGTATTGCTATTAGAAAATACTCAGCAGAGAACAAACCCATCCTGGCCTATTTTGGCCGTTTCTGAATGCCTTTGATTTTGCTGCTATATACCACATTTAAAAACAGCAACTCCAAACTCGACAACACTAAAAACAAGTGTGATATATCTCTGTTTCTCCCCTCTTTCTCTCTTCCCACCCTCTTCTCAGTTTGACACTCCCCACCTGCCTAGCATATTCAGTCTATGGAGATGAGTCAGCAGATTCTGAAATTTTTCTGTTTTTGCAAATGACAAAAAAATCCCAACTATATTATGATAAGTGCAATAGCGGTCCTATCCCTTTTTGTATAATTTGAAGCAGGAATAAATATGATCTTCATATCAAACTTATACTGTTTTATCCTATCTCCATTTTTGTTTGGTCTATCAACATCAAACGAAACACAGCAAACACATTCAAACAAGCATTTTCAATAGACCTTGACAGCAGTGTTCAATGTGACTTTGTGGTTATGCCACGATGTCTTGACCCAGTCACGTGTTGGATCAGTGCAGAGGTCTTCAAATCGGTCCTCAGGCACCCCAGACAGTCCACATTTTTGCTTCACCCCCATGCAAGTTAGGTTATAGCTAAAATATGGACTGTCTTGCGGCTGAGGAGCGGTTTGAAGGCCTCGGCACCAGTGTGACTACTGACTCGAGATGGTTACAGCAATGGTTCCCAATCCCAGTCCTGGAGAATCCTGTATCCTGCATGTTTTAGAGTTTAACCTGCTCCCAGCACACCTGATCCAGCTAATTCCCTAATTACCAAGGGAGGAATTTATTTGGCAGGAAAACACAACAATGTGCTGGGCAAGGGGGTCCTCCAGGACCATGGCTGGGAACCACTGGCGTAAAAGAGCACTCCAGCATTTTCATTAATCTTTTTATTTGCTACATCCGTAGCACATGAGTGATTACCACAGATGATTATTTTGTTGCAATTGGATAAGAGCAGAGATCACATTAATTCAAAGCACACATAGCACATGCTCACTGGCTTCTATTATAAGTGTGTTTTGAGTCAAAAGAGTTTTTGTTCATTCGCCATGTGCACGGAAACGCTTTGAAATTACCCTCCATGTAATTGACCTCATGGTACATCTCTGACAGAGATCAGGGGAGAAAATGCTGTGGTGTTCATTTACCTGAATCCCAACTTTAACCTCACAAACCAAAAGCTCAAATATTCACAAGTAGTTGAATATGCTCATATATAGGGAAGATAAAGTCACTGGTATTTTGTTTCTCTCTGTTTTTGGACAGAGAGAGCAGTTAGCTGGTGTTAATAACCGACTATAAAACGCTCCACTTTAACTTCACTGACGTGTTTAATAGGAAAATTAGGGGCACTTTTATGAGTGTAAATGAGAGGGATGTTCAGCCAAACGATGGAACCCTGAAGCACACTGTGTGTGTGTGTGTGTGTGTGTGTGTGCGTGTGTGTGTGTGGGTGTTTGTGTGTGTGTGTGTGCGCGTGTGTGCGTGTGTGTGTGTGTGTGTGTGTGTGTGGGTGTGTCCTCAGGCAGTGCAGAGTTTAATCAGTGACATCTTAGAATTAATATAGCCCACATACCAGAATGACAGAGCATGAACAAGCAGAACGCACCTCACACACCCACACCCACACACACAAACACATACACACATAAAAATCTTTTGTCTAATTATTATGTTTTATTATTATTGTTATTATTATTATTATTATTATTATTATTATTATTATTATTATTATTTTACTACATAGTAAGATTTTTGTTCCTGGCTTCAATGTCTTATATTCCAAAACAGCTGCATCACTGTCGGGTATGGTAGCACCACTGCTGCCAAATGCAAGGCCCTGCAGAGCGTGGTAAAAACTGCACAGCACATCACTGCAGCTGCCCTCCCACCCATACAGGACATATCTGACAGGAGATGTCTGAGGAAAGCTGTCAACATATCCTCTGACCCCACACACCCCAGCTATCCCCTGTTCCAAACTCATCCGGAAAGAGGTACCGGAACATCTGAGCAATTTTTACCTGAGAGCTTTCAAACTGGCCACACCGGTAGCATGTACCAGACCATGACTACAACACTATAGACTGTTAGTGATCAAGCCCGGATCACTCCAGCTGGTACACACTGGGCTCCACTAGCCTACAGGGCTGTATGTATGTAGACCTTTATACTTAAACATCTGAGCTGTGTACTGTATATACTGAACATCTCTACTGTATGCTGTATGACTGTTTTAGGTGTTTACCTGAACGCTGAGCTGCTATTCTCACTGCACTCTACACTTTTACATATACATCCATATACAACCACATACTTAACTGCACACCTTGCTACCTAAAACATACTGTACTTTCCAAGATGTACACTTAACACTAAGCTGTATTTTGCTCTACTGTATATGCTAACTGCTGTTTGAAACTCAGTCCTAGTAACATTCTGACGTACATTTAAACGTACACTTAAACTGCTATGTATACTACTAGACAGTCCCAGACAGTTCTATAAACTACTCCAGAGTTCTCACAGTTCCAGAAGCTACTTGAAGTCGACTCAGCACTGAATGTATCTTATTATTATTATTATTATTATTATTATTATTATTATTATGTGGGGGGTCATTACTACTGTTAGAACAAAACCTCTATTTTTATTCTTTTTCAGTTTTTTTGACATAATATGAAAATGGCTGTTGCCCTTTACATGAAGTGTGAATTTCACAATGAATAGACCAGCAGAATTGGCCCAAATGACCTGAAGTTTCCTGAACTTACATTTAAAGTAAAGCCTTTTTTCCTTCTCCTGTAAAATGATCATTTTTGAGATAGGAGATCGCCCTTATGTCCAGTTAAAATGGATATTTTTGTATTTAGTGTGTCCACACTTTGCCTTCATTACAGCTTCCATTATTGTGGGGACACAGGGGTCATCAGTTTTGCTCATCTACCAAGTCTTGCAATGTTGGGGTTTGGGATTCAGTTTTCTCAATTTCTTTGAATCATTTTGGGAATTTCAGTTTTCCAAAATACCTGAAAACCTTAATACCATGTACTTACTGACCAAAATTGTTTTTTCACGGTACTGCATATGCACACTTTGTTTGGAATTTGTTTGCAGACAGATGAATAAAACGGTTCTTCAATGCCAGTCTTGTGTAACATCACAGCTTTCAAAAAATTAGTAGGACACCAGAAAGCTGCATCTATAGATCTCCACACACACTGCCCTGTAAACTGACAGCACTGCTGGGAAACACTCAGTCAATTAGTATGCATCACGAAGGAATCTGCATTGTAATGTTCTAGTTAGACTGCAAAAATACCAGATCTTATTAGCTCATATACACATCAAACGGATCTCTGTTAGCGAATATCAAAATGGAGAGTTCAGCTGATTACAATAACAGCCATTATTCATCCCATGTTAATTTGTGGCTTTTGGCACACGGTCAAAAATTTTCCAGGGTTTTTTTCAGATGAAGACGCCTCTTCTTAGTAAACCACAAAACCAGGCCTCTCACTGCGTTTTCTCTTCTGTCACCAACAGATACCAACCTTTCAAATCAGCCCTGACAAACCACTCTAAGTAACAAGATACCCACAGCTTTTTTCTCGCTTTCTCTCTTTTTTCTTTCTCCACCCCTTTAGCCTAACCACAGCACACCACCTCACTCTATCTCGCTCTGTCTCTCTCTCTCTCTCTCTCCCTCTCTCTCTCTTTCCCTCTCTGACCTGTCCTGTGATACCCTGTGTACTTCTGAGTCATTCTTCAGTGGAGCCTCATTTCGCTTGTCCCATTTAAAGTCTGATCTTTGGCCTGTGCACAGGTGCGTTGACCTAGAGCGAAGGTTAAAAAATGATTATTTTCCATTTTTTTTTCTTCTTTTCAGCAAACAGTGTACCGAGTAAATCATTATTGGGGCCATTTATAGGAACACCCTGACTCTTCAACAACATTCACACCAAAAAAAGCCTTTTTTGAAAGCAAAGAGGCCTAATAACCTCACAGTAAACTAGCTGTGTGGAAACATTTCACAGCAAATGGACCAACAGAAACAGTTGTAATAAAATCATGTTAGAAATAGGACTATGCAGGAGTAAGAAGATGCCGGAAACACTGCCCGTTTAAACAAGTGCTCTTTATAGAACATGGCAGCTGAACAGCTGGGATAGCAAGTAGGTCCTCAACATAGTCCACTGTGAAGGTAGGCACTAAAATTGCACCACTACCCCACGAATCAGCCCTATATCCCACCACAACATAGTCCCCCAAGTACATATTCACAGCTTTACAACTATTTACACGTTGTAAGTCTCTGTTACTGTGTGCCCGGTGTTACCTGTGGTGCTCCACACTCACCAGTCCACATGGCCACGTCTCCTGTGCGTCCATGGCCGAACAAGGCAGTAGTGGAACACTATAACATGTATCACTTTATGATTATCACTAGTTAGAATAGTATATTAGGTACATTAGGGTTAATTAATCTACTTTATGATTTTTAATGGTATTTACTATGCAAGTTTTTTTTTAACAATAATTTTAAACAATAATTGTAAATAAATATCTTTTCAGCTATTTAGAGTAACACAGGTTTGGCTCCAGTGTTGTCTTTGATACCTTAAGCATTTGCACAATTAAAAAACAGTCCATGCAAATGTGTTTTTTGTATCATTCTGTGTTACATATGTATTTTATTTAAATTAATATTTGTTTTGTTTCTGTAAGAATTTTTATAGTCAGTTGTTTTCCATTGTTTAACGGCAACGAGGAGATCGTAATTAAGTATGTTTCAGTTACTAATAACAAACAAAAACCTGCCTAATCCAACATGTTGCACACCCAAGCCTTCTGTGTTACTGTGGACAATAATTTCTCTGCTCTAAAAATGAAGGATTAAACTTTAAAGTCTTATGAGTCATTAAAATTGACGCGTTAGAGTGCTGAGCAGTGTTTTTTGCGTCAAGACGCTAGTGTTTTGCTATTGGTGAATGCTTACACTATGCAGTGCAGGTCATTTTTCCAGGATTAGTGACACACAATGAAGAGCTATGATGACTTATAGTGCCCTGACACAAGGCCATCCTCAAGACTGGTTAATTATTGTAGTGGAATTTTCCAACACATTTTAGAAAGATCTACACAAGCTCCTCACAGGGCCCAAAGGTCACTCTCTGGAGGTCACGCCCTCAGATTTACACAAGGTGCCTCTTACGGTTGAAGAAGAATCGTTAAAGGCTTTTATGGATAAACAGAAAAGAATAAATACAATTCTGTAATTTTTAGTTTTTCTTATTGTATTTAAACACTGCAAACACTCCAGTAATACACTTAGTTTATTGTGAAGTTAGTTAGTTAAAAGGGTTAAAATCTTGAAATACCAACAGAAGCAGAAAACTGTCCAATCAGGACATTCTCCTATGTGATATCTAAGTATTCAGCCAAGTGTGCTCTCTCATTGGTTAGGCCTTCAGAAACCCCACCGAAGACTTAACAGGTCAGATTAAGCATCTGTATACCTAGAAAGTGACAGGGGAATCAACCACTCATACTTACCGGTCATCAATATGTGGGACCAACTTAGACTACTTTCACACAGCATGTAAAAGTGGCCCAAATTTGATTTTCCCACCAATTTTTTCTTAGGCTGATTACGATATCAAACGTGACCAACAGCTGACATTAGTCTGATTAGATCACATGTGCAAAAGAACAATGCTTCAAGTGGCACAATCATACAGAGGTAAACAATCATGACTGTGCACGGATGCAGGTTCCCTCCCAGAGATATCAGTTTCATCTTCACCAGCATCCCAAAAACGATCACTCAAGTTCCAAAGGCTGACAGCTGGGCTTATCACCCAGAACGCGTTTTACGCTTGCTGTAAAAAGGGCATGCTATTCAGCCACAGCTAATTCTGTGGTTTGCATCCTTGGTTCTCTTATACACACCATCAGCCATTTCTTCACCAATCTCTTCAAACATGGAGCGGCTCCGATAAGTACCTTCTCTCTCTTTTTTGCACTGAAACATCAGCTCAAAAGTTTATGAGGTCCCAGCAGCACACAGTTATGAAGTATGTCAAGTTGGTTTGATATAAAAGTCGCATGAATTGTGCTCTGCTGCTCTGCTTGCTGCATGTCGAACATGTTTCGGATTTCAGTGTCCCAAATCTGAACTTAAAATGTTGGAGTCATTGTGTTTTTGCTGTTCACAGTACCATACAGAGACACATCTGCCACGCAGATACACATCTGAGTCAGATATCTGTCACTTTTACCTGTACCTTTACCTGTAGTGAGATAAGACAGCACTCTAGGTACTCTCAGATACGTCACTGAATGCAAGCCGTGTTCTAACCAGATTTCCGTCAGCCAAAAGGAAAAGCTTGTACGTCTGGTACAAGCTTTAAATAAAACATGATGTCATCGTTCTGTGTTTAAAGTAGAACAGAAATAGAAGCAAAAATTCAATAGATGCACCAGCAAAAATTCTATCATATTTTTGTCCAATTTTTGACTTCACGGTCCAACTTGAAGGCCTACTTCTGAAAGACATGATTCACCACTGGATAAATAGAAAGGCTAAGCAGAAAGCTTACCACCTAGCGAAGTTAATGCCGTAGCCCACATGACTAGCTTCTGAGAACTCTGATAAGCCAGAGAAAAGTCTCTATAATGTTAGATGACTCAGTCACAGAAGTCTGCTGTAACAGCGTGATACAACATGACAAAAGTTACACCTGATCTATCCTAACAGTGTGACCTTTCACACAAAATAAATATTATTTAAAATGAACAATACTCTCTGAGTGTAAGTATTATACACACAAACAGCTAATGTTTCACTCTAGATTGGATTTGATTTGATTTCCAGCCTATATTTTGTAAAGTAATGGTCGCCAGTCCTGGTCTAGGAGCCGTCCTTCCGGTCTTGCCAGTCAGTCCCACCTGCTTCAGCTAATTAGCTTTTCCCTAAGGCCTTGACTGGCTGTATCAGATGTATTGGTGTTAGGTGGGGAAGGAGGAATAGTATTTTAGATGCAGGTTGGAACTAAACTCCAGGAGGATGGCTTGTAACCCCATCTGTAAAGCCTGCCGAACACTCCAACAGTTACTTTAGCTGTGTGTCAAAGCTAAGACTACATATGAGGTAGGAGAGACCTTCCTAGCATATAACTTCCTGGTATACGAAGGCTCACACACATTTCAAGCAGCCTGAGCTGGCTGTGCTGACACATCAGAGCTTTCTGACTTAAGCAATGCAACATATGCTGAATTAAAATATGAATTCATTATATTTCATTACTCCACTCATGGCTGTTTCTGTCATTTTTTTAAATACTTGTGAGCTGTGCATGAGGGACTGTGGGAGACTGAAGCTCTCAAAGGATACACCAGTCGGACCAGTTGATTTCTCACAAACAAACGACACATAGGATGAAGGATCGTTTCAAACCAAGCATCCTTCATAGCAGCCTAGAAATGCAGACTGCCTCAGCTGCAGCCTAAGGTTTGGAGAGCAGCTATCAAAAGAATGCATTTGTGGGTGGAACATGGACAGATCAATCGCCCTGAATCTGGAAAAGAGTCTGGAATGGAACAGTGTGATTCCTGTTTGTGCTATGCTAAGAAGCACGGGGGAGTCAAAGAGTATTTGAAAGAGGAGAGAAGGGCCAGCGGCAAATTGCACATTCCACACATGCTCAGGTTTTCTGACAACCTGTGTGATTTAGGTGTTTTTCACCCCAAGCGGTGCATAAGCTGATACTTCTCTCTGAGAAAGGGGTTTCTTTTGGGGCCTGATCTGGCCCAGATTCAGAGCTGGTCCTGATCTTGCTTCTGCATGAAGCTCTACTACCTCATCCCTGAGCCATGTAAACCATTTGTAATTAGTACGCCATCACACCACAGTCCTCCCCCTACAGTCCTCCCTCCTTTACAACAGGCAGCTTCATCTGTCGCTCTCAGAACAAGTAGACCATCCAGCATTTCCTGTACTAACAAACTTAATAATAGCTGCAGAAAATATATTAATAGGCTCATCGGACAAAAAATGAGGCACCTGTTTGTTTAAGGTGGTAGTAACTTCAGGCTCCTGCAGATGGCTCTGCACGAGGATGATGGGGCTATAAATACCTGCTGGGTGTGAGTGACGGGATCCATAGATTGAGAAGAGGTGCTACAGTGCAGTGAATGTCTCGTTCCATGTGTGGAAAATGGCTCCAAAGCAGATGTTAATGATTGGCTAAAAGGAGTGACTGCATTTGGGTGTGCCAAAGACCATAGTGTGAAGGAAGTAGCTGAATCTGCAGGTGTATGGAAGTGTACGGTCATACAGGTCTACCAGCAGTGGCTAAAATCCCAGTCTACAGGGAATTCTCCTCCTACAGGGAAGGCATCCACCAAATCTGCCCAACTGCACAATTCTCTGATGCAAGAGTGTCTGAACATTGATGTGGCCTACATCCAGAAACTTGTCCAGTACATGCCAAATCCAATCACAGCTGTTATTGTTGCTTGTAAAGGTATTACAGGCTATTAGGTACGTTCCAGTGGCAGGGGACTAATTTTTGGTCTGGTGAGCTTATTACTATAGTAGTTCAAAACAAAATGATAGCAAGACTATGTGCACATCACCAAAACACAGGTTTCTCAACTGTCAATCCAACATGTCTCTATAAAGCATATATCCACAAGCACATTTATCCCAATGAAGACAACAATTAAAATTGAACATAGATTCAGTTTTATAAACTGGGTGAGATCCGTCAGTGAAGCCAAGACAAAGTACAAATACTATCGAGTTCAAGATAAGTCTGAGACGATAAAAAGAAACTTCTATAGCTCTACCCTCATGATTAAAGGTCAAACAAAGCCACACCAAAAGCACAAAGAATTCTGGGTAGCTCCTCCCTAGTTCTCCTGTGAAAAATCCTGTACATAGGATGTACTTCTGCACATTTTAATGCACAGTATGTCTACTGAATTTAACTGTAAAACTCTCAATAAATACACAATGTGCACTAAAATAGAGAATGTGCACACTTGTGTTTACTTATTTTCACTCAGAAAATCAACAGAACATGTAATTTGACTGGAGGTGTTCAAATTTTGGCATACAACTGTATTACATAAGACTGACTTTCATGCTGATTTAAGTGTTCATTTAAGTGTGACCGCTGAGAACTGACAAGTTTATCTGTCAGCAAAGCATTGTTTATATACTGGAACACACAATTTAAACACTAAAATACAAATATAAAATCATACCAGCCGATATTATCAGTTATCTGAATTTTTAGACCTTAGAAATCAGCCACGACCTCAAAACTCTCATATTTGTTGGGCTCTAGTTTCTATGCGGTTTTGATGCGAGCATACTTGACAGTGGCAGCAAAGGTCTCAAGCTAAGGAAAAGGGTAAAGCAGAAGAAAAATTCAGACGTCATATGTTATTCAACTTCTTTCTTTCTCTATCTCTCTCTCCCACACTTGATCTGTGACAAGGCAGGGCAGGTGGTTCGCTCACTTTCTCCTTACACTTGATTGTGAGTTGAGATAACTCGGTCTACACTGTCATATTTCTTTGTACCACAAACAGTTCTCTTGGTCACACACTGCTGTCAAAAAGTCATGCCTGATGCTGTGAGCATTCGAATAAAACCTCCCCATCCTGTTTCTTTGAACAATGACTCTGGCAATGAGCTGCAGATTTTCATCTCAAAACTGCACAATTCTCATACACTTTCTCACGGCCTAGGAAGGTCTTTGGCTTGAAAAGCCATAAAAGAATAGACAGTTATACTGTGATAATCCGTAGCGTTGTCTGTCAGCCTGTTAAAACATACCAATAAGCCATGACAGGCCATATGTTATAATGATAGCTATATTAAAAGGGAACACATCAGGTATATTATTTTAAATTCACCACCCAGATCATCATTTTCACCCACGAAAAAGGTGAAAGGTCATGTTATACGTCACATCTCATAAACTCGTGTGTCATACAGAATCAAAATGCCTTCTATTAGTAGTAGCAGTAGCATAGCAAGTTTTCCAGGCCTATAGGCAGAGCCCCCCTCCAGCAAAGTCTGAGACATAAATCACAAGGCGAGTCAACTGAGACCCGATACAATAGCACAATAGAGCCAAGATCATTCATACTGTGCTGGTACAAACCAAATATGTATAAACAACAAGACTTTTTCCAATCTGACTTTGCATGGAAAGAACTGGAAAGGTGGACCAGTAACATTAAAACTGGTAATATTTATAAAGGAACATTAAATTCAACAACAGCACAGATTACATGTAAAATTAAACAATGCTTTCACACCTCAGCTTCATCATCATCTGAGAATAGATCATGTAGAGGTTTTAGAGAGATTGCTCATGTCATTCCATAAACATTCAGCCTACTGCAAAGAAAACCACAACAGCGGCAAAGTAATACACAATACAAATACCTGAAACCCCGAAAAGATGGTGCAAACATCACTCTGAACTGCTAATGATGAAGCTTGCAGGCAGACGAATTCTGAGTTGATGTTCTTTTTTGGAAATGTGTAGAAAAGAAAACACCCTCCTCTGTTGGAATACTTTGTGTACTGTAAACTCTCCTCTCATGATCAAATCTGGAAAAACTGGCGAGCTGCACATTAAAGGCTAAAGGCTAAAAGCAATGCGCAACAGCAACTATTGCTGAACAATGGTTTGGGCTAATGTACACAAAGCAAGAAGCTCTGCCACGGTAAGAAAACGTTGAGAAGCACCAGTAAACATCAGGTTCACTTTCATTTTACACTGTACTTGTGGCGAAGTGAAACTTTCAACAGCTTTTTAGGGAATTTAACACATTTGGTTTTGGCTAACAAAACGGAATTGATGCTGAAAGTTATGCAGTGTTGCTAGGCTAATAATGTTAGCTGGGGTAACACACCATTAGTATTTGTCTGTAAGATAAGCTGCGTCCCAAACCACATTCAAATATTACACTAATATATGGACTTCTATATGTGGTGTACTATTCCTGACATACTATTTAACATGGTAGTATGTGGTTGTGGACACAGCGATAGTGTTCGATTGATGTTGCTTGTTGCTGCCATATCGCTGGTCTCTGCAACAGTAATGCTTGTAGAGTCACCCTTTGTATAGTGCTAGACATCAGCAGCCTTAATTGTCTTATGTTCGGCCTTCCCCCTGCACATGGGTACTGTGTACTACCAACACACTGTATACATTGCTTTTGTGTATTTATCAAGCAGTTTTAGACACAGAGATTTGGTCCAATGATCCACCACCCACATACTACCTGCTCTGTGGTGGTCCTGAGGGGGTCCTGACCATTGAAGAACAGGGTAATACAGTATAGGCCTACAGAGAAACAGATGGACTACAGTCTGTAACTGTACAACTACAGAGTGCTCCTATATGGTCAGTGGAGCTGATATAATGGAACAATGAGTTTAGAAATAAGGAGATTTACCTAATGAAGTGGCTGGTGAGTGTATATTGGTAACTTATAAAAAAGAATTGATTCTGTGACCTCAATGATTCAATCGATTCAGTGACTGTAAGAGCTGAAATGCTTGGAGTTATTGTAATTTGTGATAAGTGTAGAGCCAGAAAGAAGTTTGAGACTGAGTTTGAGTAGCGTGAGTTTGTTTAATTAGGAGACTTTAAACAATGTCAGTGCTGCCCGCCAGCCGCTGTGAGAACATTTTTGGTATGTTCTGCACTGTAAAAGAAAGAGGAACAAGATAACATCCAGCTTTTTTTTTCAAAGAATTCAAAAAGAATTCAAAAAGAATTTAAGAAGAATTTGAAAATGGTTCCTTGTCAAATAATTCTGTCAAATAGTTCAGACTTTTCTCAGTATGTCACTCCAGCCACTATTATGTAAAATAAACTACATCTTCATTAGATCTCTACAACGTGTAGCTACTCAACATGAGGTAATTTATGGTTAGATTGGTTTAATCTCTGTAATGTGCCTTTATCACTTGCTCTGGGGTTGTCTTGCTTAAAATTAACTAGAGTTGAGAGATGGAGTCAAGTCCAGAGGACTCAAGTGAGTCACTAGTTTTTGAATGAATTAGGAAACTCTTGTGTGTTGTCTGCTGTTAAAGACCAAACTATTGTTGAACATATTGAGGTTTTTCAGAAGAAATGTCTTCTTTACTTTAGTAAGAAAATGGTCATTACTGAAGACCTTTTGTATCCTAACCCTTATTATTCCTGGTAAGTACATGGACGACCCTACAAACTGGCTGAGCTTTTCTTAGCGAAAGTGCGTAATAAACGTTTACACCTGCTGGCGGGCTCTGCCGGTCTAAGAATAGAATCCAAGGCAGAATTTAGTTGATTTGTTCCACTGAATTTGTGTATATTGAGTGTATATTGAACTGGAGCTACTCGTAATTGTATTTCACATGTGTCACATGTCTAGAAATTTGGAATGTCACTGAAGTTGGGTATTGAATTGGAGGGTTAATAATAAGAAGGATATGTAAAAAAACAATACATAAGTAACTCCTACACTGGAGCATTGTACTCGAGAAACCCCTTCAAACTTTGAAATACAACCAAGCTCTATAGTGGGTGGCCTTAAGTAAGGCACAGTAAGTTTTAGTTCTAGTTTTGCTTGTATTCACTTGTCCTGACCACCAACAGTAGAAATATGACTGAGGCCTACCGTTGGATGAAAAAGAAAGCAAAACCGAAAATCAAATGAACACATACAGTTTCAGTCTCTGATCACCCTTCTTACGAAAGGCAAACATTGCAATCTGACATAACTTCGGGCTTCGCAAGAATAACATCAAAGCAGAGTAAACCAGATGTAAACTTTAAGCTGACAATCTGACAATCTGAGTCAAATGTAACCTTAAAGATCAGTACAGTGACATAATAGCGTGACTGAATTAAGAAGCACAGTGTAATAAAGATATGAAAATAAATTATTTACATTATCCTGTGACATCCCTGTGAGCTTAAAAACGGAAACACCCAGCAGTTTTTGCAGTTTTAAAGCAGCTCCAGCAGTTCCAGATCAAATCTCTAACCACAGCTGTTTACTTACTTACCACATGTACAGCACCTATATTGTGATGGTATACCTGATATCAAGCAGTGAGATTACACACATGATTACACTATGATTTGCCAGTGTCAAGGAATGTTTTATCTCTAAGAGGTGAAATAGGCTAACTGATCAGCTTTATAGCCTTATCCACTAACTGCTCTGTACAAATCGTAGCATCCTCCATGGCAATGAATTTGTATTTTATGCAGCTGTCGTCATATTTTAGACTGAATGGAGCTTTTTTTGTGGTATATATATTGCACTCCTGTCTTGGATGTTTTTTCTGTGTTTGCAGACCCAATGTTCATTTTTTACTTACTGCAGCCTTCAACAGAGAGCAGCCAATAGCACACATGCACAAGGCAATACAAATACATGACGTAGGCTGATACATTTAAAATCAGTTTAAGAAGACTTACATGAATAAAAAACATTATATTCATTACAATGTAAATACTAAAATAGTCTCCCATGATACACAATTCTCCCATGATACATGATTCTCTCTTGCTCAGTGGCCTAGTATCAAGCAATTTACAGCACAGTATCAAAATATCAACTGCCAAGTACCAATTTTTTAGCCCAGTATCAAACAATTCATAGCCTTGCATGAAACAATCAACGGCCCAGCATCAAACAGTTTGCGGCCTATCAAATAATCAACACCCTAATATTAAATAATTCACATTCTAGTATCAATCAACAGCCCACTATCAAACAAATTAACGTTCTAGCATCAAACAATCTACAGCCCACTATCAAACAAATTAACATTGTAGCATCAAACAATCTACAGCCCATTATCAAACAAATTAACGTTCTAGCATCAAACAGTCAAAGGCCCAGTGTCAAACAATTCACTGCCTAGTATCAAACAATTCATGGCCTGGTATCAAACAATTCATGGCCTGGTATCAAACAATTAATGGTCCAGTTTCATGGCCTGGTATCAGTTTCATGGTACCAGTCCATGGCCTGGTGGTTGGGAAACTGGGTTAAAAGATAAGGACTTGTAAAACAGGCAGCTGTAGCACATTCCCACAGCTAATGAGTGAGGCAGCCAAAACTAACACAACAATAATAACCTGGCATGTTCCTAACTGACTTGGTCTTTTGCTTTCAGATCACAGGTGGTTTGAAGATGGCTTATTTACAAATATGGGAAGAATAAGTGAGAGATATATAGATCGAATGAGTTTCCCCTTTCTTATAATTCGCTTTGTGCAAACCAGGAAAAGCTTATGAGTGTGTTAATGTCAGTATGAATAGGAAATCATCACACAGTTTCCTTCCATATGGTGATGCGTTTTCAGGTAAAACATAGCCTAAGGGGGTCTCTGAGCTTGCTGAGCATATTTGTTTGATGATGTGTAGGAGAGTTCGGAGGTGAAATATGATTATATGGATTAATAATAATTTTTTTTCTGCCTGTGCAGAATTATGTAAAGAAAAATCAGAAGACGTGTTTTTAATTGGTCAAATTCAGTACATTTGAGATCTAAGGAAAAAAAACCCTATATATATATATATATATATATATAGTATGAAATGGTGAATCATGCTTAATATGACCAGTGCATGAACTAACAAAGTAAAATGTCAGTTTTGATTTCAGGTTAACTTTAACACTCACTTGTTAACGCTGTGTAGGTTTTGTGATCGATGTCTCAGCATATTTGCATGTGATGTCATATTATCTAAATGCAGAAAGTCTATCAGGCATGCTGCACATTATTTAGAACAAGCTTTCTAGAAATTACCAGAAGATGACTCTAAAAAAACATGCTGACATTAGTGTGAGGAACAAAACAAGACGTGCACAGACACCCACAGTGAGAAAACAGAAGTTGCTGATGGTGGTTAAGAGATGTTTGGCCCGCGTGATTTGCGTGGATGGATGGGACGGCAGGGGATAGGAGGAAAAGAGTTCTGTCTTTCTTTTGCCCTAATTTAAACTCAACAGGAAGGCCTGAGCTAGGCCTGCTGTAGCAGTCAGCCCTTTTCGCTTCCCTTTTTCCTCAACAGGGAGAGGCAGCAGCAGACTCCATGTTGCAGGCGCGGCCCCTGCATCTGGTCTGAGTCACGCTGGGTGGACTGTTGACCTCTTCCTCGCTCCTCTTCTTCTCCCTCTTTGGTTTTTTTCATTTACCCTTTTCCTTTCTTATTTTGCCATTTGGTTACCACGAGCTACAGTTTCCCTACAGTCACTTAGTACCAGAACCTACTGTTTTACTACAGACGCTTACTACCAGATCCTACAGTTTTCCTACAGTCACTTCGTACCAGAACATGCAGTTTTCTACAGATGCTTAGTACCAGAACCTACAGTTTTTATTTGGTGGCCTAGTACCAGAACCTACAGTTTTCCTACAGTCGCTTAGTACCAGAACATACAGTTTCCCTACAGTCGCTTAGTACCAGAACCTACTGTTTTACTACAGAGGCTTAGTACCAGAACCCACAGTTTTGCTACAGTCGCTTCGTACCAGAACATGCAGTTTTCCTACAAATGCTTAGTACCAGAACATACAGTTTCCCTACAGTCACTTAGTACCAGAACCTACAGTTTCCCTACAGTCGCTTAGTACCAGAACCTACAGTTTTTATTTGGTGGCCTAGCACCAGAACATACAGTTTTCCTACAGTCGCTTAGTACCAGAACATACAGTTTCCCTACAGTCGCTTAATACCAGAACCTACTGTTTTACTACAGAGGCTTAGTACCAGAACCCACAGTTTTGCTACAGTCGCTTCGTACCAGAACATGCAGTTTTCCTACAGATGCTTAGTACCAGAACCTACAGTTTCCCTACAGTCACTTAGTACCAGAACCTACAGTTTCCCCACAGTCACTTAGTACCAGAACCTACAGTTTTTCGTTGGTGGTCTAGTACCAGAACCTACAGTTTCCCTACAGTCGCTTAGTACCAGAACCTACAGTTTTTCGTTGGTGGTCTAGTACCAGAACCTACAGTTTTCCTACAGTCGCTTAGTAGCAGAACATACAGTTTTCCTGCAGCCACTTAGAACCAGAACTTTCAGTTTTCCTACAATCACGTAGTACCAGATCCTACAGTTTTCCTACAGTCGCTTAGTACCAGAACCTACAGTTTTCCTACAGTTGCTTAGTACCAGAACCTACAGTTTTCCTTTGGTTGCCTAGTACCAGAACCTACAGTTTTCCTACAGTCGCTTAGTACCAGAACATACAGTTTTCCTACAGCCACTTAGAATCAGAACCTTCAGTTTTCCTACAGCCACTTAGAACCACAACCTTCAGTTTTCCTACAGTAACCTAGTGCCAAGACTTACAGCTTTCCTACAGTCGCTTAGTACCAGAACCTACAGTTTTCCCACTTTGAATTCATGCTTGTTTGAATAAGCAATGTGGTATTTAACACAGATTCTGGTAACTAGCGTGTAAAAAGTTTGTTGGCTAGGCGTCCTACTTCCAATATCCATATCCATATCCATATCCGTCAGTGTCAGAGACTAGATACAGCTGTATGCAAATTTTAAACATCCCTAGTTAACTTTCTTGAGTTTTGCTGATTTTCTAAGGGAAAATAAGTGAACATATCCTCTACAGGAACCAAACCTAACATAAATATGTTTTATTCTGCATATTGTATCACACAAGTTCAATTTTCATATTTTAAATATAGTAAAAAACAAACATAAAATATGTGCCATAACATTTTATTTTCATTTTAAATGTAGCAAATAAACAGTAAATGTGCCATAAAATGTGCAGAAGCATATTCTCTGTACAGCGTGTGGACATATTCACACTTAGAAAATGAACACAACTTGCATTTCAGTGGTGAACTTGACTTTTCAAAGCAGCACAGATTCTGTTTGTGAATATTGTTGCTATTTCTGCTTGCTATTATGTAAGCATCTTTCCATATCTTTCTCCTGACTCTTATCTAGAATCTGTTTTAAAATTTTAGCTTAAAAATCTCTGAACCATGAGCTGAATCTCTTTGACCTTCTCCCTTTCAATTTAAAGTCATTGTTAAATACTCAATACATGCACATCTAATCCTTACAACAATGGATCAATGGAGTATACTGATAGAAGTTTAAAATGAGGGACTGATAACTTTTCTTATTTTCCACTTCTGCATTAGAATTCTTTGAAATATTATCAGATGATTTATTATAAAACTACAAATAAAAAGTAAAGAATATGCTACTGATGTTTGGTTAGACCTGCCCTAAGCAGTGATAAATGTTAGTAATGTGTAAATACAAATTTTCTCACCACATTGGCAGGCAGTTTCGCTTATATTAAGATACGTGCTTGAAACAAGTAAAATTATCTGGCAATATAATGAAATATTTGGCTTGCTAAAATTACTAGTAATAAGTTAGATAATCTTAAATTTAAGATATAACGACTAGGTATAAGACTGTTTTACTTGCCAAGATATCATTTTAAAAAAAAAAGTAAAATTTTTATACTGCAGTGCAGTATATTCTTTCACTTTTCCGTGAACGGAATAACTATATCCATTCATGTTGTAATCAAAGATCAAACATATTTTTAGCTGCAACAAAAGACCAAGCTAAATGCACACTCATAGCACTGATCAAACGCAAGCTAACTCAAGCTAATATGGTGTTTTCGGTGCTTTCTGTTGTTCTGTTCTGACTCCGCAGTAGAGAATGGATAAGGATGACTCACAAAATGAGCTTATGATCTAACGTTCCACTTTAGAAAATTACAATTACTATGAGCCACAGTGCCAAAGCAAAAGGTTTCAGTGGTAACATCATGCCTAGCTATCATGCCACTGTCTCTGAAGAGTAAGCTTGAGAACCTAAAAGCCGAGAGAGATGGCGTCTTAATGAAGGTCAGAGTCTGTCAAGGTTCAAGATACATTTGATACATACAGATTGGTCATAATTAAACTTTTAGGGCAGATTTCTGATCCACTTGCATTTAGTACTTTTAAAAACTGTTTTATTTGCATATTTGGCAGCAAAGAAGATGGTATTTCATAGCAGGCTCTGAACCTGTTTAGTTGATGTTCTGTGTGGAAATAATTACACGTTTTTTCCTCATCCTCCTGAATTTAACATACTACAATAAAACATAAAATGTTTTTTTACTGATTTGTTCATCACAGCAAACAACTTAGACATTGCACACTAACATTTTTATATCTTAGAAAATAGTCAAAAATCATCACATTTTCAACTTAAACAACAATTTTACAACCTGTAAGCAAATATACAGATATTTGGAACAATCAAGATTGTTAGACAAAAAAAAAACTAAACCATTTTGTCAGCACAAAGACAAATTTTCACCTATTTTTTATTTCAATAACGTTAACATTTGTACCTATGTATGTACGCATGTATGTATTTATTTATTTATTTATTTGAATTATTTGGGGCAATAACAATTTACCAAAAACAGGACTGGTGCAATTATATATCTCATAATAATAATAACATCATCATCATCATCATCACTACTGTAAGGAAATAGCCAAAACAATTTCCTTTTTTTGCATAAAATTTCTCTCTTTTCGAAATGAGAAATGTATTTCCCTCAGGACGCGACGTACCAGCCAGTGGATCTCCTGCGGTGATGTCAGCACGGTACATGCGCATATGTAACCGATAAGGAGTTTCATAAACAAGCTGTCCTTCCGCTCTCCTGATGGACAGCAATGACAGAACTGACTGACAGGGGGGTGAAAAGGGGAAATTTACCAGAATAAAGGAAGAGGAGTGGAAGGCTGTCGGGAAACTGTGTGTATGTGTTCGGGGAGGAGGGGGGTGGGGGGTGTTGGTGGTGTATTTGTGTGTGTGTGTACAGAAAGAGAGAGAGAGATAGAGGCATGGTGACCGCAGACCCATGGTGGTAGATGGCATCTGGGACAGTCTGATTACCTCAACAAAACACACACTCAAACCAACTTCCTTTCACACTGAGGGACTTTGTGGCGAGAGACTGCAGTGTAAGAACACACACATACATGCAACACCTGTGTGAAGAGTTCTTATTTCCTGGGTCAACTCCAGGACTGTTCTGAGAAGAAATGACACTTTGACCGAACTGGAGTACAACTCTTCATCCTAAGAAACGGCATATCAAGTGTGCCTTCACAGCATGTTAACATTTGAACTTTAAAACAGCAAATGTACGAAACAATGTGATCTGTAAAGATAAAGCAACATTTTAATTAAACAGGCTATCAATGGTGAATATACAATGTACAGTGTGTTAAAATAAAATTCATTTTAGGCATTTACGCCTGCCGACGACTGGTGATGCAGCCAACCAGCCCAATATGCAGATGTATGTAAATGACTCAAAAAAGGCTTTTAATTATATAACAAAACTAAATAAAATAGTTTGGCATGTTTGGCATCTTTTATGTTTGGAAGCTTTTAAACACATTGAAACATAGTGCAGTTTTTATTAAAGTATATTTCATGTATCATATTAATAATAATCGATCTATACTGTAGGGGTAATAACTCATACAGTATAGCCTGAATTGCTATAGACATCATAAATCAAACCAATACTTTATTTACAGTTTACAGTATATTAGGAACAACATCAACTTAGGACGTGGTTAAAAATATTAAGAAATTATTACATTATTATTAAATAACAAGCCCGTTGAAATGTGTTGTCACATAGCTGTGTCATTAGCGAGATTTGGTTATTGGTTTTCAAATGTGGCTCTGTGGACATCAGTTCCTTTATAAATGCTGTACAGATTTCAGTACAGACTTATGAAATCACTTACAGCTCTGTTTATTATCAAAAACATCATTTTTCCAGCTTCCTATAAACTGTTTGAAACTAGTTTAATTGCAGGATCACTTTATAAAAGTAACTTCAAAGAAGTTGGTTTTATATGAATTGATTCACTGCCCCCAAACTGAGCAGCAGTGCTTTGGGTTACCAAGCATAGTTAAGTAGCTTTTAATACGCAACATTCTATTTTACAAAAAGAAGAGAAACTTCAAAATTAAGGAAATATTATTATGCAAATTATTATACAACTAATTATACTAACAATTGTACTTTATTTTAAATCCAGTAATTGAACCTAAGCATTCTGTGACTTTAAACTCTTTCAAAATGAAAAAAACAAAAAAAAAAACCAAACAAAAAACCCCCCCACAAAACCAGTGTTTTTTGTCTGTTACTTATTGACAGGATAATAACACAGCAAACTACTGTGAGGATAATGTTGAACTGTATTGTGGAGGTTTATGGTTTATTAGGATATGATTTTTAAGTATTTCTATTGAAGACTTTTGAAGGAGTTTATTTATATATTTGTCTTTTTTTAGATTGTTTAAATGCTAAAATGCTGAAATATTGACAAAATTATTGCATATGTATATTTGATTTCATATGCTGTGGATGTACAGTGCAAACCTGGTGAATTAATGGGCTGATTTATATCAGTATTGTGTTTTATATTTAAATGTACATTATTTATATGTACAGTTGGATTACTTTTGCAGACGTTATGCAAAATGACTGTATTCATTAAACCTTATTACCGTAAGTGTACAACAGTAGGTAAATAGCTAGATCACAGTAATCTTGTGGTTCAAGTGGCTGTGAAGTTTTCAGCTGCTGCGTTACTCTTATTTATTGTTAATATGGGACAGTAAGTGATTGTGAAATCAACACAACTAAACTGAAATTTGACTGTAATTTTACTGTTATTTATTCTTTTTACAGTGAACAGTTAATAGTGAATTTGCCTGCTAAAACTGTTACAATATCTTTAGGATTGTGTTCCATGTTAAAGGTATTCAAAAGCATAGATACAAGCTGTACTTCAGGAAACTGAAATCACAATGTGTCCGTTGAGAGGGAATTTCCCAGCTAGCTCATCAGAGAAGATGAGAAGTAGTGAAGGAACATTTTCAGGACTGAGCTGCCCTCCGCCACACCACGCCTGCAGCTTGCAGGGTCAAGCCAGTCCCCACTTCTCTTTCTCTTACTGAAAAGTAAAATTGCTGCAATTGAGCAATTGCTTGAGAGAGACAAAAGGCCAATTTGTAGTTCTATAATAAACGATTCATAACACACACATGGGTGTTCCAGTTCCAGGACCACTACTACGCTTTCATTGTGACATCACAACGCCACTTATTTTTGGCCCTGTTTGGATGAGAAAACGGCTCATGCAATTCAGAGATGAGGCAATTTATCAGTTCTCCAACAGGCCTATACTGGATTCACACACTAAGCAATACATCCTTGCTTATGGGACATTCCTATGTAATCGCATAGCGTATTGCATAACATTAGGCTACCTAAAAGTACTAAATGTCCTGCATTAAACGTTGCAACATTGCGATTTTCAACACATCCGACTGCTGCTGTCTTCTTCATTACTTGTATGGACTGTAGCCTCAAGTTATTTGATACTCAGTACTCTACTGGCATAACTTGTAAACTGTCATAAGCGATTATTACTTTGATTATCTGGGGTAAGTTAGTTTGTTTTTTCATGTGAATTAGTTGTTTAAAAATAAATTCAGATTTGCATTGAATGTGCTGCAGGATGGAAGAGGAAGGCAGATTATAAATGAGAGAGAAAAAGAGAAAGACAGAGAGAGAGAGAGGGGGATCCGAAACCAAAACATAAACTGTGCATTCCCTCCCATTATGGACTTGTAACAATACAAATACAAATATATATAGTAATTTATGTACTCGTGTTGTGAGACAATGTGCACTGTGAATCAAATACTGTCAGATTTTATTCTATAATGAAATATTTCAGAAATGCTGACAGGAGTTGCATTGTTTTTCACTGTTCTAGTAAAAACAACCACAAAGTAAGAAAAAAACTCTTATGTGCTGCAGCCAAAACCAGTTAATCTTTGTGTAATCATATTTGTCTTGTAAGAAAATTATGTGTTTTGTCTTCATTTAGGTGAGGCTAATCATTCTCTGAGTAGAGAAAGTTTTTGAGCCATTTCTTTCCGTTTGTGTTTGCACACAAAGGAATTTGTCTTCCGCATTTAACCCGACCGTGAAGTGAAACACACACACACTAGTGAACACACACACTAGGGGGCAGTAAGCACGATTGCCCGGAGCGGTAGGCAGCCCTCTCCATGGTGAGCAGCTGGGGGTTAGATGCCTTGCCCAAAGGACTTCAGTCGTGCACTTCAGTCGTTACTGTCGGTTCAGGGAATCAGCCCGGCGACCCTCCGGTCACAAGGCTAGTTCCCTAACTTCCACCCCACGACCACCAGTGCTGCTTGTTGTTTTGGCCACTTTTTTATACTTCTAAAACAAATAAATCAAAAGAAAATGATAAACTGACACTGTATCATGACACTTTTGTATGATTACACCTTTAAGACCACAGAACACTGGCTGGGACACATTGCGCAGGGTCCAAACATTCCAAACCTTTGTTTTTAATGGAGGTATGCGGAGGTCCGTAACTCTCAGGACTCTTCGGTGAAGAGGTAGTAAACTGAGGCCAAGTATGACAAGTGATGCTGAAAGCTATATTTCATTAAATCTCGACAAGTAAATTTAGTCGATATATCTAATTTTCTTCATTTTAAGATTGTTGTAAGCTTATAATAAGTCAATTAACTTATTTGTAAATGTTTTACCTGTTTTACATGAAGTCAAATGCAAAAATGTATATCTTGGCATTTAAAATGATTTTGTATCTAACTCATTTATCTTAAAATTCTCATTTTGAGATTGTTGTAAACTCATAACATTATGTAACTTAATCCCAGGCATTTTTTACTTGTTTTAAGTGATTTTGTTAAGCCAAATTTTCTCACTATTTTGGCAGATAGTTTGCTTGTGTCAGGCACATTTCTTGAAATAAAGCTAAATTATCCGCCAATATAGTGAGAAAACGTAGCTTATTAAATCACTTAAAACAAGTAAAACACATCGGGAAATAAGACAATCTTAAAATTATCTTAAAATTGCCTACAACAATGTCAAAATGAGAATTTTAAGATAAATTAACTAAATTTTAGATATTTCTGTTTGCCAAGATATTATTTTTTGCAGTGTATGCTAGCAGATGGTTTTGCTTGTTTAAAACACCTTTCTTAAAATGAGCAAAAATATCTGCCAGTATATGAGACAATTACAGAATGTTGTGACATGTGATTACAAATAGGTTGCCTGGTGCATGGGACAGTGTTTTGCAATAGCTGTGAGAGAAGTCGTGTGCCTAAAACAATTTTTTATAAGCCATCCTAAGCAGAGAGTTACATGCAGGTTGTAGGTATGGATTTCAGATTTACCACTATTTTACTATCATTAATATGACATATAAAGACCCAGAAGGCAAGCGTAGGTTCAATGGTGATTATGGATAGTAAATAAAATTAGACTGTAGACATTGTGACTCCTGGTTGAGGCTCCTGGTTTCTGTCTGCACCGCTATAAAGAAATTTGAGATGGTAAACAAAAAAAGATGTGAATTATATGTATATATATGTGTGTGCATGTGCGTGCATGCCTACGTGTGTGTGTGCCTATGTATGCGTGTGCATGTGTGTGTTCTTTTTCAACTTGCATCCAGCATATCAAATAATCAGACATTTTCTGCAACCCCTTCATCAGAAAGCCCGCGATAGCATCACTAACTCTCACTCCCCAATCACCAAGTTTTTGTTTTGTTAATCCAAGAACAACAAAAGAAGCTCGGGGCTGCCAAAACCCACCTCCTTCACAATCTGATAAGATACCACTACACACACTTTCCAACACACACTATTTTCTCTTGTACTTGTTAATTGATAAGATTCTTCCAGTAAAATGAGCCACATTGTTTATGAGAAGAGAATAGGCCCCGGCTTCTAAGAAACAACTGTGTGGTTTGTGATTCAAACCTGACCAGAGGAAGAAAAAGAACTTATAATGGCTGATATCATGTTGACCACAAGCACAGAACAGTAGGAAGTTTTGTGGCAAAGTGTACAGAGTTTGAACAATTTGCCAAGGGAAGCTTAACACAGCAACTACCTTGTGTAGCTTATGTGCGCTGAATGTTGTGTAGTTAAACCTATTTAGTCCATTTTGAGTTATACAGTACAAAATAATACACTACAAAAATGAACTCTCGGTTAAAATTCTCATTTTGAGATTGTTGTAAGATCATTTTAAGATTATGGCCTGGAAAAAAGTTTAAATAAATTTACAGCAATCTCAAAATGAAAATTTTAAGTTACATGAACTAGTTATAAGAGCATTTCAATTAGCAAGATAACATTTTGTGCAGTGTGTAGCTTGCTGTGAGGTCATGTGTGTTTCTGTAAAGCACAAAAAATGAAAATGAATGGAATTTCCAAAAGCCTTCGCCATTGCACCATGTGGGAAACACAGGAAACAAAAACGTGCCCAAGCTGATACATGTACATTTGTTATGTATACATTTTTCCTCAAAAGTTGCTGGATCCTCTAAATAATGAGGCCTTTATAAAGTCGAAATACAAACACCGCTAAATACTCACTACGAGGAAACTAGTATTTCTATGCACTACACTGAAAGTGCATTACTAATATATAACATCAGCAAAATTTTACTTCTGGACAAAGCAGTCTGGTTGCCAGCCTTAGAATGGCAGTGTTAGCTTGCATATAGCAATATTCATATTTTGACTACTTAAGTCAATTCTAGTCATGGTTTCCTTATATAGCACATACTACAGCAGATGATGCCACAAAGCGGTTTTACAGAGAATCTGGGTCCAAGTCCCCAGTAAGCAAGTCAAAGGAGACAGTTGCAAGGAAAAACCCCTCAGAGCAAGAGGAAGAAACCTTGAGAGGAACCAAGACTCAAAGGGAGAACCCTCCTCCTTTGGTTGACACTGGATAGCAAGACAAGCTCAAAAGCAACATAAAAGGATAAGATTTACAGTTATAAACAATACTGAATAGAGAATAACTGATAACTGTTAGAGTTACATGAGAGTAAGAGTGAGAAACAGACCCGAGAGTCTGAATGAAGCTCAGTCACTGTTGAAAACATCTAAGACTGTAGGTGTTTATCACAGTTAAAACCTGGAATATCCATTACTGCTGCCTAAAGCCTATGGTGATGATTGGTCAGTAGGAATTAGAGAAGTGTTCAGTGTTTTGTGAGACAGAGGAACAAATGTTAGATTAGAGATGTCTGATTACTTAATGACTTGTGATTCACTTTTGTTTACCAGAGCAGTAATGCAATAGCAATAGCAATCTCCCAAAAAAAAATAAAAAAATAAAAAAATAAAAAAACATCTAAAAATCAATAAATAAATAAATAAATAAATAAATAATTCCCATAGTAAAAATGGCTTAACTTATATGGCTTAACTTATATGGAAAAGTTAACACCTCATTAGAAGTATACTGTAAACAGGATAAAGTTTCTGTAATTTATGCACACATTGGAAATGTTAATTTTACAAGGCAAAATTTACAATGTATATTTTAGATTGTATGCAGTTTATATTGCATGTTATCTTTGTTAGCACAGAACTTGTACGTTCATTTTTTATTTTGTTTTGAAAATATTGTGCCAAAATTGAAAGAAGAAAGGACCAATAGAAGCGGTCCAAAATTAGTTAAAATTAATCAATTCTTGATACATTATCTCACTTTGAAATTTAGGAATATTCCTCTTGTAAAGTTTCCTGGTGGTCTCGATGTAGTAGTGCAGACTTCATGTGTTTATTTTGTACAATTATAAATGTATGTATCCACATGGTGAAATTCATTACATTGTTTATGTAAATGACAAACTTATATTTACCACAGTCTTCATGTGCTTCTACAGCTACTGTAAGAAGGTGCTTAACACAATGCAGTACCACTTGATCTGAAAACAGAAAACATAGAACAAAACTATTAAATTTACAGCATTTAGCAAACGCTTTTATCCACAGCGACTTACAAGTTGATCATGTATTTAAAGAGGTAGGTAAATGTAGTGTTAGGAGTTATGCCCAAGGACTCTTGCTAGTACAGTGTAGAATGCTTGCTTGATTGAACCCCAGCCTGCAGCAGAAAGAACAAAGGCATTACCTACTATACTATACCAACCTATTAACCGAGGCCGTTCCTGCTAATAGCATAGTAGCATACTAACATACTTCTAGCAGGAACAACCTAGGCCTATTTTTATTTCTATTTTTGATGATTCTTGAACGTTGATGGACTCAAACATACAATGGCCTCTTTTACTACAGAATATTAATAGTGTAGGTAACCATTACTGTGGGAACTATGTACTCTGAGTCACTTGATTCGTCTCCAAAAAGGCTTCGAGTTAAACCAGGTGTGTTAAATCAGGAAAAACACTGTGAGAAAACTGACAGCATAAGTTTGGAGGGTGACGTATGTACCCACTGAAAGAAAACACTGGTGCTGTGGGCTGAAAGTGGTACACTACAGGAAGTTTAACAGCAGAACAGATGTCTGAGAAGTTTAGTTCCTCAATAAGAGGTACGGCAAGGAGCAGCAGCGACAAACATCCTTACTTTGTTTGTGGTCCTTAAGACCTCATGTGCTTTGGCAATAATGTCATTTGTAACAATTATGCCAAAAAAGCATCAAACCACACACATCGAGCTCAAACAAAGAAAGACAGATAGACATAGAGAGAGAGAGAGAGAGAGAGAGAGACGTGAGAGAGAGAGCACAGTGCAAGTGAAAGAAAGAAAGAGAGAGAGAGAGAGAGAGAGAGGGAGGGGGAGAGAGAGAGAGAGAGAGAAAGAGAGAGAGAGAGGGAGAGAGAGACCTAAGAGAGATAGAGAGAGTTCCATTCTCATCCCATCAGAATCCCATTCTGTTTATCACATATCACTGTTGTTTAAAATGCTCTCAAATAAAGCCAAAAACATCTCTTTCTCACTGTCTCTCTTCCTGACCATGGGAGAATTTTCTCAAGGCAGACAATGTGCCTCAGTCTAAATTAACCAAGGCTAGTTTTAGGCAGGGTGACAAACACTTTTAGCCCCAACTGATGGAGATTCAGAGGCATCTATATATACATGGGGCACATACAGGAATATTCAAATAATGTTCATAGGTATCATACACATACATGTTCTCAATGCATCATGTTTCAAAGGAGCAATATGTGAGATGGCATAATTAATATGAAAGGTTTTTAGTTTTAAAATTCCTAAAATTATGTACAGAATGTGAAGAAATGTCAATAACATATATGCACACGTTGCAGAGATACCCACTGAAGTTAACATGCTATTCAGCATGCCTGGCCTGTCCGGCCTCATTGTACCACTTTGTAAATAAGGAGGCGATAATGAGTCAGTGTAGCGTGGAGTCTGACTTCAGCCTCCAGATGAGTGGGATAAAGAAGAAGCACTGCCTGAAAACTGAAGGTCAAAGTAGGGGGCGATGGTGCTCTCATTGTCCAATGGAGAACAAGCCTGTCTTAAGCCCATAGACGACGTAAGTTAACATGATTAACTGAATAATAACTCAAAATCTCTGATTAAGCCTGGCCCTGTTTACATTTTTGAACTTGCACTCATACATCACCACTCAGATGTGCCTCACAGCTAAGTGTCCACTCACAGCAGAAGGGGTGGAGGTGGCAGTGAGAACCGGACTATTCAAACAGAACACACTTGCCCTTGGCAGGTTAGTCTCAGTGACCTAATCGGACAACCATGCATTTTCTACAACGCAAACGTCTTTTAAGATGTTTGAGCGTAATGTGTATTACGTGATTGCTTTGTCTGGCTATAAACCTGCAGTAGAACTGTGGTATAATGTCACTTTCATTTTGTTCTTGTTAGCTGTGTAGCCTTTAGAGGAAAATGAAAGCGAAGACATGTATAAAAGATGAAGTAGCTTGTTCCATGACTGCTGTTACACATACAGCCTGTTATACATACAAAATCAAACATTTTAGAATGGTTTATTGCTATATCTTATAAACAGCTTTGTCTGCTCTTAAGTAATTAATTTCGGGTTTGAAAAGGGAAACGCATCAAATCACAATGAAGTCGGCACTGGTGATCGCTCAATCACTCAATCCCTTACCCCTCTGAGGGCTCATCTATCTCCCTTCACTTGAGCTAAAAAAGGCATAGAACAGCCCTTAAGATGGCGCTGGCAAAGCCTGCAAAAGGAACTGCCGTGGCCAGGTGGACGAGGGCTTGTTAAAACTGGTATGGAGCTCAGCGGAAAGCATGGCAGAAAACAGAGTCGGTTTTCAATTTTTGCTTCTTGCCATGGCTAGTAGGAGAGCAGCAGTAGGCATGTCTGGTAGTTCCTGTGGCTACCTGAAAGGCTAGCTTTATCGAGATTGACGCCCAGTTGTGCACCCAAGCCGCTAGCACTACTGCGCATACTAAGAGTGGTGTGAAAGCAATGTGCCACAGCCATGAGTGGTGAGCACAGCGCATACCACGCTCAGTATGCAGACAGCTTTACAGTGTGAAACTAAACAGTTCCATTAGCTAACAATAGTTAGTGACTTTGCTTTGCATAGTACAGAACATGGGCTACAGCAGGAGTACCCAAACCTGGTCCTAGTGATTTACCACCCTGCAGAGTTTAACCACAGAACTGATAGAAATTACACACAAGCTTGCTTCCTGTTTAAATGTGTGCCTATAGGAGTGAGAATCAATAAAAAGAAAGAAAGAAAGAAAGAAAGAAAGAAAGAAATCAAAATAGTGAAATGTACTCTCTGTCTTATAGAGGGATGAAACACCCCCTAAACCCTCCTAACATGAATATACAAGAGGGACTGAAAATAGGAAATAATATAAATTTCATTGTTTTCATAAAATCTGTGATGGACTGGTGACCTGTCCAGGGTGTTTCCTGCCTTCTGCCCAAAGTGGGCTGGGATAGGCTCCAATACCCCCCGAGACCGAGCAGGATAAGCAGCTCAGAAGAGGAACGAATGAAAGAATGTTTTAACGAAATCAGTACTTTGAAAAGCTGCCATCGTGGCAGACAGTCCATACCACTACAGTTCAGTTCAAGTCTTTGGAAACGTGATAATGACAATGGAGACGAGACCAAATGAGATGGCAGGAATGAAGGACATGTAATCTATATGAATTTCATTCTTTTGCAGTATAAAATAAAGCTGCCAAAAACAAAATAACATGAGTGCATATCCTGTAAACTGCAAAGTACACGTATACTGTTACGTTCTCACAATACGTTACTCTCTCTCTCTGCCTTACACACACACACACACTGCCACCACCACAACATGCTTATCAGTGATGAACCAAACTCTTATTTCACTGTGATTCTGCATAAAGTGACTAAAAGAACAACCAACATGACCAGCCTACAACAACGAGACATAGAGAGAACTTGTTGTCCCAAAGTGTAGAATAGCAGTTTGATCTTGTGAGGAAAAAAATACTTTTCAATTTTTTTTTTTTTTTCTTTTACAATTTTTATATACAAATCTCATATTAATATTACTGTGCTTTATTGTGATGGACGATGAATGATATAATTGTCATATTCTCACTGGTTAAGCCAAGTTTGATTAAAAATATATATATGTATTAATCTGTATTAAGGAAATACAAATAAAAATTATATATATATATATATATATATATATATATATATATAAAATTTGTTTGTATTTTGTACTGTATTTTGTCACTGTTTTAGCTATAACCTCAAGGCATCACAGTACTATGGCTCTGCTTTTTATAACAGCTCTAAACTTGGCTCAGCCTACGAGAATTTAGTAATTGAACCACAAAGTGGAGTTTGCATATTCTATCCTTGTCTGTGTGGGTTTCCTCCCACAGTCCTAAGACGTGCAGTCAGGTGAATTGGAGATGTTAAAATGCCCCCTAAGTGTGTGTGTGTGTGTGAGTGTGTGTGTATCTGCCCTGTGATGAACTGGCGGCCTGTCCAGGGTGTTTCCTGTCCTTCACCCAGTGAGTACTGGGATCGTCTCCAGTTTCCACCCGCGACCCAGAAGAATAAGCAGATTAGAAGAAGAATGAATGAATGAATGCTGTTCCCTAGGCTCATATAGTGATCCAGATTTCCGAATGCAGGGTATAGTGATTAGGGGGTCATTTCGATTAGTGCAACATTTATGAACTCTGTACAACAGACAACTGACAACAATCAGATGGGTTGAGAGGTGTTGGGCCTGCTGTTATTTGTGATAAAAGCAGGTTTTTTTTTCATTTCCACATAAACTGCATCAGTTCACAGAGCACTGGTTACTATAATGACACACTTTTTGCTACAGCTGACTGTCACCAACTTTGTACTGTAGCACATACAAAAACAGAAAATGGAAACATTACATAACTTCTAATAGATCATATTTGACCTGCAGCCCATTTGGCAGGAGTCCAAGAAGAAAGTGGGATTACATGAAATTCCGAACATGTTGTTGCTCATAAGCAAGCTTCTCAGTCGGCAGCTATGGCGGCAGAACAACTATAATGAGCCAGAAACTGAATACTATTCATCAAACAGGACGGACTGTGAATTTTAACTCGAAACATTCAGGTTAATCCAGCAAGTATAAAAAAAGATGAGCTGAACCTGATATTGCGACACTTTCATGGTTCTATATATGTAATATAAAAGGTTATTACTTCTTAGTGAAAGGAGTTTGCAGAACTCTCTTATAACAAGTGAGAACAGGAGAGAGAGAGAGAGAGAGAGAGAAACAGAATGAGGAAGAAACAGAGCGTGTGAGTTTGTGTGGGGAAGAGTAGGCCACAGCTTGCTTGTCACCGTCCAAACTCATTTATTGTACGGTTTCAGCTCTAATGGAAAAAGCATGTGTTTGTTGGACATAAAAGGACTTGTACATACTTGTACGGTCAAATCTGACCAAAATTATTACCAATACCATCTATAACGGCAATAATAAAAACGCAAATAGAAAATAGCAGTAATACAAATCATTTGTGTACTCTCATTTGGGCAATCCAGTACAAATGTGCATGTATTTATTTTGCATAGTCATTGGTATAAACAATTGCTGCAAGTTCCATTTAAAGACACTACACTGTGCTTTTGTGTTATACTACTGACATCGCCCAAAAGTCAAAAATACAGAACAAAAGCATTTCATATTCACTGTAACAGTACAGTGTTTCACAATCACATCATTCTGTTGTCTTAAAAACATTGAAAGACATTTCATATTTTATTCAATCCAGTCACCCTTTTTTAAAAGTATGGTCTGTAGAGGAAGCAATGCACTCACTGCTTGACCTCAAACTTCGCCTACAAGCTCAACCATTGGTCCATGCCATGAATGTTATTGTTTTATTGGCTCCCTCCCGAAACATATGCATATGCATTTCAGTGGGCAGTTATAATGGTGGAGCAACTGTGGGTGTGTTAGAGGCTGCTCATGTTGTAGCGAGTGGGTATGTACAAGGTCCAGGAAAGCTAGCTAGTTTTGAAAGCGCATATATATTTGGAATGAACTGCTTACATTTGTGGCTAACTTTATTGGCCGGTTAGCATGCTGGCTAACCAAGCTACCTATCAAGCGGCCTAACTCATGGGAGAAACCTACAAAATTTTTTACTGCTACTTTCGTCCACTCTTTTTCTTCAGATGTATGTGTATAGACGCATCATATAAACTAGGAAAAGAAGAAACAGCGGTTATGAGCTTCTCTTCCATGTTTACCACCACACTGCTGAGAACGAATTCTGGAATGAATTCCTGGTAGGAACTAAATGTTTAGAGAGCACAAGCTAAGGATCCTGGACTCCCATGCCTACGACTGGTCTGAAGAATTTGTTGGAGCCAATCATTTACAATGTTGCTTCACCGCATCGTAATTCATTTGCATAACGTTGAAAAAATCCCAACTCAAATTGTCGCTTGCCGCTTGTCACTAAATCCTGGCTACAAATCACATTCTCCCATAGGAAATTACTGGTTGCTTGTCGCTCTGTCGCCTGCTAGTTTGAACGTAGTGTAAGAGTCTCTGGAGGTGTTGTGGTGGTCACATGACTGGTGGTCACGTGTTGCTGATTTAGCGATCACTGGGCATTCAGTTTAATGTGTAGAGTCTCTGTTTTCTGTTGGTCATCGTGATGATTCTGTGATTGTATTTGACCAATTAATGGTCTGCACTATTTCTGGCTCCACTCATATTACCCCCATTTATGCCTGTACCATACCATACCGCACTGCCTGTTGGGAAATGTCCTTATTAGCATAATCATGTGCCCTTCATATATCATTTTACCAAAGATAACTAGCCTGCCAATTATGTAAGGCAATGGTGGTCAAATGTAAGCTAGCCGTATTCATCATAATTAATCATATCGACTGTAGGACCTGCTGTCGTACAAGGCAGCGCTAACACTAAAGGTGAGCTCAGTCTTGGATGAATGTCTATCTAAATATTGCCCTTGGAGGGGAGAAGGGGAGCTGGGCCAAATGAAAAAACGACAGAAAGGTTGTCTTTTCCTTTGCTCTTGTTTCGAATAGTCCAACTGTGAGAACAGCTGGAGCGCCGCGCCTTCTCTGCCTGATACCACCGTGAGTGTGTGTGTGTGTGTTTCTGTTTCTGTGTGTGTGTATGTGTGTGAGTGTTTCTATGTATGTGTGTGTGTGTGTTTCTGTTTCTGTGTGTGTGTATGTGTGTGAGTGTTTCTATGTGTGTGTGTGTGTGTGTGTGTGTGTGTGTGTGTGTGTGTGTGTGTGTGTGTTTGTATTTCTGTGTGTGTTTCTGTGTCTGTGTGTGTTTCTGTGTCTGTGTGTGTGTGTGTTTCTGTGTGTATGGTTAAATGTATTTTCAGGACAAAATTAAGAAGAATAATAAAGCACTAGCTTACAATATTAAGACCAACAAAATTGTCCTGACTTTGTACAGTGCTGTTTACAAAAGATACAGTTTAAAACAGAAAGTCTAAAAACATTTCTTCTTGGTTACTAAAATTAAAATTAGAGATTGTTGGGTTAGCAAAAATAGAATCATTGCATATGCAAAAATAAAATAGTCTGGAACATGACAGCACATCACTTTATATATAAATAAGAGGTCAAACATTTTAGTTTTGACCCTGTACCTTAATTATGTTTACTTTATGAAACAAATAAAGTTATTTAGGGTCCATTTTTGTTACTACTAAAACAATCCTAACACTACAGAAACAAAAATGTTTACTTAATTGCAAAAAAAATGGTTTCAGTAGTGCCTATTGTCAATGTTACATACTGATTTACTGATTTTCAGACTTTATGACACCTTTACTTTAAAACAGTGGGACCCAACTGCTCATCATGTGGCCATGAGGTACAGGTATGCAGTCTCACTTCCTGCTCTACAATGTAGGGGTGTGGCTAAACTAAGACTCTGCCTATTGACCAAAAAAAGTTTTTGTTTATTTATAAATTAGCTTTAAAGATCTTTAAAGCTAAAAAAAAAATACTGGACAACAACAAAGAAGCATTATTATATGTGGTTGGTGCGGCACACCACATAACCCCACTAGCTGCCAGTGAGCGACCGCCTGATGTGGGAGACTGGTGTTCGATTCCCAGTCTGGGTTACTATGCTGTGCTACACCAATAATGAGTCTTTGGGCAAGATGCTAATGCTACATTGGCCTACCTGTGATATGAATAACCTTGGAAGTTAGCATCAGCTGAAATGTAAATTTCTTCAAGACAGCCACCTCTCAATAGAAAGTGGCCCATAAATAATGGCTTTGTATCTATTTGACTTAGAACTTATATCTCAATGCCTTGGATTTAAATGTGTCATTACATAACTCTTGTAAATCTGAATAACTTGTTTAATAATTTTTACAGTTTGAATTAATTCAATACAGGTTGTTCACTTTTGAGAATATATATTTTTAAAGGGGTTGGATGTAAAATCCACTTGAGCGATGGAAAGTCAAAAGAAAATAAGTGAAAAAACAAGTGTTTCCAAACCAGGAGTTCCAAAAAATTAAAAGATAAAAAGAGAAAATGGGTCTCCTAACAACTTTGCAAGACTGGTAGACCACCATAACAGAAAGTCCACAAATAAACAAAGATGCTGCTGGTGTTCTGACTAATGCACTGACCACCCCAGACTCTCAGACCTCAGCATCACTGAATGCGCTTGGGTCGCAAATTCAAACCACTTCTAAGACTGAACTTAAGAGGTGTGGAAAAATATTCCTGCAGATTTCATTAACAGCAAGTCTGCAGAAAAGAATGGAGGCAAAAGAATGAAAGCAAAGTGTGGTTATACTGAAAACTGCAAAATGCGATATTATATGTAGTTGTTGAGACATCGGCATCATTTTCTTTCATACATATGCCTTTGTCCTGATGCTGGAACAACGTTCCGGGCCTTTTGATGGGAAATTAAATAGATGAAGGGTGTCTTCTGACTTATGTACAGTAATACATCTGGGACATGTCCTCGCATTTCATAAAAACAAGTGCATGTATTTTCATTCTTCAAAGAATTGCTCATATCCTCAGGAATTTTGAAATGTAAATTAGAGAGAGGAAACAAAAGACTGAATTTCTATCTAAGCGAAGCTGGCTGCAGCAAAGCTTAACAAGAGAATGTGTAAGAAAACGGCAGTATTATAAATCATGACGGGGACAGCTCGGCTTTGTTTCGGATCTAACAGGCTGTGAGCGGACTTCGTGTGTCCACAGAATGCATGTCTTGCGGTCTGTGTGTTTCGTGCGTATGAGCAGTATGTACATCCTGTTTTAACCAATCAATGGAGAGCCACTCTGACTACAGCAGTGAGTAATGAACAAAAACTAAACAACAAGTCATTGTTCACGTGATTCTCCTGTGTTACAATAATCTGGACCATATATGTATATAGCTCACCGGACAAAAAAGAGTCACTTTGCATGTTTAAGGTATTAGTAACTTCAGGCTCCAGCAGATGGTGCTGCACGAGGATGATGGGGCTATAAATCCCTGCGGGGTGTGAGTGACGGGATCCATAGATTGGGAAGAGGTGCTACAGTGCAGTGAATGTCTCGTTCCATGTGTGGAAAATGGCTCCAAAGCAGATGTTAATGATTGGCTAAAACGAGTAACTGCATTTGGACATGCCAAAGACCATAGTGTGAAGGAAGTAGCTGAATCTGCAGGTGTATGGAAGTGTACGGTCATACACGTCTACCAGCAGTGGCTAAAATCCCAGTCTACAGGGAATTCTCCTTGGAATTGTGGAAAGCATCCACCAAACCTGGACCAACTGCACAATATTTTAATGCATGAGTGTCTGAACACTGATATCACATACATCCTACAGCTCTTATTCCTGCTCGTGGGGGTATTGCATGTTATTAGGCATGTTTACTATGTTTGGGGATTTGGAATTTGCAGGTCAGAAAGACTATATCAGCAAGATCAGTAAGAATATTGGTCAAGTGCTACAGAGTCACAAACAGACTTTACACCTGGAGTGGCTTTTAAAGCATTCTCCATGTTTGTTAAGTGTCTTACAAAGGTAGGTGAATTACAGCTTTAATTGGCCCTGGTTTTTGAAACCAGCCCGACACAGCATTGAGCTTTGAGTCTGGAACTAACCAGAGTCTCTCAAAATTCTCTCATAAAGTGGTTTAGCATCACCCAAAGTGCTAAAAGAAAACATGATATTTCTAATGATAGTGCTGCTTAAAGTGGTACGCAGCAAAAATAATGCTTATCATTAGATCATGCAAAAACAGTATAAAACCAAAGAAGTCCTGAAGAAAATGCAGAGTGATTGTGCAGTAGTGGTTGTTGCAAGCCAGTCGCTAAGGCATTGCTAAAAATGAAAAAAAAAAAAAACACAAAGAGGAGTGCGGGTCAGTATGATGGATCAGAGTGGATCAGAGTCTGGGGATCTGTCCTGAGTGAGTACATGTACAGTACAGAGTGAGTACATATAATGTGCTACAGTAGATGGTCTACTGATGTCCTCCTGTATCCTGTCTACTAACATGTTACTGTAGACTGTCTACTAATGTGCTACTGTAGACTATCTACTAACATGTTACTGTAGACGGTCTACTAACATGTTACTGTAGACTGTCTACTAATGTGCTACTGTAGACTGTCTACTAACATGTTACTGTAGACTGTCTACTAACATGCTACTGTAGACTGTCTACTAAGGTGCTGCTGTAGACTGTCTACTAATGTGCTACTGTAGACTGTTTACTAACATTTTACTGTAGACTGTGTACTAAAGTGTTACTATAGCTTGTCTAGTAATGTGTTACTGTAGACTGTTTACTAGCATGTTATTGTAGATCGTTTACTAACCTCTTACTGTAGTCTGTCTACTAACATGGTATGTAGACTGTCTACTAACGTGGTACTGTAGACTGTTTACTAATGTTTTACTGCAGACTGTGTACTAACATTTTACTGTAGACTGTCTACTAATGTGCTACTGTAGCTTGTCTACTAGTGTTACTGTAGACTGTGTACTAACGTTTTACTATAGACTGTGTACTAGCATGTTACTGTAGACTGTGTACTAGCATGTTACTGTAGACTGTGTACTAATGTGTTACTGTAGACTGTTTATTAGCGTGTTACTGTAGACTGTGTACTAACGTGTTACTGTAGGGTGTTTGCTAGCGTGTTACTGTAGACTGTGTACTAATGTGTTACTGTAGCCTGTCTACTAACGTGGTATGTAGACTGTCTACTAATGTGTGAATTTGTTTTCCCACAGTAGACAGTGCATCCCTAGAATACAGACAGCACTGCAAAGTGATGCATGCAAACCTTCCTATGTTAATCAATGCTGCCTTTTATATCCGGTGTGTGCTGTAAGCAGTGCAACAGTGTGCACAAGCGTTAGTTTCACTTTGATTGATTTTGCCACTTGACCCTAAAGAAGCATGTACAAAAATGGGGGGTTTAGTGAGTTATTGGTGGGGTATTGCCCCACTATATGCCAGGCCTGTGCTTCAATACGGTAAGAGAGAGCACATCAGATGAGGACGTTCTCCAGCTTTGCAGTGGTCTGCAATGTTATGTGTGTTTACTGTGAGAAAGCAAGCTGCTTGTGTGAGGATGTGTGCGGACGCCAGGAGCCAAAGATGGTGAGAGATGAAAAAGTGTTCAGAAAGTGCTTATAAACACCAAACTCTGATTGAATCAAGTGTTAAACTGTTAAACGGGGGCGTTCCTGTACATGAAAAAGTACATCTTGCCATTGGAAAAGAGCTGTTTTTGCATGTTTGTACACATGTGCACACAACCACATTTATACTTGCAAATATATCTATATGTTGTCTGCTGTTCGTCAGAATTTTGGGGATTTAAATATTTGGGGGCCCACCCACAACCCCTGTTATACCATTTTGGACTCAAGTATTAACCTCAGACAAAAAAGTGCTTGTTGGGCCCTTTGGGGCTCAGGGGTCCTAAGCTACTGGTTATATTGCTTATAAGTTGGCTTTTAAAATGTTTTAATACAAATAAGCTTGTTTTCTTGGTCGGTTTGCAGTAACAACACAGTAAGCAGGTTTATTTTGAGGAAAACAGTATCACACATGTAAATGTTAGGGATAGTGCTACCTTGGGAACAATGCCAAACCCCACACATTATATCACCTTAAACACATGCTACTCAGCTGTTGAAACCATTTAGACAAAGGCTCCTCTTCATACCAAGAAAGATACTTTGATATACATAAAGATGAGTGTTACAAAATGTTTTATTTAATCATACCTGTTGCTATTAATTGTTAAAAAGGTTTAGTAAAAAGTGACAGCTAAAATACATACAGTCCAATACGTTAAATATATTACAATACCTTTTTGCATCCCAACATCTAAACGGAATGCACTGAAATATACAGTAGTACTAACATTGCTGCTGCTGCTGCATGTTGGGCCTATTGTTGGGAGATTGTTGGGAGTTTGATCCCAGTGACGTCACAGCCATCCATATCTATGAGTCTTAAACAACATGACTACTTTCGCTCTTTCTCTCTGGGTGGGAAGGATTGCCTTCCTTCTTCCCTCAGCATAATGCCAGCCAGAGCTGGGGTCCGTTTGCTGATGTATCAGAACTGGAAGTAAGTTTAGCAGCAGTTTGAAAAGATGTCTGGCACGTCACATGTCTTAAAAGAAGGATGTGCTAGCCTTTCCCATTCTAGCTTGGTAGCTTTGTGTGATGTGGAGGACTGAGAGGACTTAGGTAGCAGGTGGAATTGCCAATGACTCAATTAGAAAGAAGATTGGTTAGAAATGTCACCCAGAAGAAGAATCTTTTGACTGATATTTTTGTTGTGTGATTAATGGATCAACTGAACTGATGAATTGGAGTTTGAAGTTTTGTTTAGTTTACACTACAAAAATGTTATCTTGACAAGTAAAATGATCTCATATCTAGTTGATATATCTTGAAACTCTAATTTTAGATTGTTGTTACTATATTGGCAGATAATTTTGAAAACGTTTGACCTACTAAAATGACTTGAAACAAGTAAAACCTATCTGGAAATTAGATAAATAGTCTTAAAATGAGCATGTGAATCTCAAAAGGAGAATTTTAAGATATATCAACTAGATAAAAGATAGTTTTTTTTATCAGTTTTGCTGTGCTATTAAATATTTTAGATATATAAAATCTCATTAGAAGTGGTTTGATGGTCAGAATGGTTCACAGTGGTGGTGATAGGAACTGGATGTCTGAAATGTTTAATGCCTCTGAAAGTTATAACAAGAAGATGATTCCTCACTTTCTATTACAGCAGTCTTGATATAAGATATCATGGTGGAGATATACATTATCAACATGACATTAAAATTTGGAAGATGTTTGTTGGTTCACTGTTCGTTGTGCTCAGTAAATAAAAAAGCTGTATTTGCATCGTAGACACTGCAGACCTCTGGTTCTTCTCACCACCACTGTAAAGAAATCTGAGTCAGTAAGTTACTCTGCAATAAACCTACAAGTAAAAACCACTCTGTAAACTTTGGTTTACATCTCAGTCATCTAATTATGCAGAAATTGTGAGGAAAATTCAGAAAAATCTGTGGAATTCCACTTTAAAAAAGTCAACATTTCAATATTACAGCAGTGACAATATACAGTACTTCATGTTTGTACTTGTGGTTGGTGGTGGATGGTGGGAGACTGGAGTTTGATTCCAGGTCTAGTTGACTATGCTGTGCTACACCAATAAGAGTCCTTGGACAAGACTCCTAACACTACATTGGCCTACCTGTAATACGAATAACTTTGTAAGCTACTCTGGATAAGAGCGTCAGTTAAAATGCTGTAAACGTAAAGCATTATATGTTTGGAAGTTTTGAAAGAAGGCCAGCTGTCCCCAAACTTTTGCCGTGCCTTATGTGCGTGGCGTGTGTTTGTGTGTGCGTGATGGTGTGGACGTGTGAGTGTGAGAGAGAGCGCTGAGGTGAGGATTATGTAATTGCGTAGAGTGAGGAAGCTGCTGGTTTGGTAGTTAGAGCAGCAGAAAGAGGAAGTGCCGGCTGTTTATCAGTCCCCACGCTTCCTGTGGCCATGGGGGCGGGCCTTTTGGCCGGGGGGCTGTGGTTGCCGAGCACCTATCTCCCTCAGCAACAGTGAGCGCGAGTGACCAAGCGTCTGTTAGCGAGTGCTGGGGGGCTTATCTGTGTCCAGATCACGCACGCCACAGGTTAAATAACAGGAGTGTAACAGCGGAAGCTTTACACACCTGGCTTTACATGGATACACGCGTATTACACACACACACACCACAAAGGCCCCCTCCTCCTCTTTGGTCCCTTCAAACAAACACACATACACACACTCTGAAAAAAAAACCCGCACACAACTACCCGCATCCTCCTCCTCTCTTTCTCTCTCGCATGCACTAAGCTTTCGGACCCTCACGAATGTACACCTACTTACACATGCAATCTTATCTTTCCCACTCGCTCATCCACACGTACACACACACAGAAAATCTGAAGCCAGAAACAGATCAGTACCCATAACTTGGAAACCTGACCCGGCCCGACTGGTAGCGACACATCCACTACACCCGAACTCACAGTGATGAATTATCTCAAACACAGAATAAACCTGAGATAAACAGGTCTAATACAGCAGTGTATCTATCTTCCCTAGGACCTTTGTTCTTAGGGTTCTATGTTCCCAGGGTTTCTTTGGTTTTTGGCCCCTATGTTCCCCAAGCAATATAATTCCAGAGGCCTATGTCCCTAGTGTTCCATGTTACCAGGGCCCTATAATCACAAGGTTCTATGTTCTCAGGGCCCTTTGTCCCCAGGGTTCAATGATCCCAGGGTTCTATGTTCCCAGGACTCTATTTTTCCTGGGCAATAGATTTTCAGAGCCCTACATTATCACAGAACATACCATAACCTAAGATTATGATGCCATTGGAACACAGGCCCCCTAGGTACATAGAACCCTGATATTGTAGGGTACTAAGAACATAGAGCCATTATAATTTCAAGATTCTATGATTTCAGGACCCTGTTCTCCTATGGTGCTATGATCTCAGGGGTCTATGTTTCCAGGGCCCTATAATCCCAGTTTTCTCTGTACCTAGCGTCCTATGTTTACAACATTTCAAAGAAGGAAAACAGGGCTCTGGAAACTTAAGGCACCTGCCCAGAAATTTCACTGAGAAAACAAATGGTCAAGGGGGCATAGGGAGGACACTCTGTAACACACTATAAACAATATTTATTACCAGTGTATTTTTGTGGAATTGCTGGCTGTATCTGGTGATCAACTGTTAACAGCCCTAGCCTGGCCCAGATCCAGCACATTATCAGAACATCATCATCATCAGCCTCTTGAGACTACAACTTCTTTTAGAAGTTCTCCTTGATAGAAATTCCACCAGTTGGTGTCAGGTTCGGGCAGAATAGGATGTTCGCAAGGAGACGCTTTTAAAGGTTTATTAAAAAGAAAACACAATCCAGAGACGCAGTCGAAAAATATGCAGAAGGTCGGTAACCGGCAAACAAATACAACGAACGGAAAATCNGGTGTCAGGTTCGGGCAGAATAGGATGTTCGCAAGGAGACGCTTTTAAAGGTTTATTAAAAAGAAAACACAATCCAGAGACGCAGTCGAAAAATATGCAGAAGGTCGGTAACCGGCAAACAAATACAACGAACGGAAAATCCAGAGTTGAAGTGAAAGTACAAAGCAAAGGGTCAGAAAACCAAAATAGCAAACAGAGTAATCAAAGGCTAGGTAAATACTGCTAAAACAGAGACGTTACTTCGCGAAGACGAAGACAAACTGAACAGCTTATAAAGGCAATACGACAGGTGTGAAAAATCAGTACTCGGGTGAGGCCGATCTGAGATTGGCTGCTGGCTGTGAGTGAGAGGTCACATGGTCACCAGGGGAGTTCTGGGAACTGTTCACAGGCAATATAGCCCGTACAGGGCTTGATGGGCGAGTGACAGTTGGTAAACAGTGTGCGAAATCATCTGAAATTCACAAACTGACAATCAGATAAATCCACTCAAAACTCAATACGTCATAAATAAAATATTCAACATAAATGACAGCCGTCATATTCATATTTAACACAATGTCCCCACATTTTATAGTATGTTTTAATAATATGAAATAACATATGGAGCCCCGCAGAGACCAAAACACTAAAAAGTGCTCAATTTTAGACTATTCTAGATCACTGATCATGCTCTGGAGCAGCTTTATGACCTTCATGGTGCTAAAAAACAATTGTTTAAAAAAATAATACTTAATAATACGGAATTTTGTACATAAGCATCAACTTCACAATTTCCAAACGCATTAGACACAAATTTCGTTTGCATTTCTGCAAAGGCTTTGTAAGTTAAACATTTTTTAACATTCTGAAAAAATAATATTCACTTGGTTTTGTTTAAATTTTGACAAGCAGTGTACAACATATTTTAATATTATCATACTCTGTAATTCTTCCAATTCCAAGAAGCAAGCATGAGGCAGGCTAACTCTGACTAAATGTGTGTGTGTGTGTGTGTGTGTGTGTGTGTGTGTGTGTGTGCGCTACAATGTCAGAACCAATAATGGATCTGACTTTTTAAAGTTTGGTGTTTCATTTGTTTAAAAACCAGAACATTTATTTTTATGGGTTAAAGAAGTTAACGTCAGGATAAGATTTAGAACAATCCAGTTCATTACAAGTGTATGAACTCACGCGTGTGTACGTGTATGAAAGAGGGTACCTATATTCTCTTAAACGTCAGTTTATAGTTGGGAAAGCAGCATGTGTCCATGTTGCAGAATCTTCCGCTGGGAGAGAGAGAGAGAGAGAGAGAAATGTTGAGACACTTTACTACTTGTACATGTAATCTTCCTACTCATTCGAGCTGAGATCATTCGATTCGAGATGCCTGACATTTAAATAGCTTCTACGTTCAGAATCAATATACACCCAGTTGCCAGTTCATCAGCACACAAATCTTTAATACCACAGTATATACATATCACATGCATGGATCATGGTTTGCAAGGCTCTTGGGCTCAAGTGTGTTTGGAGATCCTGCTGGCCTCTGAAAGTTATATAAATTAAGTTGCATTGACTCCATACTCCCTGTCCTCACTCCATAATTCACCTGATACACTGTTCACACTGTTGTACATTACTACAAATATGTTGAAACTGAGAAAAGTTTTTTTTTTTTTTAAATATGTGGACATTTTGAATTTTATGCCAGCAACACCTCTAAAAGAACTTTTAACAGCACTCTGTAAGTGCTGACGTGTGACAGTGAAATGCTTTCCAGTCTTATATCGAATTAAGCTGTTTGGGATCTTCTTTGTGTTACTTTATCTTTTTATAATACACCATATGTTTTCAGTGGGTGACCGGTCTGGACTTCAGGCAGGTCAGTTTAGCTCCTGGACTCTTTTACTACACAGTCATACTGCTTTAATACGTGCAGGATGTGGTTTACCGTCCTGCTGAAATACGCAAGACCTTCCCTGAAAAAGACGCTGTCTAAATGCAGCATATGTTGCTCCAAAACTCGTAGATACCGTTCAGCATTAATGGAGCTTCACAGTTGTGCAGGTCACCCATGCCTTGTGCATGTGCCCCCTGCCATAACACTACAGATACTGGCTTTGGAACTGTGTGTTCATAAAAAGCCGTATGGTCCCTCTCCTCCTTAGCCCGGCGGACACAGCGTCCATGACCCAGGAAAGGACCCTGCTCGTTTCTGGATCCTGTTTATGTCTTTCTTCTGTGCATGGTGGAATTTTAACTAGTGTTTGTGGTGCAGTGATGACTGGTGTGTTCCTAGAAGATCGTGGATATCCAGCACTGGTGCTGGTTCTGTCCCATGAATTCTCTGAATCTTTTAATGACAGTATGTAGTGTAAATGATGAACATCTTCTTTGCTATTTTACATTAAAAAACGTTTTTGTTGATGCGTTTCCTGCTGTAGTATTTCACAGAGTGGAGAACTTCTGAGGGACTCCGCCTCTCCGGGATGCTCTTTTATACTCTTTTATGTCTATATCTGACCTGTTACCAGTTAACCCAATCAGTATTCACAGTATTACACAACTTTACCAGTATTTTGTTGCTCCTGTACCACCTTTTTTTCAAACCCTTTTTTTTTTTTTGCTGGCACTAAATCCAAAAAGGCCAAATATTTTTAAAAAACAATAACAATCATCAGCTTAAAGTACTTTCAATTTTAGAGTACTTTCAATTTTAGAGTAATTTTCAATTACATATAGGGCTTAAATGCTTTGCACATCATTGTATTCTGTTTTTATTTACATTTTGCAAAGCATCGCAACTTTTTTGGAACCAGGGTTGTAAGTGCTGAGAATGGTCCACCACCAGTGTTGGTCAGTGTTGATCCAGTGATGGGCCATTTCCATTGGGTGGGGTAGAGAAGGACAGAACTACAAAATGGCAGATGAGTGAACATATAATGTACATACAATTTAAGATACAATGTACCTGATAAACTGGTGACTCAGTACAATGTCACTGCCAAAACAAAAGTTGTATTTCCATTTTTGTCATTTTTTGTTTTAATTTTTTTCATTTGTTGAAATTGCCAGCTGATGTTTGATGTCAGACTGATGGAAATGCTCCAGAAATCCTGTTTTGTGACTTCCTTTCTGATTTAAGAACATTGTTCCTACTCCTGTGAAGTTAGCATTACTGGAGAGGTTTCAGAAGAATCATCTACGAGATATCTGATCATATTTTTATGTACTCTTTCTGGGTTTGTGCCCTGTGAACTGGTTATCTAGGCCATGCAAAACAAAAACTTCTCGATTTGTAATAATGTAGGAGGACAAATGAACAGATTAGTGAAGTCAGAACGAAGTTGGCAGTTCAGCTCTGTCACCTGCAGTCCCAAAGTAGAACACCTAACCAGACAGACGAGTTCAGCTGCAAGTTTTTAATTTTGAACAAGCCTGTTGAGCTGCTGATAGCTGGGACGTAAAATGTGACTTTTTACATTGATCTCGTGCATGTGTTCCCGTGGTGTGTGTTTAGAGTTGACAGACTGAAGGGCAGCTGATCGATGATGAATGGGGTAGATAGCCACTGATGACAGATGGGCTACAGCCTGTAACTGTACACCTGCATCGTGGAGCTGTATGTCGATGGACCTAAAAATGCATCCAGTAGGTGGAAGTACAAAGCACAGTCATATGCAGAAGTTTGATTACCCCCGGTCAAACTACATGTTTTGTTGAAGTGAAAATAAGTTCTCTGCAGGAAACAAACTTAATAAGGCATTTGTCTGCCAATTTTAGTGCCCAATTTTGCTGAGTTTATTTATTGGAAAAGAAAATGAGCAACTAAACAGCAATTGTGTGGTAAAATGTGCAGTTACTGTAGAGGATGTGTGCTTATTTTTTTCCCGTAGATAATCAACAAAACCTTTGCATACGACTGTAGGCAAGTAGAGGTGTATGAATGTTCCTCTCATGCTACGTTTTCCAAGAACATCACGAATCTGTCATTATCTGTGACTTAAAGACTGTAATTGAAGAGTGAATGCACAAGCAGTGTTGCCCTCCAGCTCTTTGGAGGACCTGAAAAACATTTCTGTGGTTGACCCCAGTGAAACTGAGTGCTCATAATGAGATACAGATAACATGAGGTTTAAAGAAACGGAGGTGTTTTAACAGTGCCGAATCTCCCTACGGTGAAACTGTTTGTGTCGCCACCACACTGAATTATCTCGACCACCATCTGTAAGAATCGTCATCATTATTCTCACCTGTACTAACATACTAATCTCTCTCTGCAGTGTGGAACAAGTGCAGCGTAAACAAAATATACACCAGACAATAAATAAAATGTACAGAATAATAAATACTAGAGAGGACAACAAAACAATATACTGTATACGAATGGGCATCATATACACCGACCAGCTATATGGTCCACTGACCATATAGGAGCACTCTGTAGTTCTACAGGTACAGACTGTAGTCCATCTGTTTCTCTGTATACTTTATTACCCTGTTCTTCAATGGTCAGGACCCCCACAGGACCACCACAGAGCAGGTATTATGTGGGTGGTGGATCATTCTCAGCACTGCAGTGACACTGACGCGGTGGTGGTGTGTTAGTGTGTGTTGTGTTGGTGTGAGTGGATCAGACACAGCAGTGCTGCCCAGTGGTGCACAGTTATGAAGTAAATGTAATTGGTTACTGTCCTTAAGTCGTTTTTTCATGTATCTGTACTGAAGTATTTCCATTTTGGATGACTTTGTACTTTAACTCCACCACATGTCAAAGTCAAATATCTTACTTTTTACTCCACTACATTATGCGAAATCTAGTGGAGGTCTAAAGGGAGGAACTTCTACTGACACCGGAGGAGTAGTTTACCTTGGGGATCTCTACTTTAGCTCAACTACAAGGTTTTTGTACTTCGTCCACCATTGGTGCTGCTGGAGTGCTGCAACCAAATAATACCTGCTCTGTGGTGGTCCTGTGGGGGTGCTCAGTGGGGGAATGTATACTGTACCTGGTAAAAGTCTTAGGCAGCCAGGAAACCTGTTTGTAAAAAATACACTATTTAATAAATCCAGTAAAAACACATAAATACAGTGAAACATGTAACAGGTTTTTTTTTTTTTTTTTGGGGGGGGGGGGGGGTTATTAATAAGGTTTGTGTCTAGACTTCCAGCTACACACTAGACATGGATGGATGGAAGCATGGATCTGTTAAATATCATCAGCAGCACACCTGAGCGGGAGATATAATGATTAAAACCTCACTGTTATGATGAATTATTTTTACTTTTAAACACAATGCTAGGCTGCTTTGGGACTCAGAACGGAGCTGACTCTGCACAGACGTTCTTTCTTTGCACATCAAACTGCGTTTGTTTCAGAGACACACCCTCAAAGAGGCCAGCTGTTTTCTGCTCACCCTAATAAAAATATGGCGTTCACTGAAACAGCGTACGACCACTGCAGATTTGTAACACATACAAATATACACTCCTCTCTAAAACATGTACGCATGGGTCTTTACTTCACCCATATCATTATAAAGTTCAGAATGTTTTGTTATTCTTATTGCTTTGAACAGTTTTAACAATCCTGAAATCAGTGGACATTGCAACCCCCTCAGCACCTCCACTTCCTGCGTCCGTGTTGGACAGGCTTACTGACTGCGTTCCAACTTGACAAACACAGACGCGGTTTACTCGTTTTACAACATCAGTTAACTCTGTTAATCCAGGATTAGCTACTCAGGCTATGACGTGCACATGATAGCATGATGTTTATGATGAGCAGTCAAATGTGTGAAACATGAGGAGCAGTCAAAAGATCTTCATGAGTTAATTTGTAGAAAACGCTGCATTTGTAGCTATAAGAAAGCAATGCTGACACCACTGTCGCTAGAGTTAAAATTATCTTAAAATTAGCTGCATAAGCAAGAAATACTGCATAGTGAGACAGACTTCTGGACCAAGAGTGCTGAGAAGGTTATTTCTGTTTAAATTGTAACCTCAAAACGGGTATCCAATAATCAGCAATACACAGAGTTCTAAATGAATATAATTGCATCAGCTAGCAAGATATGGATCCCCTCCCAAAAAAAAAAATGGCCCCAAATTAAAAGGCTACAACTAGCCTTGGCTGTACAGTCAGAGTCCGGGAACTATGAGTGTTCAAACGAGGAGACACTGTGAGAAATATAGAACCTCTAGTGAAATTTCCTGGTCATAATGTTTGGGCCCAACACAGTTAAAATGAGGAACTTTATGGCTTACACATTCACATTTTTCAACATTATAATAACACGGCACAGCACCATTTAAATGGTGGGTGCATGTCATAATTTATCATAAACAAAAAATATTTATATTCATCATGAATACAATTAAAATAACCCTAACTTTCACAGTTACAGGCTTAATTATTAAATGAGCTTTAACCCAAATATTTCATGTTGTGTTCCAGAGACATTAAAGACTGTTGGTGTAACCACTGGACTGTCAAAGAGAGACTGCATAACGGGTGCAGTGTAAAGCTTTCTTTCCACGCAGCACTGCAGTCACTGCGCAGATCAACCAAAGCCGGCATTTAAAATAAACTACTGTTCATTTGCCTCTCAGTGGTTCTATTTGCGAAGAAGCCGTTTCTAACTTGAGCCTGTCGTCACGCAGCCACATCCACGGCTATGTATAGCAGCCTGATGGAGCAGATAATTGTGGATAATGTACAGAAATGTACACAGAAGTAATCCTGCTGACGGTAATTCAGCAGTCTAGACGTTGTGAGCCAGTCCAACCCGTCTTTCTACCACGGTAGAGTGCGTCTCCGGCACAGTGGAGATGAGGTGGCCGGCTCGTTTTGGCACGTTTCGCTCGTGTGTTTACCCTGCACATTTGTCATGGTTAGCCAGCTCTGTTTCTGTAGCACTGCACTGAACCTCAGACAGGGGGGATAAACCCTGTTTAAGCTTGTCTGCCAGGAATGCTCTGCACGTATGTGTGTAATTGAAAGCGGAGAGAGAGAGAGAAAGAGAGAGAGAGAGAGAACTGTGTTCTGAGGGAAAAAATAAGCAAATAAAACAAATGAGATATGAAGATAAAAACAGTCGAATGAGAGTCTACACATGTCTACACTTGCATATTTTTGTGTCTGTATGTGTGTGTGTGTGTGTGTGTGTTATATGTGGCTGTTGATGCAATTTGCAGACAATTAAGTGCACCTGTGCCCACTTGTGATCGTCCCTGTCTGATGACATCATGTAAGTGGTTAACTGTGGTTAAGTTCTAACATTTCTCGGTCATGGCTTTCAGTTGCCTCTTGGCTCAAGGTTAACCCCCTTAAACCCACGCGATCCATAAGCAAGCCCAAACTTCAATAGGCCTATTAAGAGTCTGCCCACAAATATGTCCTTTTTGTAGTAACTGTTGCGAGATTAGACAAGCTAGAAAATTGGCTCGGATTCTATTCGACTCATGAGAAAGTGTCAGTTTTTATCGTAACATGGAAATGAATTAAATTGGACTGGTGCCTCATAGTTTAGAGTCATGAGTTTCCAATGTAAAACCCATCAGAACCACCATATGTCTGCACTGTAAGTAGTCCATTAGTGGCTGGAGTGCCTGTAGCATTTTGTCAGTTCTTCACTTTTAACTACATAACTTATATATTAGTTTTATAAAAGTGGCTGAATAAGTCACAACACTAAACAAGTCCTAATAACTTAAGCCTTGGGTTTGAGGGGTTCAGCAGACCCAGTGGCAATTCTAGAGTCTGTTGGGTCCCCGGCAAAAATTCACAGGGGGCCCCTCCAACCAGTGTTCATCACCGTTATGACGCCCATCCTATACTTTCGTGTTTTCCGAGAGACTGTTAATGCCATGTTTATGTCAAGATTGCCTCCTTGCATACATCGCGCCAAATAACAGGCTTGTGATTCGTTGTTTTGCATGTCAGCCAAATGACCTTTTCCTGCAGTAGTAGAGGGTTCTCAGACATCCCACCTCTCCTAGAAGTTCCAGGAGTCTCCCACAATTCAATAAGGGCTCCCTGACACTATGTGTATGATACATGTACTCTTAATAAGGCTATATTTGGCTGCTATTGCACAGTTCTGTCATTTATTTGCACTAATACTGCATACTGTACAAATGCTCTGCTTCTATACCTTTCAGACTTATATATGTAGTACATTTTCTTAATTTATATACATACATATCTATTTTTCTTCCCTCTAGTGTTTTTTTTTCTTATTTAGTACTTAGTATGTATATTGTAGATGTTAGAACTAGTCCAGAAGGTGCAGAGTAAGAATTTCATTGTACAGTGCAACTGCTTTATTCTCGGTGCATATGACAATAAACACTTGAATCTTGAACCTGACACCCACAAATGAAAGACAATATCTCACAAATCAATATTTTTCAAACAAGTGAGTGACAGAAAAAAAGAGCGTGAGTGAGACAGAGCAAAAGAGAAAGACACATAGTAAGAGAATGACAAAGAGAGCATCCTGATTGGTCTCTCTTTCTCTGTGGGTGGGGTATTACAGTATAGTTTTTAACAGTGCTAAATATATATATATATATATGTGTGTGGATCGTGTCAGTGACTTTTCCATTGCTCATGGTGGGTTAAATGGGGTTGGAGGACAAGGTCAGGGGTCAGGGTCTTAATGCTACCTCCCTAAAATGGGTTTTTGCAGGGTGGGATATTATTGCCATAAAAATAAATGTAGCTTCCACATAATGCTAGGGGGGGAAGTTTCATTCTAATGAGCTTATGCTTGACGTAGGAGGGGGAAGCAAATCTGAACGGCTTGTTGAATACCATGCGTATACCATGTGTTCTGATCTAGGCAGCCTATATAAAACTAACTGGTTTGACCTATTTAACAGTTTGTGGATTGGCAGACATTCCAGATACCCAAATGTTTGTGCAGAAGAATTGAAAATGTTTGTTTTTCATAATATTTCTCATCTTTCCGAAGAAAGCCAAAAACACTGGCGTGACTGCCTAAACTGAGTTTTAACTCTAATCTCCAGGTTATAAGACTGTAACGTTACCCACTATGATATTTAATTTCTATAAAGCAGTGAGCCTGCCAGAAACCTCTGAATGTTGCAATAAACTTGGTATATTAAGTTATTAGCACCTCTTACTGCCATCATTATGTCTGGTTGTTGTTGTTCAAAATGACCGCATTATGTAATGTGATGCTCAAAGAGATTATCAGTGTTTTCTAATGTTGTGGTGATGGAGGACGGATGCTGTTAGTACTGCATCAGGAGGGGCAATCAAGTGTGATAAATCTTCTGGACCTTGACTTTTTACTGGTAATCAAGAAACAAAGTTTTTTTTTTTTAATTAGGAAATGATGATACTAAAATATGACATGTATAAAAAAATCAAATTAAATGTTAAAAATCAACTTTTAATTGTAGGAAATGTATTTTAGCAAGTAATATTTAATTTCACATTGGTATGCATTTAATCTACCATTCACGATTTAAAAATGAGTTAAAGGTTGGGCTATTTTTTCAAAATTCTAATTACTATGATAAACCATGTTAGCTTTATTATTAATCAAGCCTATTCAGTTTACACATAAAAATTTCAACAAGTAAATATTTAATTCTTGATATCAGGAATTGAACATGCGCATGTGAAAATTAAATATTATATTTTGACTTGGCAACATTAAGAANTTCTAATTACTATGATAAACAATGTTAGCTTTATTATTAATCAAGCCTATTCAGTTTACACATAAAAATTTCAACAAGTAAATATTTAATTCTTGATATCAGGAATTGAACATGCGCATGTGAAAATTAAATATTATATTTTGACTTGGCAACATTAAGAAATTAAGTTTCACAAGTAAAAATTAAGTTGTCACATGTATAAATTTAATTCCTTTGTAAAAATCAATTTTAAATTAAAAATAGTATTAAAAGCACAACATCTTACTTTTTTTTATTTATATGGATTGTAGGTTAAACCTATATTACATACCCCGAAATCCTTCTCAAGCAAGTCCCCTTTCTCTTTGTGTACTCCTACAGCAGCAGTTAGAAGGTTTACTGGAGAACTCACTGCCAGCGCGGTTCAGATGGTATGTTTTTTACGAAAATGTTATTAATTGCTACCGGCTCATGTAAATTGAGGAAACACACAGTAACACTTCACATTGCACAAGAAGTAAAACAAGCCAGGAATCCTTACTTATGAATGAGCAAATGTGATACCGCCACACTGTTTGCTCTTAATGTCACAGTAAATCTGGCACTGCGCTTTATGAATCTGGCCTAAAGAGCATATTTCTAAGAGCAAAGTCACAGATCATTAAATAAATGATTATCTGCATGTCTTTTCTTGCACCACAAGTGCTCATGGGAAGTGAATGATACACCCACATTTGCATATAGGAGCAGAAGGTGGGGGACATGTAAAGAGAAGCATTTAATGGGAATAGCAAATGTTATTTTTCCTTGAGGGCTAGAACGTGAGAACCACCACAGATTCTCTCTTTCACACTTTCAAACCCACACGCATATATAGTTTGCCGCCTAAAAGAGATTTATAAATCGTTGCTGTCATGGTATTACCGGCATACATCCACATACAAGTGTCTTCGCTTGCATACACCCACATGCTTCTCTAACACTGACTCAAAGTCAGAGTTTTTTGACACCTCATTCTGAATACAATGGAACTTCCAGAGACTTCCCAGAGTGCTCTTTGTCTGAGATGCTGACTCAGAGTGGGCGATGGCACATGTGCCACTTTGATGTCTTGTTAATTCTTAGAAAGTCGCTGTTTCACTTTTAGCCGAATCCTGACTCACCTGGCTGGTTTGACACATGCCCATACATATACACACATGCAGATACAAAGAAGGAAGTACTGTATTTTCCTCTCCGAGTGCAACAGGACGTCTACATCATTAGATCATTATAACAACCAACTTTGTAGCTTAATGTACATACTCATCTCCAAAAAAGGTGGGACAGTATGTGACATGATAATCAAAACAATAATTAGCAGCGATTGTATCAAGTGACAGTACAAAAACACAATATTTGATGTTTTACCATTTTTTTTTTACCAAATTTTTACTCCAGGAATTTATGAACACTGTTTTTTGTCTATATTTCAAATTTGAATCTTGTAACACATTCTGAACAATTAGGATAAGAGAAGGTGTAACTCTGTGTTACATCATTTTTCCTTTTAACAGCACTAATTCCTTTTTTTAATGTCACAAAGGAATATATATATAATTTTTTTAGTTTACAATTATTTATGTAGGCTGGCAGCAGTTATGAAGGGCTTATGTTTATGCTATGTACTCTTATAAACACCTACAAAAGCCCTACAGCTGTGTCCATAAGACTCCAGAACATAAACATAAGCCCTTCATGATAACTGCAGTAGACCTACATAAATAGGCCTCCCAGTGCTACATAGAGGGTTAGGTTTTCATGAAGGGCTTATGTTTCTGTTATGTCGTCTTATGAACACTGCCCTACAGCTGTGTTGCAATACATGCAGTACTGTGCAAGGTGCGAAATACATGAGGCTCCTGTTAGACCCTGAAATACAAATGAAGGTCAGTCTTCAGCCTGCTTCACCCAAGATCAGCAAGCTTCTGTCTTCTGTATGCTTAACTAACAAGAAATACAGCACTGGTCTGCCTCAGGGTGGTGCTGTAGCAAACTGGTTCACCCACGTCCTTCATAGCCTAGCAACTGTAACTATGCCCAGGATACCGCTGAAAAACGTAACAATATGCCATAGCATCTCTGTAAACCTAAAAACAATCCCAATTTCCCAAGAGCTTAGTGGAAAGAGTAAATTGTTCTTCATTTCTCAATCCAAAGATAAAAGAGATGTGCAATATCTCAAATAACGTGTGGAAGACCACAGTACCAAACTAAAAAAGAGCATTTCCAAAAAAAAGAACTGTTAAACCAAACATTTTGTTGCCATCGAAACTAGCATCAATGCCACCATAACAAGTGAGTTAGCTGCCAGCCAACACTGAAACCACCAAGCCAACCTGGGATGCCCTGAATACCAGGGGATATTTTGCACACTGGTACTGTACGAAAGTACAGAAAAGAATTTGATTTAAAATCTATTTCATTGGGCAGTAAGCTCAAAAAGACACTAATATTACAGTAAATGCAAATAACAGACGTCAATCTGCCTAACCATTTCCAAACCTCTCTTAAATAAAGTTGTAGTTAACATCCATTACCTTGTATGTCTTAATTAATACCTCATTAAAGCTGGAGTAGAAATCGGGAAGTGTAAGACAGTTTTTGATCCAACCAAAAATATCCCACCCCCTAATTTCAGCCCTCCTTCTCAAGTGAATCCCCTAAAAACACATGAACGTGCACGGCTTGACTAGTCCTGGTAGAGAGTGTTGGAGAGCCAGTACAGACTAGCAGAAGATAAATACTGTAACGCAGGCTATTTCATCAGGAAGTTTAGGGTCAGGGTCTGAACCATGCATGGGTTTATTTCCAAACTTGCCAAAGAACACAGCGGAACAACAGGCGCACTCACTGGTGGCCCCCCCCTCACTAGAAACTACATGCAAAATCCACCCATATTCAGGCCCTTCAAAATAAAAGTCCTTATAAAAGTGAGCCTAACACAGTCGCAGCATGGCAACACCACAATACCAACAAACAACAAAGCTCAAAACTACAATGCAGACAGATTACATACAAGACAAACACAGCTAGCTCGCTCACACCTACAGCTTAGCCGTATGATGGACTCCACACAAGCGCTAATACCAGTAGACAAATACATGTTCAAAGCATGTACACATGGGCAGGCCGTGAGGCAGGTAGACAGACATGTGGACAGACCATCATTTCATTTCGTTTTTTATTTCATTTCATTCATTTTTTATTTTTCCTATATTGTCTGTACATTTGATTTATTGATTGCTATCAGGATGTAAAGATTATTTCAAGAAATAAAAAAGTGTATCTAAAACACACAATCACCTACTTCAGCTTTAAATTACATCCAGTCAGATGTACTTGGCTGACTTGGGTGAATGCATTGTAGTCCCTGTAGTTGCTAATTAATAAGCCATGGGAATGTATTAAGCCTGGAACTGTAATAGTTAACCTCCAAAAAACAATAATCAAATCATGAAATAATTCACTTTATATTGTAAAACTGCATTGTTTTACATCTCAACTCAACTTCGGATATTACCTCCAGGTCCTCATCATCATATTTGACACACTGGAACATGCTGTTCAACCTTGCCTACAGTTCAGGAGTGCCAGGCTGTCAATAGCTTCAGGTGAAATGATGCAACAGCGCTACCGGATGCTAGGTGCCTTCATTTCATGCTGTTCTCCGCCCTCTTCTTCTGAATAATAAATTTACTGTAACTCCATCAAACCACAGAATCCTCAGCACTTACAGTGAAAAACACCATCACATGCCATGCACATGTAGCACTGAATTAGCGGTTTGCCGTTGCTGAGAAAATATCTACAAAATAATCTGAGTTTGATGCGCATGAAAAACAACCTTAAAAAACAAGATGAAAATGAAACGGCACCACAGCTGTTGTAAGTAGAACGTTGTATTCAAACACAGACACTGATTCTTTCATCACAATTGACGAATTTAACAGTGTAGACCATATTATAGGCATTATATATATATATATATATACAGGGGTTGGACAATGAAACTGAAACACCTGTCATTTTAGTGTGGGAGGTTTCATGGCTAAATTGGACCAGCCTGGTGGCCAATCTTCATTAATTGCACATTGCACCAGTAAGAGCAGAGTGTGAAGGTTCAATTAGCAGGTAAGAGCACAGTTTTACAGTTTTGCTCAAAATATTGCAATGCACACAACATTAT
>CM067498.1:2247695-2277250 GCA_034552555.1 Semaprochilodus insignis
TCAGCACCAAGATGAACGGTTTGTTGTCACATGGCACACGTCCAGAAGACCTGGTGTTACTCCACCTCCACCCCTACCGCACAATCTGCAGGAACTGTGTGAGGATATTCAAGCTGCATGGGATGGATTATCACAGGACACCATTAGGAACCTCTACAGCTCCATGCCGAGACGTCTGACATGTTGGGTTAGCAAACATGGCGGCCTGAAGCCATACTGAGAGACACTACCTCTGTATGTGTAGCTCAGTAAATATTGATCATATCAGTCTAAATGTATCATCATTTATTGTTCCTGGTAACCTTTATCTTCCTTCCCAATAACACTGCAATCCCACACCTCCTTCTGGGTTTCTGGGTGCACAGCTATTCTTGAGATGATGAGTATCTATATATCTATATCTATATATATATATATACATATATATGTGTGTATATATAAACACGTGTATCTCTCTCTCTCTCTCTCTCTCTCTCTCTCTCTCTCTCTCTCTATATATATATATATATATAGTGTGTGTGTGTCTGTGTGTGTGTGTGTGTGTGCCATTCAAAGTTGCTGTTTCACTTTCTGCAGAATTCTGACTCACTTGGCCGGGTACACACATGCATTCACAGCCAGACAACTGTTCAGTCATTTCTCTGTAATTATTTAGTGACAGTATCTATTTCATTTGGCAATTTTTTAAATTAATTTTTTAAAAATCTTTTAAAAGTAATAGTTTACATTTTTGCCATAAAACACATCACTTCACATTAGGTGATCAATTATGTAAATTAAGTCAAATGACTCACACTATTATATTCATGTGTGTAGCTTATTTGCTCAAACTAGACCTTTAGGGAATGTTTTTAGGCAGGGCAGTCAGACATCTGACATAAACCTACATAAGCATTTATTAAGGTACATTAGTGTTGTCTGTCATAAAGGCCGCTTTTGTCATGTATGTGACATTGATGTTTTCTGCCATTGGGTTGTGAGGTCAGCATGCTATAACATCTGTAGCTTAGTGTACATCACAGTAACATAAGGCTGATGATGTGACATAACTTAGATCTTATAAATAGTCAAATGAAAATCACTTCAACTAAAGGTCACCGAAGATGCCCACTTTGCTGAACCAGCCTGACTAGGCAAGTTACGTCATACTGTCCGCTACAAAGTCTGTGTCATTTCACCCCAGAAAGCATGATAACACAACCTGAAATGTCTGAAAAAACACAGACACAGAGATCATGTGAACTTCCCATCAAAGCTGGCAAATGCAACCTTTCTGACAAATGATACCTAATGGAATAAGTGTTTATAAATATTTATGAGGGTTTATGGCAGTTGTCATGAAGGGCCAATGTAGGTGTCATGCAGTGTTATGACGAATGCCCCATAGGAAATAGTAAAATATTTTTTTTGCCATTCAGAAAGCACTGTGTTGTTACATCTGCATTAGTAGCAAAACAAGCTTTTACTAATTTCAATAATTCAGTAACTGAATATAAAAATCATGTCATTTAATGTCTAGTGAGAGTAACAGTGGCTGCTGTTCTATGTGACTGTACAATAACAAAGTGTTGCTGTGAAATGACTTAAAGCTAATGTATCTGTTGGTTCCACATGAATACATGGATTACTTCAACAGAACGTTTTCCCAAAATTAGATGTGTTTCATTAATATGTTTAATTCCTGTGGAACTAATTTACACAACCATAATAAATATATTCAAATATATTCAAGTATTTTGTTAGCATGATCTCTTGCTCACATACTACTTTATGTCTTATTCAAGAGGAACTGTAGATTGTCTATTTGGTGTTAATTTTGTTATTAAATGCTTAGTGGTCCATCCGTGGGTATCCCCGAAACACTGTCTATGTTTTTGTAGTATTTACTGCCATTGCAGTAGCTGGAAATTCAGGCGCCCAGAGAGGCCATGAAGTAGTTTTTTTCTGTTTTGGCCACCACCCCACCCCCTCTCTTTAGAGGTCAAATTAATCTTTATTAGTGGTAATACAAAACTCTTTCTGGAACTGCGGTCACTGTGTAGAGGGAAGACATAAATTACCAAACATTCATAGAATAATGAGATAATAATATAGGTAGTACAAACAAACCAAGACATCAGTGAAGAGAAAGGAAGGGAGGGAAAGAAGAAAAGAGAAATAAATAAATACATAAGTAAGTAAATAAATAAATAACTACATAAATAAATGTAGAGTGTGATAATGTTTGTGTCCTCAAATAATGTATTAAACTGTGGCTTTTTATAACACCTGCCTAATATATTAGTGTGAACCATGTTGACTCTTGCGATAAGTTATCTTGAGATCACAAGACTATTAAGTAATGATCTCAAGATAACAGTCCAGAAAGGTGTTACTACCTCATGGGCTCTTTGGACTTGTGTAGGAAACACGCTTTGATTTAAACTCTGTGTTGGAGCGAGGGGGCTACAAGCTGTTTCTCAAATGCAGCAAAGGAAGGCAACATCTCTTGGCTGATGCTCCTGAAGACTGTCCCAAGAAACCAGAGCAATCAACTAGTGTATCCTTTGAGACCTTGAGTCATCCTCAGTCCTTGGCATGCACTGCAAAGTCTTTTGAAAAACGATGCAAACAGCTGCGAGAGGTAAGAGACTGTGACGTCAGAGTCTATGATGAGATTTAATGAAAGGTAGATTTTTACTGAAGCTTTTTAAATGCAGTAGCATTACTTATGCATTTACATAAGTAATGTTACTGATGTGTTGGTACTGAACACTCTCAGTAAAAAGGTACTACACTATTACTGGTGTGGCACCCTAAAGGGTATATCTTCAGTTCTTTTAGTTAGGAAATGCAACTGTATCATATTTCATAGCACTTATTTGTGTTTTTAATGCTGTATTGACTTCACACACCCAGTCCTGATTCCAGCTATATTATATTATATTATATTACTGTTTTTGTTACGAAGAAGCACAAATAGCTACTTTTCCCCAAGGAAAATGTATCCATTCAAGGTATGCAATTTGACCATAAACCATTGTTGTTCCTCAGAAGGTACATTTACAGTGTTTGTAGCTTGATAATTGTAAAATATATCTTTTCCGACTTGATATTTCACGAAAGAACCGTAATGAACCATATATATCACAAGTTCTTCATCATTTAAGAACCATTTAAGAATTCTTATTGATTGATTGATTGACATACATGTTTATTTATTAATTTATTTGTATATTTATTTATGTATGTTGTCATGGTTCTATATACAGTCCCGAAAATCAAATATCTCTAGATAGTTTCAGTTTGGATGTTTTGTTTTATGAAACACCTGTACGTGGTACATAATCATTGCATTATGTGGAGGTTCCTGCACATCTCTCTCTCTCTCTCTCTCTCTCTCACACACACGCACACACACACACAAAAGAAAAACCTTTAGAGAATTACTCACTGAAATGCTCTTCAGGAAACCAAAGAGGTTCTTCTACGGCTACCTCTGCTGTTTTAGCCATTTACTTTTGTCCATTTTAAATATAACAGTACTACGTCATACAGTGACCGAAACCACATAATCAATTCCTTATGGAGGATCTTCGCACTTACAGTTGGTTAAGACCTTCTCATAAACGAGTTCTGTGAAAGTAGAAAAGGGCCATGATAGCCCCTGCTGCGCTTTGTAAGGCAGCTATTCAACAACGTTAAAAGCCCTGGTCCTCATCACATTTCTGAAAACGCTTTGGATGTGTTCGTGTTTTATGTTTCCAGCACCAGGGGTGCTCTGAGCAGATGGAAACAGATGATCCAGCAGCTTGCTCACAAGCAAAAATGTAGGTTTTTTATCAACAACACATGAGGGGAAACTGGAGCTCAGATATTCAGTGTTAATTGATTCCTGAACCAGACACCTGTAACCTGTGCGAGGTGCTTTCATGGCGCGGTCTGAAAGCCCCGGCTCTGGGTGTGAGGAGAGGAGATTAGTCCGTTTTTTAGAACGGCTAATCTGTTAGCCTGCGTGCGATTAGAGGTGATTCATGGCTCGTGGGCGAGGGCGGGTCCACCGCTTTGTGGGCTGCCAGACTAGAGCTACTGAGAAGAAAACACAGTTAATTTAGCTCATTAAAAAGGATCGTCAGTCTACAATGGGGCTCTATTATGCAGGCTTAGAGAGAACACATAGTTCAGTCAGAGACCAATACTCATGAAATATGAAATATAGAGACGATGACAGGGTAATTTCAGAGAGTTAGTGAATGACTGTGGGTTCGTATACACTCCTGTGCAAGCCCCTGGTCAGAGTCCAGATTAAAACCCTACAGAGAATATGGTCTTACTTTAAACACAAACTAACTTGGCAATGTTTTTCAACTGTTTAAAGCCACCAGTGCTGAGTGGAATAACACTGACTCCTCTTTCTGTAAACTTCTTTCTGTGTCTATGTGTTTACTCTCATAGCTTATTCATTTAAAGACATCTGAAACTATCCCATTCTATCCCATACCAAACTATCCCATACCATAGTTACTTTGTTGTCAAGACCATTGAAAGTTTGATATTTTCAGATATTTGTACACCTCCTTCTTGTTTCTACACTCATTGTCCATTTTACCAGCTCCACTGACCATATAGGAGCACTCTGTAGAGAGTAGTCCATCTGTTTCTCTGTATACTTTATTACCCTGTTCTTCAATGGTCAGGACCCCCACAGGACCACCACAGAGCAGGTATTATGTGGGTGGTGGATCATTCTCAGCACTGCAGTGACACTGACGTGCTGGTGGTGTGTTAGTTGTGTGTTGTGCTGGTGTGAGTGGATCAGACACTGCAGTGCTGCTGGAGTGTTTAAACACTGTGTCCACTCACTGTCCACTCTATTAGACACTCCTACCTTGCTGGTCCACCTTGTAGATGTACGGTCAGAGACAATAGCTCTGCTTCTGCACAGTGCAGTGTTGGTCATCCTCTAGTCCTTCATCAGTGCCCACAGGACGCTGCCCACATAACGCTGCCCACAGGACACTGCCCACAGGACACTGTTGACTGGTTAGTTTTGGCTGGTGGACGATTCTCAGTCCAGCAATGACACTGAGGTGTCCAGCAGCACTGCTATGTCTGATCCACTCACATCAGCACAACACACACCACAACATAATATCTGATCTTTGGTGGTCCTGTGGGGGGTCCTGATCATTGAAGAAGAGGTGAAAAGGGGATTAACAAAGTAAAATACTATGTTATAAATCATGTGTTAAGATACCTGTTTGTGTTAAGGTACCTGTTTAGCCCTGTGCACAGTCTAAGCTAACTCCTGATGTTGTAAGGCTCGTTTTTGTATCAAAATTGGTCCATAAAATTATTGAGCCTTAAAACTGGTGCAATATCAGGCTCAGCTAAGCCTTTTCAGTATTTGCCAGACTGAATGTCAATTTGTTACTGTCCGTATGTAAAGCATTTCAGCATTCTTATTTGCTTGAATTGTATTTTGTTAGTTTCTGTGTAATTCCAGCTTGTTTAGTTGCTCCGCCATCACAGCTGCTGACCGAAAAGCTTGCTTAGGGTCAACGACAGCTTCGGAATGTGATATAGGCCTGCTGTCACAATCTACTTCACAATCTGACCAAATATGCTGCTGGTCGAACACGATATTCACTTTCTGCTTTTATATGTGGAAAAGTAGAAGCCTGCTTAGCTGCAGCGTAAACCGAGTCGGTACCTCAAAACTGGTGCTCAGCAGAATGACAGCTATTATGAAAAAAACATTGCTGTTATTTCAAATAACATCATGGATAGATAGCTTCTCAACCAGGCCGTGTGGTCAGAACAAACTGTTTTATAAATATAAGCACTGAATTTTGTTGTTATGGAAACAAAGCATCATATTTCCAAAAAAAGAAGAAGGAGGAAAAAGAAATGTTCTTAAGATTTTACTGTTGGGGACCATTGGTATGGGTCTGTTTGGCAGCTGGCATGTTCAAATTCTATTAAAAAAACATTTTACATTAAGCGTTGACTAACTAATGTGAATTAATACACTAGTTAACATGTAACAGTTACAGTAATGCAGTAACAATGTCTACAATGGTTAACTAATGTTAAGTAAACATGTAACTTACTTAATAGGTAAACCTGTAGTTGTTACATGTTTACTTAACATTAATTAGGCATTGTAACCATTATTAATGTTTTATTTCATCTTAGTTAGTCAACACAATGTAAAATATTACCAAAGATTCTGTTAAAACATGGAGATATAAGTTTTTGTTCTGGTAGTGATGATATATACAGTGTCTAGTTTCCCTGCAGAGCCTTCACTGGAACATCCATAAGCTGCATGAATGAGAGGAGAGGGCTACAATCACAGAGTAGCTGGAAACACTGAATGTGTATATGACACTAGTCATCTCATTACATGCAATACAGAGCCACTGTTGCTCTCATTGGATGTTGATGATGAAAAGATGAAACTGTGTGCATCACGACTTTCAAGATCAGTTGCATGGGAAACCCACTTTCAAATGAAGATAATGTTATGGAATTCATTAAAGCATAAAATTACATTCTGATGAAGCTTATTCACACATTCGACTAGGACAACATACACTGCCTTTAAAAACAAAACATCTTTGAGACAAATGTGATGAATCTGAAATATTGTGATTGAATGTGATGGGGAGCCTATACAGGCTGTATATATATATATATATATATTGACACATTTAAAAATATGTACTGTTCCTTACACTGTGTGAAAAATAGATGGACTAACAGAAACGGCCCATAATCACTTATCAGTATCTTACTTTACCTGCCTTCCTTCTGAAATGTCCTCATTTTGGAGAGATGAGGTTTAGTTCTGACAGCGTCATATGTGTATTCACAGGTAGGTATAAGTGTGTGTGTGTGTGGGTTACAAAGTGTGTGTGTGTGTAGACTGGGATCCAGGCCATACCCTCAAACCACAACCACTCATCCTGCTATCACAGCTGCTGCAGGTTAACGCAATAACAACAAACATTTTAGCCTCAGTGCTGTAACACACATACACACATACAGACACCAATCAGGACATCTTTACTTAGAAAATCACTTGTTATCCTGTTTAAACAGTTTTCAGCAGGCTCTAAGTAGTGTCTGTAAGTAAAGTTGTCTTGATTGCCACAGTATTAGCCCAGCACTGTTGTGGTGGCTTCACTAGCCTACATTACAACAGCCTATGCTTGTCGTCATCTAGTAAATTGTGCACCAATTGTTGTCTGCGTTCAAAGCATGCTGGAAAGAGTTATAGAAGTCTATTCATTTCAGAAAGAGGAGAATAATAATAATAATGTGTCTCAGAATAACGGCATGCTGATGTTGAAATAGTAAAATTTGGTCTGTCTAAAATTGATAATATCTGAATAACCTAAATAAAGATAATAATCTAAATAAAGATAATAACTAAATAAAGATAATAATTTCCATAAACATTTAACCTGGTGTTTAAAAGAACTACCTATTCTCTTAAAAATTTGACTCAAAAAAACTAAAATAATATTTAAAACAATTTAACAGCTTATTATTTTGACATAATTAGCCATTATTTTGAGAAACTACCTTGAAATTTTGGCATAATAGAGGACAAAGGAGGAAGGGAAATAGTAGGCAGGGCTTCCATATGGAGTCTTTCTTTTTTCTAATGGTAAACAATTCCAATAATAGAACAGTTCAGGTGACTCTTGTGTTTTGCACCTAGTCAGTTTTATTCCCAGTAGACTGGCCACCAAAACTCAACTTCGAAAAATGAACAGCTCAAACAGCAGTAGCTGCTGAATAATTTGCATTATGTCAGAATAACATGTCAGAATATGTTTGCACAGTATGTTTGAACTGCATTTAATGTAAGTACAGACCACGTTCTCCATTTTTATCATACCTGTGGCGACAACGAGTTGGGCTGTGGCCAAAATGTACATCAGCTTTTGCCTTTCAAGTGCAGGATTCCACACTGGCTTACAACCATGTCCTACTTAACTCAGGTCTGCTGTCACTTGTCATACATGACACCCATAGCATGCTTATGACATGCCATACCATGACTAGGGCCTTCGAAAATGTTTTTTTGAAAAGTTTTTTTTTCTTCAGTGTTATGAAGGAGAGCGTTTGCCCACAAACTGAGAATTCAGAAAGGTTTTTTTTTTTCCAAAAACAATGGCTTGCAGATATTGGATCAAATTGGATCATGCTTTTCTTGCATATTTCCATTTCAAAACAGCCCATTGTTGGGTGATAAATCTAATCAGGAGCGAAAACACGGCCGGCTTGCTCCACGGCTATCGGGTTGCTGTGAGAGCACACAAGATGGGAGATTTCTTCTCCTGCACATGATGAGGTCTGCATATCACGGTCAATTTGTGTTACTAGAGAGAAAGATACAGGGAGAAGGAGATGAACAGAAACCGAGAGAGAGAGAGAGAGAGAGAGAGAGAGAAAGAGAGAGAGAATGTGGATCGGTGTCACTGTTTTGGCTGAAAACAAAAGGCCTGTTCTGAGTTCACTCATACCTGGCGTGGCTCCTACTCTAGCTCGAAAGAACAAAGAAACATTATGCAGGAGGACGAGTGAGATGTACCTGTACCTCTCTCTCTCTCTCTCTCCCTCTCTATCTCTTAATCCCTTCTCTCTCTTTCTCTCATGACTCATCAGTCAGACAGGTACATGTGTGTCTTAGGGACACCTGTCTGGGTCTTGGAATTAAACCAGGAAAAAAACATCTTAGAAAAAGATATGACTGATAGGCCTGCCAGGAAACATTTATTTATCCAGGCAATAAAGGAGAAAAGTTTCTAATCAAACTTACATTCACAATTTCCCCTCATTCAAACGTCAGAGTGACCCTATACCTTAATTATGTTCATTTTATTAAAACTAATGACTGAGTATTTCACTACCGAAACAATCATAACAATACTAACACATTACCAGATGTTTTGGTAGTGACAATTTTAGCCATTCTGAGCAGCTCTCAAAACTGATAGCCAGTACACAACCAGCTAACACAGCTTTGAACAGCTGTACACACATAATAGCAATATATTTTTCACTGAAACACAAAAAGGTTTCTTAATTGTAGAAAATGTGTGTTTTGTTAGTGACAATCCTTAATGTTATACACTAATCTTCAGACTTTGAAACATATTTACTTAAAAAACAATGGAATATGGCATGTGGCCATGAGGGACAGAGATACAGTTTTATTTCCTGCTCTAAAATCCACGAGCGTGGCTAAAATAAGGTTCTGACTATGGACTAAAGCTCTTTGTGTTTTGGTAGTGACATGAAAAGGTGGGGCAGCAATTTTTTAAACTCTTGATAAATCTTTCAGTTTCACTTTAAAAGAAATCGAGAACTTAAAATGTTCAAANTTAATACCTTGGGTTTAAATAAATCATAAAATAATTCTTGTAAATGTTTGTTTATTTAATTATTCCTTGTTATTGTGGGATTCTTTCTTAGAGTTTGAACTAATTTAGTAGAATTAGTGACAGCTCTCTTGTATATGGAAGTTTTCAGCTTTGACTGTTTGGGGGTTTTTAAGCCTGACCATAGTCTGTCTTTAACAAGAGTAAAAACTAAAAGCTGCTAAATTGCTACTAGTCTTCTTTAAAAAAAGCTTCTAAAAAGCTGCTTGCTGACTGTAGCAAATCTATGATAGCCCAGGGTATTATAGTATAACACGCCTGTAGCAACTCAGAACTCTTTGTTGGTCAGATTCAACATTTTCAATCATTTTCAATATTCCAATGTTTGTACATGAAATCATGTCTGTAAGCGCTTTCTGTGCCGAATTTGAACAGCGTTAGCAACAATGGGGTCAGCAATTTGTAACATTTATTTATGATCTCATACAAACTTGACCAATCATATTGTGCTGCTTCCTCTGAAAGTGATGGGTTATCTCTCTTTGTCTTGTAAGATGACTTAAACCACAGTGGAATAAAAGGAAATGTGCATAAAATCATTACTGCAAGTCAGTATACACATAAAGAGAGCGAGCATATGGCTACAGCATTGCTAAATGAGGTTGACTGGCCAAGACACTTTTGTTTCTGGTTCTTTAGGTTTTGCACAGGAATTACAAGGCTGACACCACTGAGTATTGGAAGTGTACGCTAACTAGCACTCTTAAGTCATCTCATGTGGTTTATGACATTGTATGACATACAGTTAGCCTCGTAGCTCCGGTGCTACATTTTTATGATTTTTGATCATAAATACTACATAACATTAGAATTAATACAGATAAACACTAATACAGTTAACTCTTTAGAAGGTGCAGGTACTGTATCATCAGAAACCAGCTTTTTAAATACATTTTTAAGATAATATTAACATTTAAGGTAATTTAAATCTGATTGAATTTTATTTTTATTTAAATCTTTTTGTTGTGTGTAAAGTTCTTATATATATAAGTTCTTATATATATACTGTGTTATGTGGTTAAGCTAACACACTGGCAAACAAAACACATTTTGCGGCATTTAGATTAATTTGTGTTGGTTATTTATCATTTGTAGCAGATGAACAACTTTCTCAGGTGGGCAAAGACATTTGCAGAGCACTGTAGTTCATTGGACAGTGTGTACTTCATCACATTCATATGTGCACGTCTTAAACATCTGATCTTTCTGCTGTATATGCACATGGGCCTACATACACAGCTGTACAGCCCAACATGGTATCAAGTGTGCGGAGGTGCCAATAACGAGCCACTATCTCAAGTAAACGCCTGTGTGAGTGAGTCTGAGAGAAGAATGAAAGAAAAGATGAAAGGGGAGAAGCACAGAAAGTTCCAGAGAAATGCTTTTTGTTTCTGAAGGTGGTAGTATGACATTCAACTCACTGATAGAGAGATAAACTTGATGAAAAGAGCAGCAGAGACACATACGCACCTGACAGAAACACATTCAAGCTGAGTGTGTGTGACAGACAGTGAAAGAGAGAGATTTAGTATATTTATGACTAAAAAAACACACTGTTAAAAGAAAAATCTGGTCAATATTTGTTCCACCTGGCCCAAATTCAGCCCATTAGCCCATGTGGTGTCTTAGATTTGCTTCTTTTATAGAGGTTTAAATGCTAACCCATTAGAACAATGCAAATTGCTCATCACACACTTGTCTCAAAAAGTGCTTTTATGTGATCTCAAAAACTTGCTTACGTGGTTTCTGACACGGTATGACATACTATTACCTATAGAAGCTGACAAAAGTACATTGTACCGCAAAACTGTAGCAGCAAGTCTGAATAGGCCTCTGAAGTTTTGTGTCTTGCTGTTGTCAGTGTCAAGCCCATATTATTATTCTGAGCTGAGTCTAACCTGGATGTCTCTATGAGAAAAAATGAATGGGAGTTTTTGTCACTGTTGCAAAAATATGTATGATTTATTCTACATACGTTTCTCCACTTCATGTTACTAGATCTTTTGAATTATGAACTTGTTAAGGAGTCAAAATATGAACATCTGTGCTTATAACAAACAACCACTCCTGCACACTGATATTGCATGAACCTATGTCTACTATTAAACTTCAACACTATTACATAATAAGCTCAGCTGCTCCTGATACACTTTACTACTGCCAAAGCAAGTCAACTAGCACACGGTACAAAGCTTGCTGGTGTTTTTATTTACTTGCCAGTCTTACAATATCAGTGCAGCCTGCAGCAGCGTTAGCTGCATCATATGTCTAACTTCACATCACAAAGCACTGACCAATAGACACAAACAGAGAGAAGCTCATCAACAGAACCAGTCAAAATTTCCATTCTAGGAGGCGGGGCATTTCCCAAACAGTAATGTGAAAGACTGTCAAATGTGAAAGACTGACCTTAAAAATTCCCTGAAAATTTTACACCTTCCTGTGTAATCTGGTCCACTTTAGCTGCTGCGGAGTGAAACCAACTGAATCAAATGACAAAGATGCAGTAGGCTCAAAAATTGGTTTATAAGCGTGTTATTAGCATAACAGGAAAGGTAGATTTAGTGACTCAGTCAGTGGTCTAATTACATTTTGTCACTCTGCCAGCCATGTTGCGCCACCCCTGTTCAGACACATGCTATCCTGATCATCTGGAGGCTGGAGGTGTTATTATTTCATACCTGAAGCTAAAAAGGTTTTGAATTCAACTTTGAAGAAGACTATACTCACCGCTCAATTCTAAAACTTGTTAACAATACATGTGCATACTCTGAGATAAGTCTAACTATACTGCTAATACTTATTGTAGGATTCTCATGATAAATCACGTAACAAAACAACGTTAGGATCATTTAGCTTTCCTTACATCAGCCACCGACAGTTATTTTGATAAATTAGTGAGATTAAACAGGATTGTACAGTTCTTGCATTTTGTGATTAAAATCATGCTGTGAAAAATTTAATGTGCTTGAATTAAATGTTTTTATATTGTTACGCTCAAAGTTTGCAAAAACCTCAATCAGTTATCCACAGTCCCAACCTTCGTTTGCTCAACTAAGAATAACATGGTCGAATCTAGATAGTGACCTGTGTTGGCAGGTTCTACACTGCCAAAAATCCGAAAGACAAGAAAAAACAGGAAGCTTTCGTCTAAGGAAGCTTTTCATTGGAAGCGTTCCTCCTGGACAGATATGTAAACATGATATGTATAAAGAGTGTTTGAATGGCCTGCTTTACATAATGCATAAAGTACGAAGAAGTATTTGGAAAGCAAAACAGCATGATTTGAACAGCATGATTAGGCAAAAAGTGGGGTCAACATAATTTGCCAAGTTGAATAAATCAATATTCTGCCCTCTCCTGATATATATATACATATATATACTGTGTATATCTATATCTATATCTATATTTATCTATATATATGTATATATGTATGTATATATATATATATATATATATATATATATACACTAGTAAGGCAATATTCAACGGATCACTTCATTGCTGGAAAGAGAAGTCAAGACAATGCTTGGTAATGTTAGTAAACTCTGATAGGCACAGTCGATTCGATGTTTCATGCTGATGGGCAGGAAAAGGAGGCTGACCCAAAAAGTAAAAAACATAATGATCTGGTTTGCTGTAGTTCACCTACTTAACTGTTAGACACTGAGTATCTGGAATCATGACTAATGCACCTTTAATACAAATAGCAGACAGAAGTGTCAGTGTGGATATGTGTGGACATACCTACCAATATCTCCTGTGTTGAAGTAACATCTACAGTCATCATTTAATTAGCTGGACACATGCACAGAGTAAGAGATGATTCAACACTGGATTGCGTGTGTGTGCGTGCATGTCTGACAGACTGGACAGACTCTGCTAAACCTGATTTTTTAAAGGACCCATATCCTGCTTTTGTTTTGAACTGCTGTGTCCGATCCACTCACACCAGCGCAACACACACTAACACACCACCACCTTGTCAGTGTCACTGAAGTGCTGAGAATGATCCACCAACCGCATAATACCTGCTCTGTGGTGGTCCTGTGGGGATCCTGACCATTGAAGAACAGGGTAACAGGAAACAGATGGACTACAGTCTGTAACTGAACTACAGCATGTCCTATATAGAAAGAGGAGCTGATAAAAAGAGGACAACAAGTGTAGAGGTGGTCTTAATGTCATGGCTGATCAGCATATATAAGGGCTACTTTTACACAGCAGGGAAACGTGGCCCAAATCATATGTTTCTTGTCATATGTGACACAGATGTGTTAGCTGTGTGGCAGTTTAAATGGCAAAAACACATTGAATCTGACATTTTAGAGTCTGATTTGCAGCACTTTCATGTGGTACTGAAATCCAATATATAACTAATATGGGCCAATGCGAGTCAGTCTAAACAGCCAGATCGGAATTTATACTATTTTTACGTCAATCCAGCTCGACATTCATCATAATTTCACGCTGCCGAGACCTCAAAAACATTCCGGCTGATGTTTCTGCTATAAAAAAAAATCCAAGCTCTTCTCAACAGCTCCGTGTTCGAACTGATTTTGAAAGAGATGGCTGATTGCGATGTGAAAAAGGCTGCAGCATCAAAGAAACAAAGTCTAAAAGCAAAGTTTAAAGAAACCAAGGACACAACCCAAAGAAGTGACCGCAGCCGATTAGCATGTCCTGTTTTAAAGTGAGTTCAAACATGTTTTCAGTGGAAAGTCGACCTGTCAGTCACTGGAACTTGTGATCACTCTTGTGATACCGTCAAATATGACACTGAAAACAGGAATCAGGAATGGACCTGCTTCTGTCATGATTATCTACGTCTGGATGAGCATGTGTTCTCTTGCACATGCAGGTCAGTTTAGAAACGTGATCTGTTTCGACTAATATCGGATATAGGGCACATTTAAACAACTGTTCGAACAGCTTAACAGGAAAATCAGAATTGGTGAGAAAATTCCCTTAGGAAAAATATGACTTGTGTGAGGCAGAACATGTCCAGTCTAGAGTACACTACACTGCACGTCTATGGGTCATGACCTCTAAAGGCTCGTAGGCTCACAGACGAGTGGGAGAGGGTGAGAAAATGCCTTGTCATATCTGTGAGAGGTGTTATTCAGTGATCATCTCTCATCCCTTCATGACTGGACTTCACACTGTGTCTCGTTTCTGTTCTGATGTGGTGGAAATGAGTGTTTGCTTGTACTGAACCAAAGTACACAATGTATCAGTCATTTTAACTATCTTGTCCGGTGATTTCCAGCCCTGGTCCTAGATGACCCTCTGCTCTGCACATTTTTGTGCCTTCCTGCTAAAACACACTCTCTTCAGGAAGGCTTTGTTAATTAGTTGGTTAGTTTGATCAGGGTGCGTGAGGACCAGGTCAAACACTAAAATGTGCAGGGGATCCTCCAGGACCAGGGTAGGGAACCATTGATCAAGACTGTTGGTTATGTTTGCTTGTTTGCACACATATTGTAATAAAAATAGTTGCACAAATAGCTGCAACCAGAAGGAATCAACCAACAGGAATGAAACTTGGTGGGTAGGTTTGACATTATGAGACACGCTAATGATTCAAGTTTTACGCTCTGCCACGCATGTGACTTAAACAAGGACGGGCCTTATCTCTGTACCTGACTGACCTAACAGCCACGACTGCCGACATTCAGCGAGCAGTGATGTCCTCCATGAGTCATCCTGTTAGTGTCAGCACCACTGGCAGACGGCTGCACGACGCAGGACCACATGCACATAGACCGTTACGACGACTGTCCTTAACACCATGTCAACGTCACCAAAGACTGCAATGGTGTCGTGCCAGACTGTCATGGAGTGACTCAGAATGGCAGCGGGTCATCGTCAGTGACGAGTCCCGCTTTTGTCTTGGTGGAGACAACCAACGAATCTGTGTGTGGAAGCACCGTGGTCAGCACCAAGATCAGTTTGTTGTCACACGTCACATGTCCAGAAGGCCTGGTGTCACTCCACCTCCACCCCTACTGCACCATCTGCAGGAACTGTGTGAGAATATTCAAGCTGCAAGTAATGGATTATCTCAGGACACCATTAGGAACCTCTACAACTCCATGCTGAGACGTCTGGCATGTTGCGTTAGCCATACTGAGAGACACTACTTCTGTATGTGTAGATCGATAAATATTGATCATATCAGTCTAAATGTATCATCAGTTATTGTTCCTGGTAACCTTTATCTTCCTTCCCAATAGCACTGCAATCCAACACTTCCTTCTGGTTGCAGCTATTCTTTTGGCAATGAGTGTACTTTGTTAGCATGGTGGCAAATTATTCGTCCAAGTGTATGTTTCTAATGTGTCTAGTTCTGACATAGAGTAGGATCTTCAATAAGAGTCTCATTGATGCGTTTTTGTCCACTAAGCAAACTTTTCCATATCCATTTACTCATACATACACACATACAACATCTAAATTTAGTATAATCAGAGGAAAAAGTAAAGAATTTTTCCTGTTTGGTTTAAACTGAGATGTACTGTTATTCCTTGGATTAACATGTATCGGAACCCATCCTGAAAGTTTCTGGCTACATGTCATCTTCTGACAGTAGTCCTACTGTCCAAAATGCTAGATTTAACATCATAAATTAAGCGATTTTTGTGTGTGTTAGCACTCATTGGGCGGAAGGCAGGAAACACCACAGCACATCACACCACATTGCCGATCCATCACAGGGCAGACACACAGGCATATGCATTCATACACACACTCATGCCTGGGGGGGGCAATTCAGTATCTCCAATCATGACTGCATGTCTTTGGACTGTGTGAGGAAACCTGGGCACCCGGCAGAAACCCACATAGACACAGGGCAAACATGCAGAAAGGACCCCGATGCCTGGCTGGGGGGAATTAGCCCAGGTGTGTTACTACATAATGTCCAAATTGAAACACTACCCCACAAAGCAGGTGTAGTTATATCAATTTGATAGTACACTGCAGAAAAAAAGCAAGCAGCATGACGACAATAAAGTTTAATAAACTTTAAATTTTAGGGTAGCTTTTTTAAGCACATTTGAGGTTAAAACACTAATATCCTTCTGTATAAGTTTTATTAGATTCATTACATGACAGGCAGATCATACAGGGAAAAGATTATTCAAAATTTCTCCATAATCAAAGGGTTAAGATGTAAACAAAGCCATTAAGTGTGAAATGCTCCCTTTCTAGAGCTGTCTATCCAATCATAATTTCCATTGGTGATGGAAACCAGATGTTTGAGGAGTTTAGTGCCTCTATAGGCAACTTCAAAGAAAATCATTACATGAAACTTCTATAAACGTGCTGGCCGATGCCTGAGACATAGTTTTACATTAGTTCTGAGAGCTCTTTTCCTTTCAGCACAATATTTAAACCATTTAATGGGGAGAGGTACATGCAGGGGAGAGGGGGACAGGTACATTCAGTGGGAAGTATTGTAATTGTAAGGCACAGTAGTATTCCACCCCCAAAACATATTGTTTCAGATTTACTACTGTTTACCTGTATTACATAGACATACATATTACTCTGGTGGCTTTCACTGGCGGTTTTGGAAAGCAAATGCGTTGGGATTGTGTGATGCCTGTAAAGAAATCTGAGCTTGTCCGTTTCACTACAGTGCACCATTGTAATCTTTCACATTCTTGAAATGTAAATGAATAACACACCTTACATTTAGATATTTCAGAAAAAAAAGATTCTTATTATGTTAAAGAGGATGGCACGGTGGGGCAGTGGGTAGCGCTGTCCCCTCACAGCAAGAAGGGCCTGGGGTTGTGTGGGGTTAAGTTTGCGTGTTCTCCCCGTGTCTATGTGGGTTTCCTCCGGGTGCTCTAGTTTCCTCTCACAGTCCAAAAACATGCAGGCTGGTGAACTGAAGATGCCAATTTTGCCCTTTGGGGTGTGTGTGAATGAGTGAGTGAATGTGTATGTAAGTCTGTGTGTCTGCCCTACAATGGACTGGCAGCCTGTCCCGGGTGTTTCCTGTCTTCTGCACAATGAGAATGGCATAGGCTCTAGCACCCCCTGCAACCCAGAAGGATAAGCGGCTTAGAAAATGAATGAATGAATGTTAAATAGGATTTTTGCCAGCACCCTGGAAAGCTTGTCCAACTTCACAACAGTTGCTAGAAAGTAGGAGCACACTAAATCTCAAAATAGCCCTCTCAGATGCCATAGTTGCAACACTTGGATAACACAACAAAGTGTTAAACACAGTATACCTGTATAAACTTTTCTTATGGCTGAATGCAGCCCAACTGTGGACAGAGCACTGATAGGTAAATATGCTTATTAGCTGGATCAGGTGTGTTAGGTTTTGTTTAGACTGCCTGCCCAAATCCTTTGTCTTTTGAGTCACTTGCAATGCAACAAACAAAGACAAAGTTAAATCCAGTGATGGAAGTGCTGGGATTTGTGATAGAGCTACTGACGCCTATGTCGTTACCACAGCATTGTCTGGACACACAAATCCAATCTGGTCACCTACGAATAACAGTTGTCTCAACCTGATGTGTCTGAACACAGCCTTAGATCAGGAAAGACACCAAACCATGCAACTCTGGACTGACGGAGGATGCAGCTTATCTTCCACAGAGACAAACTGTGTTAGTACTGGAATCCTATCAGGGAACCGGCCGAAGGAGAACTTAAGCTGTTTCCGCATGCCAGTCGTATGTTTGAAAGGAGGGGACGGTATAGAATGGGGCAAAACTCAAAAGATTAAGATCAACGTCCCAACGCTAGGCCGTTTACACAAGCCGCAGGCTCCTAAACAAAGGCGCAGTCTTCGGAGCTGTAAATCCTTCGGCCTGTCCCGTGATCATAGCAAGAAAAAGTGATTCTTGGCAGGACGACCCGACATGAAAGATGAAACGAAGGAATGGAGAAGAGAAAGAGAGCAGAAAACAACAAGCATTGAGGGAGAGAGGGAAAGCAGGCGAGAGGGAGAAAGAGAGACAGAATTTGATCGTGGGAAAGCCCACCTAACATCTCTAACATGACAAGTGTAAAATCCGTTCCAATTCCTCTGGTGACTGTAGACTGTAAACACAGCGCTGGACTGGGATTCACGTTTTTAATGTATTCTTCCTTTCTCATTCTCTCTCTCTGGGCTCTGAACGAAACAGTGAGGGAACGAAAGAGAGGGACAAAATGAGCGAAAATTCTTGGATTCACGTTGTATGGTCTTATGAAGATGAAATATGTTGTTATATGCAGTCTGCAGGGTTGGGAGGGGTGCTTTGAAAATGTATTCAGTTACAGATTACTGATTAGTACTAATAGAGACCTAATCCAAAGAATTATTATATTCAAGTAATGTAGTCTGATTACCTTCCATTACTTTTGATCAAGAAAGACTTTTCATCAGGAAAATATCTTTCTTTCCATTTTGATTTATGCAACAAAATAATAGATTACACGTGGTGTATTGTCTGCTCTTACTGTTTGCCATTTGTACTTCCATTTGAAGGAAGGAAGGGCATAAGAAGCTGATAGAATGATGAGGATAATGAAAGAAAAATGTCATGGTGTGACTAATAGTGTAGAACTGTCCAGTTCATTGAACTGGTTTGTTAAAATTCTGTATCTTTCTGTAAGGTTTAACAAACTGGGATTGACTCACGCTGAGCTAAAAGCAGAGCAAGAGTTTATTAGCAAGTTAGCAGTGTAGCTTAACAAGAGAATCCAGGAAAACATAACAAAGGGAGCAGACAAAGTCATAAACCAGAAGACAGGCCAAAGTCAAAACCAAAAGACAGTCAAACAGATGGATAAGCAGAAACGGGTCAACCAGAAATCAAACTGGGTCAAGATCGGGATAGCAGACAGGAATCACAGGGATAGACCACTCAGTCACAGAGTGACAATACTTCACAACATGTGTGTGTGTGAACCAGGGGCTTATAAACAGACTAAATGAGGGACAGATGTGTGTAATCAGTACTCTGGGAATGACGAATGGGTAAACGGAACGTGATTGGACGATGGCGGGCGGGTGATTATGACGTGAGAGGGATTCTGGGAGATGGAGTTTGGGAGATCGGAGGCAAAGGGGAAACCTGGAAGCGTGACACTTTCCAAACTAAAAGATCAATCAAGACCCTCCTTATCAATAGTTATTAAATAGAGACTGTTCTAAAAACGTTCCGTTACAGATCACATATTACATAACTCATTGTTTGTGTTCTAACTACAGTATATATATATATTTCATATTGGTGCATCATGCTTCAATGCTTTGATGGCTGATACTTTGATGATATAGATGGGTCTTTTTCAGCAACTACTCAATCCACTCAAATCAATGTGTCTAACCAGTTCAAAAGGCATTAAATGTAGATGAAAACTAAATCAGGACTGGTTGGCTTCAGTAGATACAACAATAATCCATTATTTAAAGTATACTGAAGGAAGAAATCACATATGTGAAAGTGAAACTAACTCAACCGCTAATGATGCCTTATGTAAAACCAGATCAAACCCCTGATTCAGATCTTCAGGAAAACACTGCAGGCCTCAGTTCGGCCAGTAAAAATGAAACGCGTAAAATTTCTACAGATTGACAGAATAACCACAAACTGCTGCTGGGGTGGGGGATTCTTCAAAAATCTGCCATCTGGACCCCCTCCATGCCTCTCAAAATGATAAACGCCTCAAACCTACAAGATTCATTATAATTCAAATTGGCTCAATAAGGCAAAAGGTGATGAGTTTGTATGTATGTGGTTTTGCTGTAATCTTGCAGGTAATCAACATGTTCTTATAATGTATTTGTAATCCGATTACTGTAGTTTCTGCTGTAACTGTAACTGAATGCAGTTACCTTTTTTGTATTCTGATTACGTTACATGTCAAATATCAATACTGTGTAACTCTCTACTGTTAGTTTTTAGTCACCTTTGATTCTGGTTCTTTGACATTTGGTTCTGTTTACACTATATAAACCTTCCAGGACAAATGGACCAGTGCAAATAGAGTTTTACATTTGTGTGAGTGCTCTTAAGAACATTCATATCCTATTTCTGTATAACCATTTCTATTATTCATTAGAATGAAACAGAATTTTTGTCAACGCGCCTTAAAGACTGATTTATGCAAATAAACCATGATTGGCTTTAGTCACAGAGTCACAACATGTTATCAAAGTTGTGTAGTTGTGTTAAACCTGGACGTAATACAAGCACACAAAGTTTTCTTGTTCATCTATTTCATCAGATCGATCAAACTCAGTTTAGTATGAGTGTGCGTTAATTGAGCATGATAGTTTAACAACCTGAAAAATGCTTCATTTGAATTATCCAAAGCAGTCAGCTCACAAACTTCCAAATGCTGTTATTTTATTAGCTCCCTCATAAAAACATCTGTCAATTGGGTGTGTTTTATGTAAATTATATGTAAATGAGATGTTGGTAGGCTGGCTCTTGATTTCACACACTGAATCTCATTCAGTTGCTCTGCTTGCCTCCATGCTGTATGACAGCATAACGAATCAGACGAATTAGTTGGAAAGAAAAAGGGCCAAATTCTGCAATTTTTGTTCTCCAGCTAATCGAGCTCTCACATTGGTTAGGCCTTCAGGAGCTGATTTGAAGACCTTACATGTCAGATTCATGACCAACATATTTAGGTAGTTAAAGTGTAATCAGTCGATAATCCTGTGGTTTTCAATGGGTGGGGCTAATTTTATGAGAAATAATGAAAATCTAGGCCTTCTGAAAGTTCTGAAAGATCGCCGGCAGATGTTAGAAATGGAAAAGTACAGCAACTCTGTGCTGCTTTATTAAAACATACAAGCTAAAATATCTGTTCATGTACGTTACAAGTATCAAACAAAACATGGAATGACTTTTACCAGCCTAATAAGTTTGAGATGGCCTAAAAAGTCCATGTGAAATGCTGTTAGTGCTAACATGCTACTAGAAAGGGGGGGCTGGCCAAAATTAGCATTACTGCATTCTCATTTGTGACAGAATTTTGACATTTATGACGTTGAAAACTTTAATAATAATTTTACATACTACATCAAACTTTATTTAAACAAAAAAAGCAAAAAAAAAAAAAAACAAGTGATGAAAACATAGTTTTCCATGATCTGGTTTCTTTAAAAGTTAGGAACGCTTATTCCTTCTCCTGTAAAATAATCTCTTGGGAGATACAAGGTTTTGTTATGACAGCAATGATACATTGTAATATATTTTGAATTTATTACTTTTTGTGTGGTGTAATTGCCTTCTCTCGTTGAGAGAGTGCAGGGAGAGAGAGCATGAGGCTAGAGTTTCTTTTCTTTGGACATTGTACCTTTCTGCACTTATCCAAGTTCCCTCTTCCCTCATCGTTATTGTAGGTCTTATCTGCAATAATTGGTCTCATTAGTGGAGTGACCGGACCACTGGACCCGTTGGTGTGTGTGTGTGTGAGGCTGATGTCAGACTCACTCAGTGCAGTGAGAGTTGCGTTGTGGGAGTTTTGAGACGCGGGCCGATTACTGCTGCTTTGTTTTGGCCCGGCTGCAGCATTTTTGGAGGTTAGCATTCTATTCCCTCCTGAGAGCTGCTACAACACACACACGCTCAATGTTTTAATACAGAGTCGGGACACGGAGCTCTACATACTGCATGTTATGCATATATTATATATTGTTGTTATTACATTAAAATCTTGTGTTTTTTCAACACTGTTTGAAAATACCAGCTGCTACTCGCACCGTGTGAACATTTCCTGATGAATGGAGCAATAAAAATGGTCCAAAATGACTTTAAAGAAAAAACTCATTACATCAGTGTACAATAAAGTTAAGAACATTCTTTATTTTCTCCTGTAAAGTTACTATTTTTGGAGAGATGAGTTTTTCTTATGACAGCAACAATGTTTAAGTACCTGAACTTACCTAACCTTAGTAGTAAGTCTACCCTTAAAGTTGAATTCCATTTATTTCTTAACATTTTTACTTGATTCAGTGTTTCCAGGCATTCAGCTATTCATATGTCTGGTTCCTATCACCACCACTGTGAACAATTCTTACATAACACGTATCACATCTGAAGGACTTTGTTTACACTGTACTAATCGAATAAAGCAGATATTTTGGAAAATGATGGAAATTCTCCTTTAACTTTTAACTTTTGGGAAATAAAGGAATATTTTTCTTTCTACATTTCGTAGGGCCTTACATTGCAAGCTGGCCTTGTTTGTCCCGCCAATGCACAAAAACAAGCACAAACACTTACACACACATATGTTCAGAGGCTTACTGTGCTGGTAGTCACTAGAGAAATGCTGAGAACTCATGTAGCTCTAGTGCAGCACAGCTTTAACTGTCTTAGCTGACAAATGGCAAAACACGCATGGACACACACATGCACATTAATGGTGCTGGCCCCTCAGGTATCCTAAACGCATTCGAACACATATGGACGATGACAGAAACTCCGCTTAGCAACAGCTCGTTATATTTATATATGTATATCCAGTCCACAACAGACAAGCATGGATACTAGCATTCACACCATACAACGTACCAAACAAACACACATGTAGCCACACATGTGCACATGTACACTAATAAGGGCGGATGTATCATATAGAGGAGCGATATGCAATATATCATTTTCATAAGGGCAAGAAAAATAAATAGTACCTGTTATATACAGCAGTGTATGGAGTTATATGAGTATTGATGTTTATTTAAAAGTCCATTCATCATGCTGGCCCAGTGGAGCTGGCCTGGGCCTTTGGGCCAACACTAGCTCATGTATACTCCCCTTCAACAAACACTAACTCATCATCTTAGCAAGCCAGACAGCTCAAGTTTAATGGAAAGTAATTTAACCTTTGAGACGAATCTATACATCTACATTATATACCATCTATTATTTATATTAGCAGGGAATTAACACTACGACTTGCCAGTGAGGCCAAACAGAACAACCCTAAAACACTTTTAACAAATGGATTTTGACAAAACAATTAATGCATTTATTGTTTTAGGTTTATTTCACGAAATGTTTAGGTAACATTTCACAAACTGAGCCTTTATGTGTGTATGCATGTAAGATCACTGGACAAATAATTGGTCACCTTAAGGTGGCAGTAACTTCAGGCTCCTGCATGAAAATAATGGGGCTATAAATACCTGCGGGGTGTGAGTGACGGGATCCATAGATTGAGAAGAGGTGCTACAGTGCAGTATCCATGTTACATGCTACAGTCTCGTTCCATGTGTTGAAAATGGCTCCAAAACAGATGTTAATGATTGGCTAAAAGGAGTGACTGCGTTTGGGCGTGCTAAAAATTATAGTGTGAACGAAGTAGCTGAATCTGCAGGTGTATGGAAGCGTACGGTCGTACGGGTCTACCAGCAGTGGCTAAAATCCCAGTCTACAGGAAAGAAAAAAGTGGGGTTGCATGAGGTTCATTTTGTAACGTGAATAATTCGACTTACCATGTCACGTCACATTTTGCATTTCCGAGGACGAGGAAAAGATTGCTGCAGATGAAGTGTAGATGTAGTGCCTACCGTTTTGCAAATCTGTGTGCAGAAAATTGACATATGGAATTGTGCAACTGATTCACCGTTAAGATGGAATTCTTGGGTGTGAAAGAAAACCAGCGATAATGAGCCCAGAATTTGTAGTGTTTGGGCCAAGTGTGAAAATGCCTTAAAATATTCTTGTTTTGAATGACTAGTTGTGCAACAGTAGAGGCTGAACACTGTGAAGCTTCAACCAATGCAATAGAGCTGGTAAATAGTTTGAAATGAATTTGTCTGGAAATGAGTTTAACCCATAAACATCCCAGGCTTATTACATCCTAAGGTTTATTACTCAGCAATTAGATAAAGAACAGTACAAACTGTAAACTTGCAAACTTATTGCTATTCTTAAGATACAGGAGTGAGGAAGAGAAGCAGGGGCCATCCAGCAGCACATGGGTGGAGAAAGCTGTCGAGATGCAAATCTAGACACTACTTTCTTTATTTAACAGTATGTGAAAAGACCAGCTGCCATTAGTGCTGTGTAAACCTGTAATGATGAATGGATCAAATGAAATAGTCCAAAATTACGTGGAATAAAATCACATTACAATAACATAACACTAAACTTACAATCAGTTCAATGATTTTTGGTCTCCTGTAAAATTGCAGTATTGAAGATATATGGGTTTCTTTTGACAGCAATTGCATATTTGTATGTGTGTATGTTCATGTTTGTGGAGGACATGATGAAGTATTGTGTATTGTGAGATCATGGTGAGGAGTGGTGCCCACTGAGGTCTGCCAGGGTGAGTTAAGGACACACAAACCCACCCACCCACCAACACGCACACATGCACAGAGATACATATCGCCTTAACACGCTGCATCAGCTCCCCGAACACTGAAAGAGAACAGCAGAAACTGAGAAGGAGGAAGAGTGGGAGATTGAAAAGGTTGAGAGAGAGAGAGAAAGAGAGTAGAGAGAAAGAGTGAAGAAAGAAAGAAACTGGGTAAGTAAGAAGAGATGGAAAAAGAGAAGGTAGAGAGAGAAAAAATATAGAAAGAGGGAGGGAGAATAAGAGAGAAGAGAGAAAGAGACTGCGTAAAAGATGGTGGAGAAAAAGAGAAAGGGAAGAATGAGTGAATGTGGAGAGAGAGAGGGCAAAGACGGAGAGAGTATGTATGACTGAGGAGAGAAAAAGAACGAGTGAATGAGCAGAGAGAGACAGGAAGAGAGAGAGAATGAGAAAGATTGAGTGAGAGAGAAGAGGAAGAGAGAGTAAATAAGTGAGGAGAGGGAGAAAGAGAATGATGGTAAAGAGAGAGAGTGTAAGGGGCATAGAGAGAAAAAGACAGAGAGAGAGACTGCATAATCACACAACAGTTTGCTTTACAAAAGTTTTTTGCTTTTAGAGAGAAAGAGAGACTTGGTGAGTGAGAAGAGAGAGAAGGAGTGAGTGAGAAGACAGACACAGAGAGAGATGGTAGAGAGAGGTAGAAAGAGGTTGAGTGAGTAAAGAGAGAAAGAGCAGACTTGAGTATGAGAGAAGAGGGAAGAGAAAGACAGAGAGAAAATGAATGAATGAGTGAGGAGAGAGAGAAAGGAGGGATAAAGAATGAGTGAGTGAGTAAGTGAGTGAGTGAGTGAGTGAGTGAGGAAAAAGAAAGAAAGGAACAACAACAGTTGTTAAGAGAGACTTAAGAGAGACCGGTGGAAAGAATGAGTGTGTGAGAAAAGAGAAGCAGGAGAGAGATGGTAGAGAAAGAATGGGTGAATAAAGAAAGAGAGAGACGGAGAGAGAGATGGTAGAGAAAGAACGAGTGAGAAAGGAAAGAGAAAGAGAAGGCTTGAGTATGAGAGAAGAGAGAGAGATATTGCATAATCACACAGCAAAATTGCATTGGGTTCTTTGGCTTTGGAGAATGAGAGAAAGAGAGACTTAGTGAGTAAGAAGAAAAAGAGAGAGAGAATGAGGGAATGAGAAGAGAGAGAAAGAGTGAGTGAGTGAGTGAGAAGAAAGACAGAAAGAGCGAAAGAGAGCAAGACTGCATGATCACACAACATATTATTTTGCATTAAGTTTGTTTGCTCTCGGAGTCTCTTTGTGGCGAAGCGTTCTGACAGTGAGGGATGTTGGATTACAGGAGTTTTCTTTCTAAGCCATTATAAATCTGAAGGAAAATAAGACATGGCACAGCGCTGCCAGCCAGAGCCCAAACCCATCATCAATTACACACACACACACACACACACACACACACACACACACTCTCACACACACAATGTCGGGCCTGAGTGGGTGCAGACTGATAGGATAATGAAGTTCCCACACAGATACACAAACACGAGGTACACACACGCATATAGAAATATCTCTCTTTCTCCATCTTTGTTAGTCTGATCTCTCATCATCTGCTTAAGCTGTTATGATGGATGGACCTTATAGGCTATGATTTTTTATTGGAATAGTTAAAGGGACATTCCATCATCTTTTCAGGAAGAATCATTTCACGGCTCCTTCACCATGTGCCCAACTGAGCTGTGTATATTTAACCAAACTTTCCAAAAGGGTAAGCCCATCTCTAACTGTGGCCTTGCACAATATGTTACGGTTCATGTTTTCACCTAAATAATGTATGTGATCGCATTACCTTATGGGCCTGAGCTGGTTTAGAGAGGCTTTCCTTTAAAAGGGGGCCTGTTATGCTTTTCCAGTAGTTATGTAGCTTTTCATGCACGTAAACAGTCTATAAAGTAATAAGTACATGCCAGAGGGAGAAACTTTCTCCCACACAAAGGTGCTCCCTGAAACACCTCAATGGAATTACAGCCCTTTCTCTGTTACGGGGTGACATCATCACGTAAATCCTTATTGCCTGTGATGCCATAGCAGAACCACTTTTGAGTGATATCTCAATTGGGGTGCCATTTAGTCCTTACTCTTACTCTCAAAAAACATTCAGGAATGTAGTAACCCGTCCCAGGACCAATATGCCATGTGTGGAAAGGGTTTCTTGGCTGATAATGCTTTAAAGGAGTGTTGAGAGCTATAAGGTTGTAATTTCCGTAACATGTCCATCAGGGAATATGACAATATCACTGAAAACTAGAATAGTGCACTTCCTGAAGACAATGCAGAGTGAATGCACAGCTTATTCCTATCTGGTTGCTAAGGTGTTGCTAAAAATGAATGGGAGTCTATGAGAGGAAGAAACATGACACATACAGGAGTACAGGTCAGCTTGTTTTTAGATTAGAGTTTAGGGATCTGCCCTGAGTGAGTACATGCAGTTTGATTGCTGTAGGTTAAAAGAATTGGGTTTGAGTGGGGGGTGGAAATGAATGTGATTCTAAGGGAGAAACGAGTGATAGTGGGAAAAACAACATAAACAGGCGAGTGCGGGTTGGACCAATATTGTAGTTCTGCTTGGGGGTCTGTCCTGAGATAGTGTATGTGAAACGATGTCTGAAGTACAGTAGATGGGCGTGTACTTTACCACCCCCCAGAAGAAGAAGAAGAAGAAGTAGAAGAAGAATATACCATCAGATGGCAATAGTGTCGCGCATTGCGGAATCACTAATAAAGAAAAACATCCCGTGGTCTTGAGGACATTCAGACAATACAGTTGAATGAATGATGTATTATTATGATTTGTTCACAAGATAAAGTGCACTTATAGTGGACTGAGAGGGACAAAGCTTTGCAGGTATACTTGCAGATTGTCACTGTTCAATGGAAAACAAGTATCTCCAAAATGGCAACTTTACAGGAGAGGGCAAAAACCTCATTTAATTTTAATGTAAGTCAATGGAACCAGACTTTTTTTCCAAGCAGTTTTGGGCCATTTCTGTTGGTCCATTCATCATGAAATTTCACACAGTGTAAACAGCAGCAGCTGTGATCAAATGATGCAAAAAATCTGAAATCGACAAAAATGGAGATACAGGTTTTTCTTTGAACAGTGACGAGATGTAATATCAGTGAGACCCAAGTGGCACCCCAATTGTAAGTCACCTTCTTAGTTCAGTTTTTAAGCAGCCATTATTTTGCAAGCAAAATGTGAAAATGAAGAACCTTTTCAAACTTATGTATACATGATTAAAGAACGTTTTCCTAGAAGCTGAGAACCATTAAGGAACCTTTGTCTGTTTGCCTGTTTATTTCCTACTTCATTTACCTCTACCTGTCACACTGGACCTGTAGAAGCTCCAATTTAAATCCAGTTCACAGAGTTCATGTGCATGGATGGTGTCATTGTGTACTATGGCGATCACAATGATCTACCATAATGTCATCACTGGCTTCGAGAAAGATCACCGAGGAAGCTTTCATTACAGTGTTGTGGGTTTGTTCTTGGCTTGCAAGCTAAACGTGTGTTTGTGTGAGTGTTTCAGAAAACTGTTATTTAGCACGCTGCGATGACAGACAGAGCTCAGATTACGGCTCACAACGTTTACATTGAGCTGCCCTCTCTCTCTCTCTCTTTCTCTCTCTCTCTCACCCTCCCTCTCTTTCTATGTCCCTGGCAACTTATCGCATTCATGTGGATGGTGGTAAAAAGTCCAACTGTCAAAACATTCTGGGAACCTTCAGTACTAGGTGTTACTATCGGCTACTAAAAGGTTTGCTTCCAAATGTTCCACTCTGTAATTCTTCTGAGTCATGGTTTTTTTTTTTTTTTTTTTGGTGGTGTCACTTCTTTTGGAGTTCCTAGCTTAGATCTTCAAAAGCCTAAGACTTTAATTAAAGCATATAAGGTGTGGTTTTAGTCTAGCATACACTAGCAAACCTGTGGCTAAATATAGCTAGCAAAACAGTTTTTTTAGCTGCAGGTACTCCCTTGCATGGATGCTCTTCAACAAATTCTTTGGTAAGGCCTTCATGGTTTAGAAATTCATAGCCTTGTATCCATCAGTGATGTCGGATCGGAACATTCAGAAAGTGTTTGTGTCGGTATTGTGATGTTGGCTCAGAGTAAAAAGTTGTGGGAAACGGTGCACGTCAAACAAATGCTCCGTTATTGAACATAGCAATAGTGGGGACCACTGCCCAGCGTTAACTGAACAGCCAGGAAGCAGGGTACGTCACCTCCAACCACACATCTCCACCAACCAGTCCCATAACCCGGCACAGAATATCACAAACAACACATGCTCACATTCCCAAAGCAACAGCAACCACTATTTACATATTTAAGTCTCCCTTACCGCGGCTGCAGCGCTTCCCAAGAAGAGTATGCGCACATGGCCAGAGTGCAGCCACAGGCTATCTAGTAGTGGGACGCTATAGTATTTTTCCTCACTCCTCACAAATGAATGGTACTAGGATCCTAGGTAGATGATAATGCAGGTGTTAGTCTTGCGAGCCAGACTTCTAACTATCACAAGAGAATCTGGTTGGTTTCATCAATGTGGTCAAGAACAGTCCATCTTTGACAGGAAACATTTGACTGACATGCAAATTTACCAACCGCAGACAGTAAATTGGAGGCCCATCAGCAAACATGAGGACATATTTCATTTACTAGTTAGCAAGTTCTTTAAACACAAAATCTCATGACCTGTTTGCCACAAGCCTTTGTTTTTATATATATATATATATATATATATATAA